>VDFB02271358.1:133286610-133387532 GCA_007258455.2 Sequoia sempervirens | reverse complement strand
AATATACTACTAGTCGACCAAAAGCAGTGAACAAAAACAATTAAATAAACTACCAAATTGATCAAAATGATGATTAAAATTAATGACTAAATATATCAGTGAATAAAAAATGACTAAATAAGTGATCAGTTTATAGCAATCAATGACTAAATTAATGACTAAATATACTACCAAATCGATCAATAAAAACAACCAATAAATGACTAAAAATGGTTTAGTCATCAATTTGGTTGCATTATAAATGAATGGCAATAAACTACTAATGGTCATGTGATCATGTTTAGTCATTTATATGCAGTTTTTAGTAGTTTTTTAATCATATATTATTGTTTATGTACTAGTGCTAAAATTAAATCCTAAAATTCAAATAACATAAGCCAACATCAGATCTAGGATTTGAAGTCATTAAAATACCACCAAAAACATATCCCAAGGGGGGTGTCCTAGGTTAAGTGAGGACCCATTCGCCATAGGGAAAATGGGTCCTAGCATACTTAACTAGGGTACACTTTGGGGGATGTGAAATAATATACAAAAGGGGGGCCGTAGGTAGGGAGGGGGTCGTAGGTAGGGATAACTTTAGTGGTGAATCTTTGCCAATTGGTGAATATTAGATATCGGCCAAGTCGAAATTGGCAAATTAATTGCACCAAATAGGGTGGCTTAATTGGCAAGATTTTATGAATTATCAGTCCAATGCATGTCCAGTCATCATTTATTTTTTTTATGAGGCATATTTAAGTAATAAATTTTCCATAACAAACTACACATTTCAAATGGATCGATTAAAATTTTCGTCTGGAAGATTTCTCGAAAGCATGTAATAAATCAATTACATATTTGCCAATACTATTAAAACAACATTGTGTATCACGATCCATTTCACCAATTACGGGACAGGACTGATACATAATTATACTTGTTAAATGAGTCAAATAAGGATGGAAATACTGCAAAAGATGTTCCAAGGGATTCCCTAGTTATCGAGAATGAGATAATTGACTTGGATGATGTTGGTAGCAAGAAAAGAAAAGGAAAATCAAAAGTGGGGTGTGAGTGGGAAATGACAAGGACTCTTTAGCTTGAGTGGGTGTCAAAGTACCCATTCATTGTAGTAGTGGAGAAAGAAAACAAAGATGAATCTCCAATAAAATGCAAGTGTATGATTTGTAGTTGGGAATTTCAAAGAGACAAGAAGTTGCAGCTAAAGCTTGACATTATAGAAAAGCATATCGGTAAATTTTATGAAAAATAAATCTTAGATGGAAAGGAGCAATCAATAGTATGATGGAAATCAAAGGAAGAATGTCTTCATGTTAAGTATGCCATGAAATATGAAGAGCATAAGTAAAGAATGTTGAATATTGCTACATGTGGAGGTACAATTGAGGCTCAATTTGGAAAAGTAATGGAAGGAGCACAATTGGCAAAAATTGTTTAGATGAGTGTTGTTTTTCATATTTTGTCTAGAGGGCGTCCTATGACAAATTACCCATAATATTTTAATTTATTATCTTTTTTGGGTGTTCCTCACTTTCCTAGCACACATTGGTTAGTAAAAATTGGATAGGAATGGGAAAACTATCTTGCTGTAGTGGAAAAGAAATATTTAAAGGAGAAAGTAAGAGAGTAAAACTTCATTGCATTATCTTTAGATGAAGTTACTATGGTAGATAATACTTCTTGGGTTTTTATGCATATGTATATTGTAAAAAAAATGTCCGCCAAGCTCATCTTCTTTATGTTCATAAAATGAAGGATAGTTCAACATCATAAAATCTATTTGAACTAGTCAAGAAATCTTTAAATGAAATTAGAGGTATGGATGACTTGGCAATTGCCAAAAAGTTGGTATGTGTAGGAGTTGTTGGAGCTATAGTAATGCAAGGTCACGTGATCAGTGTTTGTACAAAGTTACAAACTACTTGTGCACCATACATGCTTGGCATTCACTGCATGGCCCATAGAATGAATTTAGCATTTAGAATTGTAAGCACATTTCCTACAATATTAAAAGTTCAAAATCTAGTCTACGAGCTCTATGCATACTTTTGCAAAAGTTCCAAACATTCCGTAAAATTTCAAAATTTTGCTGATGGAATAATAGTAGGAAATGGAAGCTTCTCAAGGATGTTGATACTAGATGGATCTCCCTTGTTGGTTCTCAGTTGTGTTCTATTTGGTTTGTCCTTGATGACAAAATTCACCTTTGGGTATCTATCGACATGACATTCAAGTGGTCTTGGCGACAGAGGAAAGGTCTATCTACATAAGTATTTCTCACCGCTGAGAGGTCTTACCGAATGAGTCGGGTCTCACCGACTAATACATAAGGAGGTTCATCAGCGTAAGTGATCCTTCATCGACATTGTGTCTTGGTGAGTTTGACTTGTTACATCGATCAACTGGCACATTAAAGATTCACTTTGGCCAGACATGTTACTTTCGGTGTGAAGTCATAGTGATTGCACTTTGTCACACTGACTAGTGGTGGGAAGATACATCGGTAAGAGTTATATTTTTTGGCATGAGGTCTTGGTGAGTGACCTTTGGTCTCAACAACATTACACATGGAGTTTCACAGGTAGCTTTTGACATGACTTGTCTTTTGTTTCAGTGACAGAAAAGGATCATATCAGCATAAGTTATACCGTCAAAATGATGTCTTAGTGAACTCATCATGTCTCCCTGACCAGCAACAAAGGGTGCTCATTGGTGAAAGGTTTTTCTTCATTGTAACATCTTGGCAAGATTACTTTAGTCTTGCCGACCGCCGTTGGAAAAATTGCATATCGACAAGAGGTCTCAGCTTCGATATAATGTCATAGCGAATCCGTCAGGTCTTGCCGATTAAGTCTTATGAGGGGCTTTCAGCGAGAGGTTGGTATTGTCTCAGCGACTCATAATGGATAAAGCCTTTCAGTGAAACATAATGAAATCTACATAACGTCTCCCCGACAGCAGAATGTCACAGTGACAAATAGAGGGATGACTAATGGCAATAAAGTTGCCTTCGGCATAAGTATTGAATTGTCATGGCGACATGTTTGATCACGGGGGCTCTCAGAAAAAAAAATACTTGTCTACAAGATGTCTCTCTAATATCAAAAGGCTATAGTGATAGTGAATGAAACAAAAGGGCATCTCGATGAGAAACTTTCTTATGTCTCATCGATTGGAAAGAACATAACACATGGCTCTCGGCGTGACATGATGTATTCATCCCCGACTCTGATGGGTCATGGAAAAAGTGATAACTAAGAGGAATGTCTAGTGATTTAATTGCATTTGGCAGAACTATCTAGATGTCTCAGCAAATGGTTAACGAAGACTCAAACACTGTGGCCAACATCATTGATTGGCATCGAAATCTCAGAACCGTTACATGGCAGAATATTCATTGAGTTTCCTTTTTGAGCAGTTGCATTTTTGAAATAATGGATGATTTGCAACTCTCTGGATAAGCATTACTCTTGATTTTTACCATCATCTATAGACTATCATTATTCAGCTAAAATTAGCAAGTGAGTTTCAGATTCTGATGAAAAACGCATTCTCTGGAGACCTTCTTATTGACAGACATACTTGAAATGTATATAAATACCAGTGTTGAAAACAGTAAAAATCTCTAGTTGTAATTCTGAGAATATCTTTCCTTGTGTTATGGAAATGTATGAATAAAATTTGATATGAAAATTTCTTCTTTATATAGTATTTTAAGGACTCAATTATCGAATCCTTAGGGTGATGTGAGCGAGAAAACAAAGAGATATGTGCTTAGCGAAAACAAAGAAATCCTCTAAGTCATTATTATTGTTCAAAACATAATTTGAGGGTTGGTACTCCTTGAAGAATGTGTGTCTCAAAATGAGGGTTGGTGCTTCTTGATTTGGTGCTAAAAAATCAGCATATATAAGGCATTGTGAACAATTGATTAAAAGGTCGCTTTGCAAAGGCATTTAGGAAGTGGTTTTATACCCGGGAGGGTTTTCCACTCAAAAAATCTTGTCTCTTTGTTCTTATGTGTGCTCTACGCTTTCTTGTGTTGTTGTTGTTTGGAGTTCACTATTGGGATTATTACTTTTCTCAATTCTGTTTGTGAATGATTACATTCAACTCATGAATGCTTCAATCAGAGTAATATTGAGATCAAATCTGAGCTATGTTTTTGAATTAATGAAAATTGGTCAAATCTGTTAAGACACTGATTCAGCCCCCCCTCTTAGTGTCATTTTAACTCCAACACTCCTTGCATGGACCAGTGCAATGAGTTTTTTAGAATATCGATCCTTGATTGGAGTAATGCACGAACATCACCACATAGTAGACAAAGCTCTTGACATCTTACATTGGTTAAGCGATATAGAGTCACTCTTAACTTTATCTAGTCTTCTCCCCATGTTGGATGAAATGAACAATCTTGTGAAGAAATCCCAAGACAAAACTATGTATATTAATGGAAGTCCTACCAAACTATGTAGAAATACATGCATGGCCTCGATCATCTATATCTAGATATAACTTCTAATAGCCCAAGTTTTTCAGTTGGTAGAAAATTATAGATTTGAATGAGCCTAATAATTATTTACAATTCAATGCAAGTGGGTACTTATGTATTTGTGTATGCGGATCTGAGATACCAATGTACCATTGTACAAAAATTAGGTGCTCTATCAGAGAAGTACATGTTACAAAGGAAGATTTTAATGACATTGTTAAATATGTTAGTGATAATTTGAAGGAAATTAGAAAATATCTTTCCATAGAGATTTATAATAGATTCCCTTGAGACAAAATACTTGAAGCCATGGGTATTGTGTAACCTCAATTTTGGATAAACCGGGGTAGCCCAAGCTGTTTTCATGATTGTTAGTAATAGATTTTTAGTGTTGTTTGATGTTGATAAATGACTCTTTGTTGCCCAACTAAGTAGTGGCCTTAATGAAACTAACAACTCCAAAGATCACTATTGGATTAGCGATCATCCTCTAAATTTTAGAGGTACAACTCCCTCTTATGGTCTTCAAGGAATTAGAATAACTAAAAATAAAACTAATGTGTGCTTTTAACCCGGCGATAAAGGCAACTAATATCTACATAAAAAAATGATATAGATATGATAAAGCAAGCATAAAATATGAAAAAAAATGTAGAATTAGATGATGCAGAATGTAAGCTTCACACCCGCAGATGACGTGGAAATAATAATTCTCATAAAATACACAAACAAAACAAGACACAAATATCCACCACAATGAACATGGTCTTGAGGAGCACCGGGCAAATGTTTTATTTTGTTTTTGAGTTTTTAATTTTATTAGTGCTATAATAAGGTCATGTTGACCATTATTTTAGGTGCTTAGGGTTTTTTTTGGTCTTTGGAAAAGAGGGTGTCAAGTTTCCAATGAGTTTAGAGGCTCACTTTGCTAAATAGTGAAAAATTGTTAAATGTCTGAAAACACAGCGGGTTTTACAAAAAGGCATTTTTAGGTCATTTAAGCCTCGACCCATGAACCTAAATTGTTGGGAAGGAATATTTAAGGCATTCCACGACCTTTTTGGTGGGTTAGAAGTTCTTTGTACGGACTATTTTTCCAGAAATTAAAGAAAACAGCTTTCTTGTCTTATTTTCTGTGTTTTTCTGTTCTTGTTTGCAAGACAGCAGTTAAATGAATTAAAAGAGGCATTTTGTAAGTTTTTTTTAGCATGTAGAGAAGCCTCTGGAAGTTCTGTTAAGGCACATTTGATAGCTGTTTCATCATTTTCACACATTCTTGTAAATTCTGTGTTTTTCCCTTATTTGCTGTTTTGACTAGAACTGTGTAAAAATGGAGTTCTAGGCTGCATTCCCTCTGTACCTGGAAGTATGGAATTGTTGGGAACATGGTCAGGATCCATATCTGTACATATTTTAGTGGTAGGTGTTAGGTTTTCTTTGGTTGCAGGAGTTATGAGAAAAGTCTTGCCCTAGGCGAGCCAGTGAAGAGCCCAGCTAGGAAAGGCTGCAGAACAGCGTTGATAACTTGCAGGGGAGAAAAGATTTTCAAAAAATTATTTTTGGAGAATTTAGGGGAAGGTCTTGGCCATGTGTGGTACCAAGGAGGAGAGCCCAGCAATCCGTTTAGGAGGAGAACTTTTCACCAGTCCTAAAACTGGTTCTGGACAGTTAGAAACCCTAGTTTTCTGGGTAGTGTTTGCATGAGGGAAAAGAACGGCTTGGATAGAACCAAGACCCTAGAAATATTGAAGCTGTAGACAAGGGAAACAAATTTCCTAAGCCAAGAACCATGTTTCTTTGGTGGGTTTAAGAGGGAAAAGCAATTTACCCCTGTTCAGAGACCAAATAGTGGCTCAAGAGCAAAACCTTTGGAATAGGCTTCATGCAAGTGTTGGTAAGATGGAGTCTAAGTGAAGTTCCAGAAACCCTAGGAGGTTGTTTTGGAGTTTTGGAAAACATTCCCTCACCCCTGCAAGATTCGTTCATGTATTGAGGGA
Source organism: Sequoia sempervirens (assembly GCA_007258455.2). NCBI lineage: Eukaryota > Viridiplantae > Streptophyta > Pinopsida > Cupressales > Cupressaceae > Sequoia > Sequoia sempervirens. The sequence goes on along the minus strand of VDFB02271358.1, from coordinate 133,381,037 downwards.
GGATTAGTCTTTTGGATGGATAAAAGGCTAAGAAGGAAAGGAGTCATAGCACCAAGATTTGGCTTGGTAGTTGCAAACTTGACAAGATAGTGAGGTTGGCAGGAGAACCAGGGGAACTTAGAAAAGATAGAGTTCCTATAGGTTAGGGTGGAACAGAAATTTCACCAAGGAGGTCTATGTCAAGGCCTAGCACAGGAAACTGTGACTGTTTCCTGCAGCATCTGAAAATAGTGTAACTGATTCCTGCAGCTTCCAGGAATCTGTGATTGCTTCCTGTAGCCTCCCTATCAGATTGGTATCAGAGCAAGCAAAAGATTTGGGAAAGCAGCTTATATGTCAGAGGAAGTTGAGTCAAGTGAACCTCCCAAGATGGTGACAAATGTACAGTTAGCCAAGATGGTTGAAGAGCAAGAAGAGGATAACAAATCTCTAAAGGAAAGGATAGAGCAGCTTGAAGCAGCATTGAACCAGGTGAAACTGGAAGGAAAAGTGCCAAAAGAAGAAGAGGTTGTAGAGGAGGAAAAAGTCCCTGAACCTGACCCCATTTTGGAGGAGGATCCTTTCTTGAAGGAATTGAAAGCATTGAGTGGAAAAGGACTTGAGGGCATACCACTATTCAGTGGAAAGATGGATCCTGATTTGGTCATGGATTGGATAGAAGGCATGGAGAATCACTTTGAGTGTGATGGAGTAACTGAAGCTCAAAAGGTGAAGGTTGCAAAATCAAGGTTGAGAGGATCAGCCTTGACATGGTGGAAATTTATTCAAACTGAAAGGGAGAAAGAAGGCAAGCAGCCCATATCAACTTGGAAAGGAATGGTTGCTAAGGTAAAGGAAGCATATATGCCAGATGATTATGAGATTCAGTTGCACAAGAAGAGGCAAAGTTTAAGACAAAAAGATCAAGATGTCAACACCTATACTGAAGAGTTCCAGAAGCTTTGCTTGAGATCAAATGTGGCAGAAGATGAGAGCCTAAAAGTGGCTAGATACCTAAATGGTTTGAAGTGGAACATCCAAGAAGAGATGGCTCTTTTGAGTCCTAAAACAGTACACCAATGTTATCAATTGACTATCAAGATTGAAGAAAGGAATAAGAGGAAGCATGATCAGTCTTCTAAAGGTAGAGGCAAAGGCAGAGATCAAAGAGGACAGTGTGGTGGTTACCAAGGTAGAGGTAATGATCAAAGGAACCAAGGAGAATCAAAACTTGCTAAGCATGGAGGTGAAACATCTTCAAGAGGAGGACTTAACAGAGTAAGAGGACCTCAAGGAGGTTCAAATAGAAGAAGAGGAGCAGGTAGGAGTAATTCTTACTTTGCAAACATGAAGTGTTATCACTGCAATCAGCTAGGTCATCCAGCATATAGATGCCCAGAGAAAGCTTCATCTAGCAATGAGAAAAGAGTAGCTTATGCACAAGAGGACACCATGAGTGTCAAATCACCTAAGATCAATCAAATAGAATCATAAGTAGGTGAAAATCTGATGTTTAATAGAGTGCTGATCAGACAATTGGTCAAGGAAGAACCCAAGCAAAGGAGAACTTTGTTTAGAGCAAGGTGCAAGATATTGGGAAAGGTATGCAAGGTCATTGTAGATTCTGGTTCTACAGATAATATCATCTCTGAGGAGGCAGTAACAAAGCTAAAATTGGAGAAAGTACCCCATAATAACCCCTACAAGGTCACATGGTTGAATAAAGGGCAGAGTGTTTTGGTGAATGAGCAGGTCACAGTAGAATTTTTGATTGGAGGCTATAAAGACAAGCTGGTTTGTGATGTATTACCCATGGATGCATGTCATCTACTACTGGGCAGACCTTGGCAATATGATAGAAGTGTTGTTTATGATGGAAAAGAGAACACTATTTCATTTAAGAAGGATGTAAGAACCTTCAAACTGCAGTCATTGATTGAGGAAGATGAAGGATAGTCAAAGGTACCCAACATTATGTTGAGTAGTGGCAAGGAATTCCTTAAGGACCTACACCAAGGGAATGAAGGATATGTGGTCATGATGCAGTCCAAAGAGGAAGAAAAGGCTAAAAGGACAGTGTTACCAGCAGCAGTCCAAAACTTGCTTGACAAATACAAGAGCATAGTCAGTGATGGAATACCATCAACTCTACCACCAAAGAGAGCAATAAGTCATCAAATTGACTTCATACCTGGAGCTTCATTGCCTAACAAAGCAGCATACAAGCTTAGGCCCGAGCAAAACCAAGAGGTGGCAAGACAAGTGGAAGAATTGTTGAATCAAGGATTGATCCAAAAGAGCATTGGCCCTTGTGCAATCCCAGTTGTTTTGGCAACAAAAAAAGGTGGTAAGTGGAGATTATGCATTGATTCTAGAGCAATTAATAGAATTACAATTAGGTATAGGTTTCCTATTCCTAGAATTGAAGACTTGATGGATTGTCTTGGAGGTGCAAAATTCTTCACCAAGCTGGATCTTAAGAGCGGGTATCATCAAATCAGAATTAAGGAGGGTGATGAATGGAAGACAACTTTTAAGACAAATGATGGTTTATATGAGTGGAAAGTGATGCCATTTGGTCTCTCAAATGCCCCTAGCACATTCATGAGACTAATGAATGAGGTGTTTAAGGATTTTACAGGGATCTTTGTAGTAGTCTATCTTGATGACATACTGATTTTTAGTAAGACAGCAGAAGAACACCTCAAGCAAGTGGAGATGGTACTTAAAAGGCTGCAAGAAGAACAATTGGCCATTAACCTTGAGAAGTGTGAGTTCTTCAAACAAGAGCTTGTGTATCTAGGCTTTTTAGTATCCCAAGGAACATTGAAGATGGATCCAAGCAAGGTGGAAGCCATCCTAAACTGGCCCACACCAACCACAGCAACAGAGGTAAGGAGTTTTCATGGTTTAGCTCAGTTTTATAGGAAATTCATCAGGAATTTTAGTGGTATATGTGCACCAGTCCTAGATACTATCAAAGGTGGTCTGAAAACAAATTTTAAATGGACACAAGAAGTTGATAAAGGTTTTGAAAAACTGAAACAAGAGGTGGCAACCCAACCTATTCTATTGTTGCCTAGTTTTGACAAGTTGTTCACAGTTGAGTGTGATGCAAGTGGAGTAGTTGTAGGAGGAGTACTTAGTCAAGAAGGTAGGCCTGTAGCCTTCTTTAGTGAAAAGCTCAATGAAGCCAAGAAAAAGTACTCTACCTATGATCTAGAATTATATGCTTTAGTGCAGTCCCTTAGGAAGTGGAGGCATTATTTGTTACCCAAAAAGTTTGTGGTTTTCACGGGTAACCAGGCACTTAGTTACATCAACACCTAAGAGAGGCTAAGTAATAGACATTTGAAATGGATGGAATACATCCAAGCTTTCACATTCACTATCAAGCACAAAAAGGGACAAATGAATAAGGTTGCAGATGCATTAGGTAGAAGGTTGCTGACAGTGCAGGAAATACAGCTAAAGAGCATTAGAATAGAGTGTTTCAAAGACCTCTATGGTGAGGATGAAGAATTTTCAGAAGCCTACAAGGTATGTTCTGATTTTGAGAATCATTTTCATAGTCAGTTTGCTGAGTATACACTACAAAATGGACTATTATTTAAGGGTAACCAGTTATGTGTTCCAAGAGGATCAATGAGAGAAAATCTGATTCAAGAAAAACATAATGGCAGTCTTAGTGGACATTTTGGTATTAATAAAACTTTAGAACTAGTTCAAAGATTCTATTACTAGCCTAAGTTAGCAAGAGATGTCAGAAAATATGTGGAACAGTGTGTTGTATGCATGAAAGCTAAAGGGGGAGCTAACAATGCCGGTTTGTATCAACCCCTGCCCATTCCAAATAGACCATGGGAGTGTGTGAGCATGGATTTTGTGGTAGGTCTTCCTAAGACCAAGACTAGTTTTGACAGTATTTATGTTGTGGTGGACAGATTTAGTAAGATGAGTCATTTTATTCCATGTAAGACTACACATGATGCAAGTTACATAGCCCATCTTTTCTTCAGGGAAGTTGTAAGAATCCATGGATTGACATTGAGCATTGTATCAGACAGGGATGTGAAGTTCATGAGTCATTTTTGGAGGACTCTATGGAGCAGATTGGGTACAAATATATCATTTGGATCAGCTTACCATCCTCAGACTGATGGTCAAATAGAGGTGGTTAATAGAGTGCTAGGTAATCTTCTAAGGTGTTTGACTAAAGAATATGGACAGACATGGGATATGGTAATTTCTCAAGCTGAATATGCTTATAATGACAGTGTAAATAGAACTATAGGAAAAAGTACTTTTGAGGTTGTGTATGGGATGCACCCAAGAGGTATTTGTGAACTTAGAGACCTTGGATCAATGGAGAATAGGAGTGGACATGCTGAACACTTCACTCAGACCATGAAGGAGATTCATGAGCAGGTTAAGAAGACAGTTACTGCAGCAACTCAAAAGTTGAAGGAGAATGTTGATTTGTCAAGGAAGGATGTAAAATTTGCAGTTGGAGACTATGTTATGGTCCACCTCAATAAATATAGATTGCAGAAGGGCATGGCAACCAAGTTACAGATGAAAAGAGTGGGTCCATGCAAAGTATTGGCCAAATATGGCAAGAATGCATACAAGGTGGAGTTACCATCAGATTTGGGCATCTCTCCAGTTTTTAATGTTGTTGATTTGATCAAATATAAAGGGACAGCCAAGGATCTAGTTCAGGATAGTAAGGATGTATTCAAGGATATCAGCAACATATCCATACCAACTCCAGACAAGCTGCAAGCAAAAAAGATCTTGGAGTCAAGAGTGAAAAAGACTACAAGGCACAAGGTGTACATGGAGCATCTTGTCAAATGGAAGGATAAGCATGAATCTGAAGCTACCTAGGTAGGAGAATCAGATTTGAAGAAGCAAGGCATTGATATTTCTCTGATCTCTCCCAAACTTCCTTAGTTGTTTGTGCTGAGAGGGGGAGAATGGTGCAGGAGCACCAGGTAAAGGACTATTTTGTTTTTGAGTTTTTAATTTTGTTGTGCTATCATAATGTCATTTTTACCATTATTTTAAGTGGTTATGGTTGTTTTTGGTCTTTGGAAAAGAGGGTGTCAAGATTCCAATGAGTTTAGAGGCTCACTTTATTAAATAGTGAAAAATTGTTAAATGTCTGAAAACACAGCGGGTTTTAAAAAAAGGCATTTTTAGGTCATTTAAGCCTCAACCCAAGAACCTAAATTGTTGGGAAGGCATATTTAATGTATTCCACGACCTTTTTGGTTAGTTAGAAGTTCTTTGTATGGACTATTTTTCTAGAAACTGAAGAAAACAACATTCTTGTCTTATTTTTCTGTTTTTCAGTTCTTGTTTGCATGACAGCAGTTAAATGAATTAAAAGAGGAATTTTGTAGGATTTTTTAGCATGTAGAGAAGCCTTTGGAAGTTTTTTTTGGCACATTTGATATCTGTTTCATTGTTTTCACACATTCTTGTAAATTCTGTGTTTTTTCCCTTATTTGCTGTTTTGACTGGAACTGTGTAAAAATGGAGTTATAGGCTGCATTCCCTCCGTACTTGGAAGTATGGAATTGTTCGGAACATGGTTAGGCTCCATATCTATACATATTTTAGTGTTAGGTGTTAGGTTTTCTTTAGTTGCAGGAGTTATGAGAAAAGCCTTGCCCTAGGCGAGCCAGTGAAGAGCCCGGCTAGGAAAGGCTGCAAAACAACATTGATAACTTGCAGGGGAGAAAATATTTTCAAAAAATTATTTTTTGGAGAATTTAGGGGAAGGTATTGTCCATGTATGGTACCAAGGAGGAGAGTCCAACAATCTGTTTAGGAGGAAAACTTTTCACCAGTCCTAAAACTGGTTCTGGACAGTTAGAAAACCCTAGTTTTCTAGGCGGTGTTTGCATGAGGGCAAAGAACAGCTTGGACAGAGACAAGACCCTAGAAATCTTGAAGCTGTAGATAGGGGAAACAAATTTACTAAGCCAAGAACCACATTTCTTTGGTGGGTTTAGGAGGGAAAAGCAATTTACCCCTGTTCAGAGACCAAATAGTGGCTCAAGAGCAAAACCTATGGAATAGGCTTCATGCAAGTGTTGGTAAGATGGAGTCTAAGTGAAGTTATAGAAACCCTAGGAGGTTGTTTTGGAGCTTTGGAAAACATTCCCTCACCCGTACAAGATTCGTTCATGTATTGAGGGAGGATTAGTCTTTTGGATGCATAAAAGGCTAAGAAAGAAAGGAGTCATAGCACCAAGATTTGGCTTGGTAGTTGCAACTTGACAAGATAGTGAGGTTGGCAGGAGAACCAGGGGAACTTAGACAAAGTAGAGTTCCTATAGGTTAGGGTGGAACATAAATTTCACCAAGGAGGTCTATGTCAAGGCCTAGCACAGGAATCTGTGATTGTTTCCTACAGCTTCTGAAAACAGTGTAACTGATTCCTACAGCTTCCAGGAATCTGTGATTGCTTCGTGTAGCCTCCCTATCACAAGGTTACCAATGAAAGTGAAAAGGCTGATGTGCAAGTGACATTGGATATCTTGGCTGGAAGACTGGATAAAATGGAGCAAGCTCGCAATATGTACAAAAAGAGGGCAGAGCATTATGCCACTGTTGTAAAGAGACTTGCAGGATCTCTAACTAATGCACAACTACTGACAGTGGTAAGTCTTGAAGACCCAGCTATAAAGCAAGCTGAGAAGTTTGCCTCCAAAGGCAGAGTGTTGTATGATTTTGTTGAGATCATAGAACATGGATCTCAGATCATAATTGCTGAGGACGAGAAAACTACCTTGTTGGCCAAGCTCACTACAGAGCTTGATAAGGAAAAAAGTGTACTTTCCCAGGAGTGCAAAGATATGGAAAAATTCCTATTGTCATGGTCAGAGATGAAGTAGGTAAAGCTCAATAAACTGGTGGAAGTCAGGGTATTTCCTGACAAAGAAAAGTTCATTGAGGTAAGAGAATCTTTGAAACATCGAATTCAAGTAATTCAATCTCTTACGAAAGATCTCCACCAAGTGTAGGAAGATGTCGAAGGACATCATGTTATACTTGAAAAAGGTATCAAGGAGTTACCAGGTCAACTTCTTGAAGAAAATCGTATCTTCCTGCCAGCCATAGAAATATCTCAGATCTTCAAAGAAGCCATCATGAAGTTGATTGACAGTTCAGACTTTTTGGAAGCCTCACTAAACATCATTTGTGATACAAGGCTCACATTAGATAACCTGAAAACACATCTTGAAAGGTGCAAGAAGGTTCACTCAGCTACCATGAGATCGATCATGAGAATTCAAACCATTGTGGATTACACTGTTGGTCTGGATGAGAAGTTTGTGCAAGAGACTAGAAAGAAATATGAAGACTTTCATGCCCAAAGCAAGGAAACATGAAGAAGCTTTCTAATCTCTAGTGTTAGACATTTCTGGTGCATGCCTTTATGGATTTTGTAAATATTTCCTGACATCTTAAATGTCTTTTTGTAAATTGTAATTACACCAAGCTCGAAGATGTAATCTTTTGGAAACAAATTACACTTTGACTTTTTTCAAATTTAGGTGAGATCTCCTAAAATCACTCACCCAACTTTCCTTGATTTACTCAATTAGTTTCCTAATTTTTCTCATCCCTCTTTCTATATAATGTGAGGGATTTCTATTGTAAATTTATCCTTTAGTATTTTGCAACGAAGTGCTGCCCTTTTTGAAGAAGAATTGTGAAACTTTGTGTTCATGCTTTGTGAATGAAATTTGATCAATAAAGAAGAGGATTGCAAACCAAAATTTGCATTGGATTCGATAATTTTATGAATTGATCTCATTTGGTGGTGATTAGCTTATGGAATCTGAAGAACTCTAAGTAATTTATGTAAACTTTGTGTTACATCTGTTATTTAGATTTTCATTTGTGTTTTGTTTATCTTTCGGTTGAATGATCTACAAGACTTTGTGCTTGTAATTATTCATGCTCTTTGGATACTATTGTTGAATGATCTACAAGACTTTGTGCTTGTAATTGTTCATGCTCTTTGATAATTTGGTTGGATGATCTACAAGAATTTGCACTTGTAATTGTTCATGTTGTTCGAGGAATTGCTATGTCTAAGAAGACTTTGTGTTTCTAATGTGACAAACTATGCACTTTTCACAGATCCACCATTGATAAAGCTACGGAATGACTTTGTGCCTTCGTGAGCTTTCCCTTTTACTTTATTTGTTTATTGTTAATTACTTCTAGTATCTCTACGCTTTGCTTTGACAAGATAGAGGTATTGGTATTACTGCTAGTTGATCGTTTAAAGTTATTAAGAATTGTGAACTTCCAATAGTGAAGCATTGTAAACATCTTCTCTGAAAAAAGAGAGAAGGATGAATGTAACACACCCCCCCCACTTCATAAGTATTGTGTACATTTTGTAATTATTGTTTTTTTTACTATCTCTTCTGTCAGCAGTAAGGGCGCCTCCCCTTTCTGAGAGGAGAGATTTACATCTCACATAGTTGTGGCTGAAGTCCTACTTGTGTAATCTATCAAGAATTTGATTACATAATTTTCACCCAACACAGACCATCCCCTATTGTCATATTTTCTAGATGAATCAGTCTTTGCAATAGAGACGGCTACAACATGGAGATTTCACTTTTATGGGTCTTATACAAATCATGGTTCAAGAGTTGGTATTCTCTTTATCACACCCCAAGGAGACTCAATACCAAATTCATATAGAATAGCATTTCCTTGCATAAATAACATGGCTGAATATGAAGCATTGTTGATAGGACTTTGAATGGCTATCAATTAGAAAATCAAGAATCTTCAAGTCTATGGTGACTCCCTATTGGTTATTCATCAGGTTAATGATGACTATGACACAAAAGATGAAAAAATAAAACCTTACAAGTGCATGGTTGATAGTTTCAAGTTGTAATTTGATGCCATTTCCTTTGAGTAGATCCAAAGAGTTCAAAAAAAAGTATTTGATGCAATGGAATCCATTGGATCTCTCTTGGATATACCTGATAATGTATCATAGTATAAGTTCTGGGTAGAACAACTGTTGATCCTTGCATTCAATGTCTCTAAATTTGAACTCATGTATGAACTTGTTGGTCTTGATTCACCTTGGTACAAAGACTTTTATAATTACCTACATGACCAAATCATCCCTCTTGACTTATCCTCTAACCAATGCAAGACCTTTATCTGAAAAGCATCCAAATATGTCATCATCAGTGATACCCTTTAGCTTTGTAGTCTAGATAGCACCCTCCTAATATGTCTCAATTCAAATGAAGCATAAATAAAAGAGGGACACACTAGTATGTGTGGAGCTCACTCTGTTGGTCCTACCCTAGCCAAGAAGCTTATGCGAATAGGATATTATTGGCCTACTATGGAATGTGATGCCTATCACTTCATCAAGAAATGTAGCTAATTTCAAATACATGGAGATCTTGTGCACACACCTTCCCAGGAACTTCATCCAGTCACATCACGATGGTTGTTCTCTCAACGGGGACTCGATCTCATGGGAAAGATCCATCCTACTTTCACTAATGGTCATAATTTTATCCTCATTGCAATTTAGTACTTTACTAAATGGATCAAATCAATTCCAATGACCTACATCAATAATAAATAGATATCCAAGTTCATCCTCAATTACATCATATGTTGGTATGGCATTCCCCAATCCATTGTCACAAATAACAGCTGTCCCTTCAAAAATTAGGATGTCCATGAACTATGAGAGAGATTCCACATCAAACATCATTTCACCACTCCATAATACCCTAAAGGAGATGGTAAAATTGAGGCATCTAGTAAGACTAACCTTAAAATCCTAAAGAATACTATCGATGACACTGGTCATGATTGGCATATTCAACTAAATCCTATATTATGGGCCTATTGCACTAGCATACACACTCTGAAAGGAGCCACTCCATATTCCTTTATCTATGGATCTGAATTCATTCTTCCCATTGAGGTCGAGTTACCATCCTTGAGAGTATTGTTGTCACATGAAATTTCACCCTACTGAGCATGAAACTCAACATTCCAATGACACAATAGAAATGACCTCGAGGTGTGAGACCTTTGTGCATATGAGGTTGAATCTCTAGAGAAGTATGGCTTCCTTTTCCAATCCCAATGCAATGTGTTGGTCCAACCCAACACATGAAAACCTACCATTACCCTACTCTAACAGTTGACAAGGGAAAATGGGGGTGATACACCAAAATGGAAAGGTTACTTCTTCTTGACCAAGATTGCACAGTACATCATTGAAGAGGGGCTAGGGGACTTTCACAACTCTCTATTTGGTCAAATTTTAGAGGCATACAAGAAGGTTAGGGTTTGACAAGGCACTGGAAGGAAAGAGGGTTTCACAACCAGCAACTATAAACAATTTAACACAACATACATTCACAAAAAATACAAGAAAAACCTTATATGTGCAACATAATAACTTACTCAAACAAAAAAGAGCTGAGAAGAGGAAAACTTGATCCATTCCATTGATATAGAGGAAAAAATCCACTCCTTACAACAATAGGGATGCAAAATGCAATTCTATCAAAGAAAAACCCTATAGGAGCCAAAAGAAGAACCACAAAAATGAATACATTTTTTTCCTTTATAGATTAGGCATAACCTAGAAGCACAAGTCGAACCCTAATCCTAACCAAGGTTAGCAAAAAAATTGTGCATGCAAGAACTGAGCCATTCCATGGAAATCTCAATTAGAGCATAGATCCACCAAGAAAGTCAAAAAAGAGTAATAAATGGTCATGGGTGTTGCTATTTGTCATTGATGTCATTGATCGGTCTGATATTTCTATCTCTGGCTTATCTCTTGTTTTGGTAGTAGTGTTACTCGTATAGAATTTTGGTCTAGCACTATTCAGTATAGTGTGGGATATCTATGCTGACATCTTCAAGATTTTGTGTAATGTGCTCACCCGACTTCATCTCCGATGCAAGCTGACTAAAGTAGATATGCAAATCCAATATATATATGTATGAAGTGGCATAAACAAAGATGTGGAAGATGATGAAGAGTGATATGTGATATGTGATATGTGATAGCAATCTATTGATGAATATTACAAACTGATATAGTGTTTCTGCAGAAGATCTTTGCACTTCTTTGAGAACTATATTCATGCATATGTAGATGCAATTACAGTAGTTCAGTTTTTTTTTGTAATACATACTCCGACTGTAAGCTATCTTTTAGTTGTTATAGTTGGTATCTATATTTTGGGCAGTGAACCCACTGACAGTGAGCCACCTTTGTATTTTGTATTCAGTTACTTAATACTTGAGTTAAACCTCTTTGTGGTTATTCCCTTCTTGGGTTTCCATGTTAAAATCTTGGTGTTATGTGTTGTTGTGTTGCATTGATTCTGTTTGGTACTTTTAATTATGTTATGTGGTTAACTATTCAAAAACTTTAATCTTTTTAAAGGCATATTGATTCACCCCTCCCCTCTCAATATTCTGGATGTTCAACAATTGGTATCAAAGCTATATCCTTTAGAAGAGTCTAATAGCTCAAAGGAGATTCAAAAGGTTGAACATATGGTACCCAAATCTACCATGAATTCGAAAAAACTCGTGTCCATTCTTGAAGAACTTGAAAACACAAAAGATGAAAATAAGGCTCTCTCTAAGAATCTTCAAATGAAAAATGATTGCATCAGTAAGTTGAAGGAACAAATCTAAAAATTCAAGATAAGGCATAAGGAGGTCAGTAATGAACTCAGACTAGCAAATAGTACTATTCTTGATTTGAAATCTAAGAGTGAAGAAGACGAAAAGATCAAGGAACATCTGAATGATGTATTGAAAGGAAAATATGATGAATGTAAGAAGTTGGAACAAGAAGTTGCATCTCTTAAATCATATTTAGAAGAATCAAAGAAGCAAGAGGTCAAATACAAAGCAAGTTCAAAAAATCTTGATGATAATTTAGTAGCCCAAAGACCACTAGCAAACAAGAAAGGCTTAGGCTATGAAGTTAGTGAATGCTCGCACAGTAAATCTGATCTGGTAAAAGAAGCTAAGATTGAATCTGGAAAATAAAACAAAGGAAAGTCTTTGACAAAGCAACAAGAAAGTAGAAAACCTTTCTCTTCTAATGGTTGTTGTTTCAATTGTAATAAGTTGGTTCATAAATCATTAAATTGCATAACTAATGTGACGCAAAAAGCCAAAACTTACTTCGGTAGATGCCACAATTGCAATAGTTATGGTCACAAAGCTAATCAATGTTGGAAACCAAATAGAAACAATTATTTCAGTGGTTACTGCTATGCATGTTATGTATATGGACATAAGGTTGAACAGTGTTGGTCATGACAAAAGAAGAATATCAACAGGTGTTATAATTACAATAAAATAGGACACATTGCAAGATTCTATAGAACTAAAGTATTCAAGCCAACAGAACCAAGGAAGAAAATCAATAAAGAAAAGGTTAAGGATAAAATGAAGAAGATCTAGAGAAATAAAGAGGAAAATGGATCTAAGTCTAGTGCAGACCTCTACTCCAGTAATTAGCCATTCTCCGGTTGTTGCCCTGGGGAAGAAAGTTCAAATCACCTCTTCCTCCTTCAAGAGAAAAGAGATTGCAAGCTTGTCAAATCTACTCAATCTGGGAGCCTTTAGTAGATAGGAACTAGGAAAAAGCGTCTTATGGACATCTAGTAAAGTCACATCAATCCAATGAATAGGGAATCATGAAAAGTGCAATGGTGCATTTAATACAGAAAAGGGTGCACTTATTACAGAATTAGCTTAAAAGTGAAATCAACAAAATCTTTTTGACCATTCAAGTGAAAGGATTACAAGGAGCTAAGGAGAAGAAAGGATCTGACTTGCGTCTTAGGGTTTGTGTATCTGCAAGAGATATTTTTCTCAAATTTTGCTATTTCTCTACATTTACAGCTATTGTTGCTCCCAATTTGGTCAATGTAACATCTCAGTCTCATCCTAAATTCAAGAAATGTCCAGATATATCAATTGCAAATGATATGGCTAGTTGTTTGTCGAGAATCCTACATGGAGCCATTCCTTCAAAAGATGTTAGGGCTTGCATTCATTCAAAGCTTGAAGAGTTCAATCACACCAAGCTAATTGATTTATGGATAAATGAAATCACTAGTGATAACTTCAATGTCAAACTTGAATACAAGGCTCTAGTGGAAAAGAAATTGCATGTCTGGAATGAATTTCCATATTTCTGTTTTGATGATAAATGGGTACGAATGGCTATGAGTAGGTTCTATGACACCTTCCTGTGGCTAGATGAAGCTCATCTAATCAGCAAAGAAGTTATGAAGGTTGTTACTAGGTTGAATGACATTGGAATTATTTTGGTACCTAAGGTAGTAAAAAACAAGGAGGTTGAAAACCTAACTTAGGTTGTTTTTTATGGTAGGTCTCTGGTGGTTCATACAATCAAAAATGTAGTTGTGAGGTATGTTGCATAGGTTATTGGCAACAAAATCTACTACACCAAAAAAGAAAACTCCATCTCTGCTACAACCATCTACACTACATATGATATGGTGGTAAATGGAGTGGAATACGACTTATGTGAGCTCATTAGAGATCAATTCCTTGAGAATCTGAATCAGTGCAAATGAATCAAGAAGAAAGTTGCATTTTTATATGGAACTCTTGCACTTTTTCTACTATTTTACTTCATGCATGAGATGCTTGGTCTAGGTCCAGTGGTATGTTTGTTTGAAAAACCAGTTGCTCACTAGATTTCTGAATGAATGAGGAGGTATTTTGATACTACTGCATAAGAAATGGAATTAACCTCATTTTTCTCTTCATTGCAATATAAAATGCACAACTAGGATAGAATCCCTGAGTCTGTCATCACCAAATATAAGAATGATATCACATTCATAGTCACTGTTGACAAATGTATGATGGAAGTTGTTGTTCCAAGAACTCAGTGGGTGCCTAAATTGGGGTATAAATGTTTAGAAGAATATGTGGAATTCCTTGTAAAATTTCTACTAGAAAGTCTGGTAGACGCTTCTCAAAAGAGGTTTGACATAGTAGAGGAAAAGTTTAGAGACGTCCAGGATGAGAAGATCTCAAAGGAAAGAAAAAAGAGAGTTCATAATACTGTGAAGGCGATAAAGGAAGAAGGAGGTATAACTAAGGAAGATCTTGTAGCACTCAAAAGAATTACTCAGAGTGCAATCGGTAGCTCATCTAGTAGTCCCGTAAAGGTAGTTGGTCCTTCAAAGGGAAAGGAGAGTTTGTCTAGTAAGAGGAAGAAAGGCCTTCCTCCACCTACTCCAAGCAAGAAGGCGAAAGAAGTGAAAGCCTCCAAGGTTAGCATTGTTATTGAAGAATCTAAAAAAAAACTGAACCAGACAAGTACCATATTATGGTCTGGGAGAAGAAATAGAAAGAGGTAACCCAAGATACTCCTAATGTAGATACTTTGTTTGAAATTCTTATTGAAGGAAACTTTTAAAAAGTTGGTGATTTATGCAATAGTTCCACATCCAAGGGAAAAGAAAACATTACACAAGCATTTTTTTTGTACTGCTCAAGATTAGATGGGAATGTAGAAAATTTTAAAGAGGATATTCTTGATAGTCTTTGGGTTGATTAAAACATAATTTGAGAAAATGTTAGGAAGATTGATAAGGATATTGTAAATGAAGCTATGTCCATTATTTCAAAACTTGTAAAAGAAGAAATCTTAGCAAGTTTTAAAGAACTTAGTTGGTCAGGGTTAAGGACAAAGAAAAGGGAACACACCCTCATGGAAAACAAAGAAGCTGCATAAAAATTGAAAGCAAAAGTTGGGATTTTGATCGATGATGGATTTGCTACATCATTTGTTGCCTCCACTTTCTCTCATGAAAAATTGGATATTGAAAATGTTGTAAATCTTGTACCAGAATATACAGATGCAAAAGTGTATATAATCTCAATATAAATCCTCTAGAAATTGAGTACTCTCATTCTCCAGATAAAGGTGTTGCTTCGGTGAATGTAGAAGAAGAACAAGAAAAAGAAGTTGAAAGAGAAGAAGAGAAAATTGAGGAAAGGAAACATGAAGAAAAGAAGAAGAAATAATTGTAGAAGAAGTTGATATCGGTAAACAAGAAGAAAACATAGAGCAAGAGGAAAGTAAATAACCGAGAGCAAGGGAAATTGAGAAAAGAGAAGAAACTGCAAGCATTTCCATTGGTATCTGTTCCAATGATGCCTTGAAGAGTTTACTTGCTTTGCCAATTATGGTATGCCCCATCACCTCTTCCAAAAGAATTCTTGACTTTGAGAGGATTAATCCTATTCAAAATTTTCAAATGGGTGAGTCCATTCAGGCTTTAGCCAAAATTGACATGTTTAAGGAATTGGAAGAAAAAGATAAATTTATTGAGGAAACTATTGGTGCACTCCAAAGCATTATTCTAGAATGCAATATAGATCAGTCTGGAAGTAATACAAACAAATGTAGATCTCTAGTCAATGTTGTAAAGGACTTCTCTACCTGTATGAATGAAAAGCTCTAGAGGAAAAAGGAAGTTGAAAGGAATAAGCTCTTGCTGGAATTGAAAGAGTGATGTGCAAATTCCTTCTCCAATCTTCAACAACTAATCAAGCAAGGTCAAGACCTTCTAGAGGAAGGAAATTATTTGTATTTATATAGCTTGTAGTGGCTAGATGCCACAACTAAAATTAGAAAAGATATTGACTCAATCAAGTCAACAATCTGGTAGGCATACCAGTCTTTCAAGCTATCTAAAGATTTGTGCGGTTTTGGGAGATCCTTAATTGAGGAACTACACAAGAGGTACTTTGAACTACAACAGTAGTGAGACAACATCATTCTACCCTTAGGAAATCTCTGGGAGATGTGTATAGATAGTATTTCATTGATGAATCATGCCCTCCTAAAGGAACAAAGGACTACTCTTCCTGAACCTTGCTCCATTATAGATGGAGAATATCTTCTCGTATCTATCCAAGTTCATGCACAAATTTTAATTAAAGCAATTTTGCAATGAAATGATAATAAGGGTAAGTGGATCGCCCATCTTCAAAAAATCAAGTAGTCTGTCTCTAGTGGCGTATTTGACGCATCCTAAATTGTTGGTATATGGAGCCTAATCAGACTCAGAGGTTAAATTTTCCACACTTTTATCGATGCAGTTTCCCCCCAAATTATTTAATGAGGTCAAGGGGAAGCGCCCCCAAGATGGGGTCAAGGGGAAGCGCCCCTTGTGGGGTCTAGGGGCAACTACCCCTGAAACCTCTCACAATTTTAATTATTTTATAAAGGTGTCGAGTGTTATTTTTCTATTGGCCAACATAAAAAACCATATTTTTGTAACTGACATAAGTCTTGATAAAATGCTAAGGGTTTGGGTTCTGTTGTCATTGTATTGCAGCATTTGCAATGGTATTGAGTTGCAAGGATTACTGGTTGTAATCAGTTTTATTTACTGGATAATAATATTGGACTCTCTGTTGGTGGACGCAGCCCAAGTTTGGGTGAACCACGTTAAATATTGTCTCTTGTTATTATTTATATGTTTTTTAATTCCTCTATTTAATCTTTATTTGCATTTAATTGATATCTTCTACATACAATTCCTAACATAAATAGTTTTCACCCAACACCCCTTGTTCATTGATGTTGAAAGGGGGAGAAACATAGAGAAAAAGGGATTTTTTTGAAAAATAGAGATAGTCATCTTAGGGGAAGTTTTGGAGTTTATCTTTTTTGACGTTTTGGATTTTTGGAATTAAAATTATGTTTTCCATCAATGAAAAAGGGGTAGATTGTTGATATTTGTCATTAATTTCATTGATCGGTTGGGTATTTCTATCCTGGCTTATCTCTGTTGGCAACACAAGGGCAGAGGATTGAGAAGGGGGGTGAATCAGTTGTCACAAAAATTTAAAAATCAATAACTTTATTAACCTTATTCTCATATTTGATCAATAACCATGAAATCATAAATCAACAACACATTAGAAACACACATAACACCAAATTTTTTTATGTGGAAACCGTATTAGGGGAAAAACCACGGTGGAGGTTAGCCCACAAGATTATACCCTATTAAAAGTATAAAGAAATACGAATGGGGAATGCACATGCATTTAGGTACACAACCTAGAGCTCACTGCTCAATTACAATAAGGCTCACTTTCCAAAGGAAGAAAAACTATCATACAAAAAGATTCGGATTACATCCGCAGGGATTTGAACTGATAAAATAGCATATGTTAATGCCTGATTAAAGTTATAATTAAGCACTTGAACACTTAACTATTCTTCACTCTTCTTCACTCTTCTTCACACTCTACTATGCCTTCAAATGATTTGAACATTATTTTCACATATGGATCGCACACTTCACCTAATCATGCCTTCAAACAATCACTCATATATATCTACAACAAGAAATTAAATCACTACATGTTGGTTTCAACAAAATAAATAAAGTGAATATAAATTTTCAGCCAAAACAATAATAATTATCCATGTGAATCAACCAAGGTCATCCAAAACATAGTGAAGACCCAAAATAGCATCTTCAAACACAAACCACCTTCAAAAATTAATCCTCAAAGATCCACAACACTCTACACACACCTTGTTGGCCAATAACATGAAAAACATGAATACACAAGAGAAAATCTTAGATCATGAGCACAATGATCAATGCAGATATGCAACATAGATAGAGCATGATCTAGACACATCCACATGTTGGACTAATCACTAGCATCCCCCTTCAGGGTTCGTGACATGGCTTAACCGCCTCCCATGGATCTAGGTAAGTCTAGTGTTTGTAGTGGGTGTTGATGGGTCAATATTTTGGCACAATGACAAAAATACCAACAATTGGTATTAAAGCCTTGGGTCACAGGTTTAAATCCCCTCAGGTAATGCTGAGGGGGGGATTGTTGGACTAATCACCAGTGTCCCCCTTTGGGGTTTGTGACACAGCTTAACTGCCTCCCATGGATCTGGGTAAGTTTGGTGTTTGTAGTGGGCATTGATGGGTCGATCTTTTGGCACAACAAAAAAAATACCAACACCACAAACATCATGAAAACCAAAGAAGCATTCATAACAACTAAACTGATTGAAATCACATTATCTTCATTCAGGAACACAAACTAAAATAATAGAAAAAATGTCAAAATATAAATCTTCATAACACGATAAAATATTCACGCAAATCTCTAAAATTTAATGTGGATAAACTAGATATACTAAAAAAAACCCTTTAGTCCAAAACCTCTAATCATCAACATACTGAACTCATCGATAGACTGAACTTCACTTCACCATTGACAACCTGCAACTTATTTCATTACAATTTTCTCAATATCCTTGACATATATAGCTTCTAATGACATCAATGCTAATAGTGTTGACATCAATGAAAACCACATATCAAAAACACAACCAAAACATCCAACAATCTCCCCCTTTGGCATTGATGGCAACACATGATGTGAAAAAAACCATCAATGGAACTAACTCTTACTCCCCCTTAGATTTTGACTCTTCTCACATAACTCTTCTCCTCACAAGGTTCTTCTCCCCTAGAATTTTTTTCACATTACTCTTCTCCCCCATTCACATAAATGAAAAAGATCTCTTTTCTCCACACAAGCTCTAAACCACATATCTAAACATATAAACATATGACTACTCCCCCTAAGTAACAACCACCACAACATCAATTTGGATCAGGATATAACTATGAAATGCATGGACTAATGCAAATGCATTGCATCTTAGTTCTATTCAAGAGGGGTAATCACCCCTAACTTCCCTCTGAGATAGTCAAAAGTATCCTTAGGCAACGACTTAGTAAAGATGTCTAAAATCTTTTCCTTAGTAGGCACATACTCCAATATTACTTCCTTTTCACTCACCTTCTCTCTCAAAAAATGAAACTTGATAGATATATGCTTGGTCTTTGAATGCAACACCGAATTCTTAGAAATGTTAATAGCACTTGAATTATCATAAAATATAGCAATAGGCTCATCATACACAACTTTGATCTCCTTCAACATATACTTCATCCACAATACTTGAGTACAACTGTTAGCAACAACAATGTATTCAGCCTCTGTAGTAGATAAAGAAATGGCATTCTGCTTCTTACTTAACCATGAATCAACTTTTTTCCCAAGAAAAATGCACCACCACTAGTACTTTTTCTATCATTCACATCTCCTTCCCAATCAGCATCAGTAAAGGCACTCAAAATAAGATCATCATCTTTAGAATACCATAGGCCAAAATCAATTTTTCCCTTCAAGTATCTAAAAAATTCTCTTCACAGCAGTCACGTGAGATTCTTTAGGATCATTTTAAAATCTTGCAACAATACATAAAACATTCATGATATCAGACCTAGTTTGAGTCAAATAAAGAAATCCACCAATCATTGATCTGTATCTAATTTTATTTTCCTTCAGAGAATCATCATATGTTGTCAACTTACATCCAATCACCATGGGTGTACCAACTGGCTTCAAATCTTCCATACCAAACTTCTTCAACAATTCTTTTACATACTTGGACTGAGATATAAAGATCCCTTTATCCAACTAAGTTATTTCCAATCCTAAAAATAATTTCATCTCACCAATTATTGATATCTCAAATTCACTTTGCATCTCATTAGCAAACTTCATGCACAAACCATCATCTCCTCCAAAAATGCTATCATCAACAAAAACTTCCACAATCAAATCTTTATCATCATTCTTGAAATACAAATTACTATCAGCAGTACCTTTCTTAAATTCAAGCTTCAGCAAGTACTTATCCAATCTAGAATACCAAGCTCTAGGGGCTTGCTTGAATCCATACAATTCTTTCTTCAACCGACAAACCATATCTCCCTTATCAATCAACTAAAATCCATCAGGTTACTCAACATACACTTATTCTTCCAATTCTCCATTTAGAAATGCAGACTTGACATCCATGTAATAAACCTTATAGTTCTTGTAAGTAGCATAAGCATGAAACAATCTCACAGCTTCAATTCTAGCAACATGGGCAAAATTTTCTTCAAAATCAATTCCTTCCATTTGAGAATATCCTTTACATACCAATCTTTCTTTGTTTCTAATCACTTCACCTTTCTCATTTAGTTTGTTTCTAAAAGCCCATTTAGTTCCAATGGCATTATTATCCTTAGGTCTAGGAACAATAATCCATGTATCATTCTTCTCAATTTGTTGTATCTCTTATTTCATTGCTTCAACCCAATGCTCATCTTTACATGCTTCAATCACATTAGTAGGCTCAGTCTTTGAAATCAAACAATACTCTTCTACAATCTTTCTCCTAGTTTGGACACCTTTGTTCTTATCACCAATAATTTGATCTTCTAAATGATTTAATATCACATACCTCAGAGTCTTAGCTCATTCTTGAATTTCAGGCTCTTGTGATCTCCCTTCTGCACTTTCACTATTTTCTCCTTCCTCTTGATCTTCTTGATTCACCGAAATGATTTGAACTTGATTTGAAGTATGAACTTTCTTTCCATTGTTTGTATTGTCGTTTTGATCATTAGAATCATATCCTCAGGTTCTGGATGGTATAACTATGTCTTAATCAACCTTAACATTTTCACTTTCAACCATTTTCCTCAATCTCTTATTGTAGCATCGGTAGGCCTTTCTTTTAGTAGAATAACCTAGAAAGATACCTTCATCACTCCTAGCATCAAAATTTCCTATATCTTCATCTCTTCTGATATAACATTTTATTTCCAAAGACTTTGAAATAATTAATAGTAGGCTTATGACCAGTCCATAGCTCAAAAGGGGTCTTACCAGTATCACCTTTTATTTGTACCCAATTGAGGATGTAAACAACAATACTCACAGCTTCTCTCCAATAGATATGAGGAAAATTTCCTTCTAGCATCATAGTTCTAGTAGTATCTTGAACTATCCTATTCTTCCTTTACACAACTCCATTTTGCTGAGGGGTTTGCAATGCAAATAATTGTCTCCTTATCCCATTTTCTTCACAAAAAGAATTAAATTCACTGAATGTGAATTCACCACCTCTATTTGATCTCAGACATTTAATCTTCAGACCTGTCTCTATCTCAACCATAGCTTTAAAGATCTTGAACCTCTCCAATGCTTCAGATTTCTCCCTTAAGAAGGTAACCCACATCATTCAAGAATAATCATCAATAAGCAACATGAAATACTTGTAACCTTATAAAATTTCGATTCTAGAGGGACCACACAAATCAATATGCACAAGTTCCAACAGTTCATTTGAATTATGTTGTTTGCTCTGAAATGAAATTCTAATTTTCTTTCCCAACTAACATTCCTTGCATATGACATTAGTAGGCTTCATCAACTTAGGTAGATCTCTCACAGCCTTAGTAGAACTTATCTTGACAATATTATCAAAGTTTACATGACACATTCTTCTATGCCACAACCAACTTTCATCAACTTGAGCAATCAAATAAATTTTACTAGTAGCATTCAAATAAAAGATATTACCTCTTTTTTTTGTACCTAATGCAATAACATTTCCAAAACACCCCAATATTCTGCACTTTCCATCCTTGAACTGAAGATTGTAACCTTTATCAACCATTTTACCAACACTTAAAAGATTATGATTCAAACCTTTCACATATAGGACATCATTAGTATTATTCTTACCATCAAGAGAAATGCAACCTCTGCCATAGATCACACCAACTATGTTATCACCAAATATTATAACACCACTATCATACTTTTATAAACTCACAAACTTACTTTTATCTCCTATCATGTGATGTGAACATCCACTATCAATCACCCATTCATGTTTCTCTTCAACTTGAGCAGCTAGGGCTTTCTACACATTTGTACAACTAACAGATTCAGTAGACATAGGGTTATTTTCCTTGATAGAAATAAATACCCATTCATCCTCACTTCCATTTCCTTTATCAGATTCATCATTTGTCACACCTTCATCAGCAACATAATAACACTTGTTTTGAAATTTAGGCTTGTTATTTCTTGGTTTAGAAACTCTTTTCATACACCTTGATACAAAATGACCTATCTTATTGCAAGAAAAACATTTAATAGGAAACTTTCCTTTATACTTACCTTGTCCTTTGGCTTCTCTTTTCACAATCAGTGCTTCAAGCTCATATAGTTCTCTTTCTTCTTCTTCAATCTATCTCATTTCTTCTTCATAATTAAATTTATTTCTAGAAGAACTTTCACCTAGATCATATCTTTGTTTATCTCTCCCAGAAGTAGTAGCCTTGAATGTAGATTCTACCTTAGGAAGGGCATCACCAAATTCACTCAACTCAAAAGTAGTAAGCTTACCAATCAAAATATCTCTAGTAACATTTGTCATGGTCTGAAGCTCTTCAATAGCACTAGCTTTGACTTTGTATGAAGCAGGAAGGGATCTAAGTACTTTAGCAACAATTTCTAATTCTTCCAACTATCCACCAACACATCTGATTCCACACACAAGTTCATTCACTCTTTGCATGAAAGTAGTAATATTCTCATCATCACCCATTCTCAACATTTCATATTTTCCTTTCAGACTCTGCAACTTAGCAATCTTCACATTAGTATCACCTTCATACAAATTTTCTAAATTTTTCCAGATCTCATAAGCAGTCTTCAGATCCATCACATTAGTCATCTCAGTATCAGTCAAAGCACTCAAAAATGCCTCCTTAGCCTTGATATTATACTCAAAATCTCTAATCTCAGCAGTAGTAGTAGGACCATTCTGTGGAATAACATTCCTATTACATGTAATGTTCCAAAAGGGTTCACCAATGCATCTTAGATGGAACTCCATTCGATTCTTCCAAAAAGAGTAATTTGTTCCATCAAATCTCGAACTATCCTTCTTGTATGTCACCATCCTGGATCACCTTAAGCTATTAAACTTCTTCCAAGGAACCTACTTTGATACCAATTGTTGGCAACACAAGGGTAGACAACTAAGAGGGGGGTGAATCAGTTGTCATAGAAATTTAAAACTCATTAACTTTATTAACATTATTCTCAGATACGATCAATAACCATGAAATAATAAATCAACAACACATCATAAACACACATAACACCAATAATTTTTTATGTGGAAACCCTATTAGGGGAAAAACCATAGTGGAGGTCACTCCACAAGATTATACCCTATTAAAAGTATAAAGAAATATGAATGGGGAATGCACATGAATTTAGGAGCACTGTCTAGAGCTCACTGCTCAATTACAATAAGGCTCACTACCCAAAGGAAGAAAAATTGTCTTACATAAAGATTTAAATTACATCTACAGGGATTTGAACTGATAAAAGAGCATCTGCTAATGCCTTATCATAGTTTCGGTTAAGCACATGAACACTTCTTAACTCTTCTTAACTCTTAGATTCACACTCTGCTCTACCTTCGAATGACCTAAAAATTATTCACACATAGGACTCACACACTTCACCTACTCATGGCTTCAAACAATCACTTATATATATCTGCAACAATAAATTTCATTGCTACATGTTAGCTTCAACAAAATAAATAAAATGAATATAAAATGTCAGCCCAAAACAATAATAATTATCCATGCAAATCAACCAAGGTCAGCCACAACATAGTGAAGACCCAAAATAACATATTCAAACACAAACCACCTTCAGAAATTAATCCTCAAAGATCCACAACACGCTACACACACCTTGTTAGCCAAGAACATGAAAAATATGAATACGCAAGAGAAAATATCGGATCGTGAGCACAATGATCAATGCAGACATGCAACATAGATAGAGCATGATCTAGAGTCATCCAAAAACATCATGAAGCACTAGAGAAGCATCCACAACAACTAAACTAACTGAAACCACATTATCTTCATTCAGGAACACAAACTGAAGTAACATAAAAACTATTACAATACAAATCTTCATAACTCAATAAAATCCTCACGTGAATCTTTGAAATTCAACATGGATAAACTAGATATACTAAAAAAAAACCTTTTAGTCCACAACTTTTGATCATCAACGTACAAAACTCACCAACATACTGAACTTCACTTCACCACTAAGAACCTGTAACTTATTTCATTACACTTTTCTCAATATTCTCAACATATACAACTTCTAATGGCATCAATGCTAATAGTATTGACATCAATGACAACCAAAAATCAGCAACACAACCACAACATCCAACAATCTCTTGTTTTGGTAGTGATGTTACCAGTATAGGTTTTTGGTTAGATGCTATTCGATATAGCATGGGATATCTATGCCAAAATCTTCAACATTTTGTGTAATGTGCTTTCCCAACTTCATCTCTGATGCAAGCCGACTAAAGTAGATATGTAGATCCAATATATATGTATGAAGCGGTATAAACAAAGATGCAGAAGATGATAAAGAATGATATGCAATGTGTGATAGCGATCTATTGATGAATATTACAAACTGATATAATGTTTATGTGGAAGATCTTTGTGCTTCATCGAGAACTATATTCATGCACATGTAGATGAAATTATAATAGTTCATATTTTTTTTAATACATACTCCAGCTATAAGCTGTCTTTCAGTTGTTATAGCTGGTTTTTGTATTTTGGGCAGTGAACCCACCAGTAGTGAGCCAACCCAATAGTGAGCCACCCCAACAGTGAGCCACCTTTGTATTTTGTATCTGGTTACTTAATACTTGAGAGTTAACCCTCTTCGTGTTTTTTCCCTTCTTGGGTTTCCATGTAAAAATATCGATGTTATGTGTTGTTTTGTTTCATTGATTGTGTTCGGTACTTTTAATTATGTTATGTGGTTAGGTATTCAAAAGTTTTAATATTTTTAAAGGAATACTAATTCACCCCTCCCCTCTCAGTATTTTAGATGTTCAACAATGGGAACCCATGAAATACACTTGCAGAAGGCTTGGAATTCATTTAATGACATCCTTGAAGCTCAAGAATGAGATCTGGGCATTCAAAAGTCAAATCGGCATAAAAAATGTCACCTAGAAAAACATGTCAAAATCCGTAGGAAGGTTGGGGCATCATACTTGAAAGGAATCCTTCACAAGCATGAATAAAATGATCTAGAGCTTCAAAAATGTACACTGTCAAGGGTTGGTGATTAGGCATTGGGTCAACTTCATTTCACTTACTTCATACTTTATGTGCATCGGTGTTGGGCCATCAAAGGTCAGGCTTTGGGGGTACTACTTACTGCGTGCTTAGAAGAAAGGGGGAGGAGAGCACAAAGAAGAAAGTAAGCATCAGGGGTAAGAGGGAAGTCTTACATCCAAAAATTGGTGGTAAAGTAGAAGCCATACCCCTAAAGCTTGAAGCATTCAACACTTAGTCAAATTTTGAAAAGAAACCATCAAGGAGAGAAAGAATATCGGTAGGACCAAAGGAATGGTTCCTTCAACATTTCAAAGAAGCAATGACCAGAAGCTAGAAAATCCAACCTTTTAGAAATTAGAGGGAAGCCTTACCTCTTACCTTCAAAGGTAAGAGGTAAGATTTAAGAGCGAAGGCTAACACTCGAAGGCTGATGGAAGAAAGGTGAAAATGGAAGAGGAGAGGGAAGAGTAAGGGGTAAAGGGTAAGATCGAAGGCTAACACGCAAAATAATTAGAAGAAAGGGAGGAAGGAAGGAAGCGATGGAGAAGGCATGAAGGAAGTGAGTAAGAGACAACCTGAAACCCCAAAATTCTGGGACTTAGCAAAATTTAGGGGCCTCAAGGAAAATGCATGCAAGTTGGCCCATGGGGATCTTCTCAAATCAACTATCAATGATGGGACATCAAAGGGGGGTAAGAAATGTCAACAAGTATCTATGTGACAATTCATTAATGAGGAATAATATTGCATATCTCGTTTGCATGAGCTAGAGCTATTGGAAGAGAAATGACAAAATGCATTAGTCCATTTATAGGAATATCATAATCATCTTCATTGCAACTACAATAAGAAAGTTTGAGTCAGACATTTTGACATTGGTGACTTGGTCTTGAAAGATAATCCTAAGAATCAAGTAGAGTTAGAGAAAGTAGGAAAATTCAAGCCTAATTAGTTGGGTCCTTACATCATAACAACAACACATGGATTTGGCACTTATTAGCTTTCTACTCCTGAAGGTGAACCATTACCAGATCCTATCAACAACATGCACCTTCACAAGTACTATACCTAGCTTACAGGGAATACCGTCAAAAGTAAAAGAATACAAAAAAATCAAAAAATTTGTTACCCTAATGAAAACCTAGCAAATAGGGGTCTTGGTGACACCAAAAGAGTAGACAAATATAAAATATAAAAGAAAATAGTAAAGAGAAATAATTTGTCCAATAGTGAAAACCACTTTGGTGGCACTTTGGATAAGTACCATGGTGAAAACCTAGCAAACAACCACCATGTGTAGTTAATATTTGCTCTATCATCTACCATCATTCTATTTGGTTTTTCACTTTCATCCATTCTTTGTGCATATCATTCATCCATAATAAAACTTATTCCTCCTTCTCATGGCTTAAGAATCATTGATGCTTAGCATCTTTCACCTTTCATACCCATTCATAATTAATTCCACCCATTTATCTATCTATAATAAATTAGTCATATACCTTATTGGGGACAATTCCTAGACTTGGGTTTCATATGGGATCCTAGACATGGTGTCAGCATTCAAAATATGAAAATCCAAAAAAAAATAGAATTCATAAAAATCCAAAAAGCTCAGAAAATATCAAAATCCAAAAAAATTAGAAAACATAAAAATCCAAAAAAAATTAGAAAATATCAAAATCCACAAAAATAAAAAAAATCAAAATCCAAAAAAATTAGAAAACATCAAAATCCAAAAAAAATATAAAACATCAAAATCCAAAAGAAAAGGAAATTTCGAAACTCCAAAATAGATTTAGAGTCTATGTCAGTCCAAGTGGTTGAACTATGATGTCTCTACATGTATAAGGTAGGCAAGGCCATCATCGATGATCCCTCGAGGCACTAGGTCAATCCCTTAGGGTTTATCCAGTCGAGTCAATCATGATCCACTCCATAATAAACTATCCATGGTCAAAGTATGGTCAAGAAATGATGTCTCTATGTGCATAGCATAGGCAAGGCCATCATCGATGAGCCCCTGAGGCACTAGGTCAGTCCCTTAGGGTTTTTCATAACACAGTCTTCATCCATAATCATCCATGTCTCATAATAAAACTGTCCCTTGCTAAGGTTGACATCTTGAATAAATAAAAACAACAATGAAATGAGAGAATTGAACTTATCAAAATCTCAAAACAATAAGAAAACTATCCAACAAGCCTTCAACTATCATAGATCAATTTCCTAAATTATCAAAGTGGTCAAACAATCAAAATGATCAATCCTATTAAACAATATTTTATAGGATGTCGTATTCTCGAAACCAAACTCAATTTGTCATTAGTCTTATATGACATGCTTCATGCCTAAAACTAGAATTTGTCAAAGAATTCCTATCAAAATTGTTTTAGACAAGATTTTTCATCCTTGAAACCAAATTTTGTCCATCATTGGTCTTATACAAGGTTTACCACTCCTGAAACCAAACACTATCATATCCAAAATTTGATCATATAAACAATCATTGACAAACGATCTAAATGGTTGTTGACTCTATTGGTCTATTTTATTTTATTTTTATTGAGTTATCTTTATTCATGTTACTATACGCCTCGAGGATGTCCCAAGAAGGATTTAGAGGAGCGACGATGGATCATGACCTATTTTCTCTTTGATTTTTGTTTGCAGTTTATCTTAGAAATATGGTTGGGGCAAGTTGGTTCCTTCTATGTGTTTGAATTTCCATTTAGCATCATCAAGACATCCTATGCAAGCTAAAGCTCAAATCAAATGCTTTCTTGTGTCAAGATCAACATGCTTTGTGTTCATTTCCTCGCATATTTTGGCAAGGTTCTATGGTTCCCCATTTGTGTCATGGCATTCCTTGTCTATTGAGTGTATGTTTTGCAAGGGATAACATAGCACACCTTGGTCTATGCCATATCTTGGTGTTCATCATCCATTACCATAATATGTTGTATAATGATAATTATGCAATTAAATAAGAGCTTGATCATTTATTAGAAAGATCTCAAGATAGCAAGTCCCAATTCATCCAATCCATTTCGTCCATTCCATTTCGCTTGTTCTTGTTGCACAAACATCCCTTTTTTTCCATCCCTACAACCATCCTAATGGGGTACTGTGAAACAAAAATAAGTGCATTAGTGGTACCATCTTGCATCCACAATTAGGTTAGGACATCCAAAGTATCATTATCATATACATATTAGGTCATCCATACTACACCTGAAAAATACAAAAAAAACCATAGCATTGCATCATATAGAATCATCATCCATGTAAACATCACATAAGAAGCACGTCATAAGCATATAGATATCCATCCATGTATTAGAACATACATAACCATAGGAAATAATCATATGCATCCATCTATATATCATAAACATGTATAAGAATAAAACCATACATCACATATCCATAACATCATATCATAATCCATAATCCACATCATGTAGGGGCATCACATAAACATAAATTGCATAATCATAAGCATCACATCATAGAGCCATCACATACGATCATACATATAGAACCATAAGCATCATATAGTCACCACCAAAAATCATGTATCTTGAATATATATATCAAAAATGGTGTCACAGTACAATATCATGGTGTATCCCAAAAATGGAGCTCCTAGGCTCAATAAAAAATGTAAGTGTCTGAATACATATAAATGAAAACATGTGAAAATAGGCCTAGCCTATGCTCCCCTCATTCTATTGTCTTGATGGTGGTTGTCTCCCCTCTCTTTGTTGGGATCCAGATGGTCTATTGTAGGGTCCTGACCTATGTCACTACGAGACACCCTCACTACTCTATCCCCTCCTAGACTGTCCTTAACTTTGAGCCTGACTCTCTATATAGGTCAAAACCCTTTGTGGTGTAGGCATTGCATCCTCACAGTGTCTCTGATAGTACTCTATAGCTCTCCTACCTAATATAGCTCTTGAGCAATTTTTTTTGTGGGCCCATTGATGGTAGTAATGAAACCAATGCACCTATGATCTTCCCTCTATGCCTAGATGACCACTTGCTCTTGCTTGACTATCATGGTCTGTACTTGTCCCTGTAGGGATGGTGTCTGTGCTACCTATGCCTATAATGTTTGCACCTATGCTTGTAGATCCTATATCTATGCCTATAGACCCTGTCCTATCCTCAACCTCCTCCTCCATGAAATCCATAATGACCTCCCTGATCGAGACATCATGCATTCCCTCCCCCATAATCACTGCATCCTTAGTAGCCCCATTTGAAACATCCTCCTCAGCCTCCTCCATGATGAACTCTCTTACCACTACCTCCTCACCTACATATCCCAGTACATCTTATACCCTCACCTCCTCCATCTCCACCTCCATTAGCTCCCCCTCCTCATGGATGGGTGGCATCCATTGGGGCACCCTATGTATTGTTTGTGGAGGTAATCCTACTCTCCCCCATCAACCTCAATCACTATAACCCCGATCTCTCCTGTCTCTACCTTAGCCTCTATCCCCTCAACCACCACCATCTCCACCATCACCATCATCCCCATCTCTATTTTCCTTGACCTTTTCCTCATAGTCTACCTCGTCATGCTCTTCCCATCTTCTCTACAAGCACTGGTTGGTTGAGATCAGTGAATAATGTGGGTCTATGTGTCACCCACCATGTTTCATACTCCTGTGTCATGCTCTCATTGACCACATTGGTCACTGCTCCCCACTAGATGGGTTGCAATTTTGTAATCTCCTATAAGGCCACTTGTACATTGATCATCAACCCCCACTGTGTGACCTCTCTAGCTAATCAAGAAAACTGTGACTCCTACTAGCACTCCCTACCACTCACCAAACTACCTCAAAACCCTCTCTAGTAGATATCTCTCTATAATGTGTTGAGTCATGACCTGGTCTAACCAATCAAATACCTAGTGCATTCCTGTAGTATGGTAGGTGCTCAATGTCGTCATCCCAACCAAAGTAGTCCTTGTAAGGCCTCCATGTAAACCCATCCATTAGGTTGATTGTATGTCTCCAATATTTGGCATCCCCCACCTTGATTTGTGTCACTACTCCATATATACACATACGATGGTACTATACCTAAGTATCTATCCACTAGAGGTCAAATTTTTTTGATGTGCTCCCACACCCATACCACTAGTAGTTTCATGCCATAGCTAATGATATAACCATCCCTATATGCTACATCATCCAGCTAGAAATATAGCATCGCTAGTAATCAAGGTCCCTAGGCATGTATAGTCACCTCCTCCATCATCCCCTCTAGCATCTCCCCCCATCCCACTAGAAACCTATTTCTGCATCTATATAGATAAACCACTCCACTGATCACTATGCACAATACAACTACAAGCTTATGGTACCTATCGGCCAAAGTGTCTCATCATATCTCATAATCCTCTACTCCAAGCTCTACTAGGGAGTCGGTCTAAAAAACTCATAATCGCCACCAATCCCTACCCCGTGTCATATATACCACCCTCTCTCCATGGAGGGAAGTTGCAGGATCCTCCACACCTCCTCAAGGGTCACAATAGCCTCCCTAGTTAGTAAATGAAAGGATCTTTCCTCTGAATTCCATTGCTCTACAAGTGCTGTCAAAAGACCCATGTTAGCCTGCACCACAGGTATAAATTCCACATGGTAAATTCCCAACACCATTAGTGTATCTCACTCGTCCACCACTAGGCTCTCGCATGAATATGTAGGGGCCAGTATCACCTACGTCCATGACAAAGCATGTCATGTTATTTTCCATATCTAAATGAGCCTATATGACTTACTGTAAATGCAAATTTTGGATGAAAATTAATTAAATTAATTTTCTAGAAAAATGTGTCACAATGTCCTTCATATGTGTCATACATTCCAAATGTGTCACCATTTTACTTGCATCATTATGTCATGCACTTACGTTACACAATTGTAGTTGTATCATTTCCTCCTTTAGTTGTGTTGCACCACATCAATTGTGGTGCAGTTTATTGATTTTCACCTATGACCTATCTAAATCAATTGTGTCGCACCGCAATAGTTATAGTGCACCAAACCATATTTGCGATGAATGCAATGACTGTTGTGGTGCAAAAACTACACTACATTTGTTTGCTCTTCTTTGAGCCCTAAAACCTATGCTAAAACAAAAAAATTAAAAGGAAAGGTTTGGATACATATTATCATGCCTGAGCCCTCCTCATGTCCATGTGTCCATACTTGATATTCACGATGGGAGATGATTGGAATAGAAAACATTCTGACAATAGCTTTGTAGGAAATTCTAAACTAGAGCTCCTAATCTCTTATACCAAAAGTGCACAAATGATCTATTTTCACCCTCTCGAGCATATTTAGAACCTAATTTGACCTAATGGGCCCCTACCTTCATAACTAGCCATGTCAAGTTTTTCCTTTGAACCAAAATATTAGGTCCTAGATTGAATTTTAAGCTTAGTTTTTCATAGTCAATGCATTTGTGCCTATCAAATTAACTTATCGGTAAACATGCCAATTTTTTTGGAATTTTTGAAAAATTTGTCGATTTTTCTCAAGGGGGGATAATCCTACCCTGTGTCCATTGGGGCATATCCTGAGTTGAATTTTCTTGATTATTCTTTGACACAACACTCAAAATCACATTATGTCAAAGAGGGGAAAAATGTAGACATTGAAAAATGTCCTGAGCTTGCAAGCAACATTTTATCATCGATTCATCTTCTTCTTAGCATAATTAAATAGTTGTAATTATTTAATTGTTTTCCAATGTCATTATTTGTCTATTAATTAAATAAGTTTTAATTATTTAATTAATTCACTTTACTTTATCCTACCAAGTTGATTAATTTAAATAAATATTAATTTTATTTAAATTGCTTCACTAACTTATCATTTTCTTTCTATAATTAAATAAATCTTATTTATTTAATTTTTATTTTCATTTTCCTCTATAATTAAATAATCATTTAATTACTTAATTATTCATTAGCCTTTTCTTGTCAATTAAATAAATTTTATTTATTTAGTTATTTCATATTCTTATCTCCATAATTAAATAATTATTTTAATCATTTAATTATTTATCATTTTCATCCACTCTCTATTAAATAATTATTTTTAATTATCTAATATTTAGCATTCCACCTCTTCTTCTATAATTATATAATATTTTTATCATTTAATTATTCATCTCACCCTTCCCTAAATTAAATAATTTTTCTTATTATTTAATTTATCCTTTTCCTAGCTAAGCCCTAAATCTCAACTACTTTATTCAGTTTGGTCCATTCATCCCTATCCTTGTCTCAATTAACCTTTCCCATTGATCATGATACATCATCATCTAATCCCAACCCTTCATTTGAATTGATATTTCTATAAAAGCAAGTTATCACCTACATTTCAAGGTTAACCACAATCTTTGAAGTTTTGCTATCAAGAGATCAAGCTATCAGTTGTCAACATCCAACTCATTGAGTATATTATATACAACAAATTTGAGAACAAATAAATAAAAATGGAGAAGAGCAATGGAGGTCATTCAACTATGACATAAAAAATGGAGGTTTATGGCTTTATTATTATTATTTCTATGTTCATTTGTGCTTCATTGTTAGATTAAGGTCTTTATTGCTTGAATTAGATAGTTTTGTGGTTGTTATTATTGATTCATGCTTATTATCTTGAAATTTACCCTATCTATAGTAATTAGGTTGTACTCTCTGAAGGGAGGTTTCCCCTTGGAATTGACTATATATATATATATATATGTTGTTGTTTCTTGGTTAAAATATATATGCATTATCTTTGTCTCCCTTGTAGGCTCCTTACACTTTAGAAGACTTTGAAGCCATTCTAGTATGATCATAATCATGGATAGGTAAAAAAGGATTAAGTAATAACTCTTTGGGGAAAAAATAAGTTTCTCTAAAATCATGAGTGTGCATGTATTGAATAGCATCCTTAATTTGCAAAGGCCCATGAAAAATATTACTAAAATTTTTATTGTGAGTAAAAGTGATGAGTTGTCAAGAAGATATTGTAGTTTTATCATCAATGGCTTGGACATCACCCTCAAATGATTTATATGGAGATTTAAAGATGTGAAATAAAGTTATTCTTCATTTACTTTGATGTTATGCATTTATTCATGTTGTAAAATGTGCCAAGTATATTGTACATGATGATAATCATGCATTGTTGTGGTCATGTTAAAATATAATGCATATGATAAGAAGCTATATAATTTTTCATAGTAAAATTATTATTGGCAAATACATATTTAGAAAGCATAGATGTATTATAACACATCTTAAAGAATGAACACTAGAGGTTGAGATAATAGAATTTGTATTAAAACAAACTCTAAGGAAAGAGGTAAAGTAATCTATGCATATATGATAAAGCATGCAAAGAAGTTTAATAAAAAGTAAGAGACAAACCATTCTAGTGTTCTTCAATTAAATTATCTCTAAATTATTTCAATAGGAACACACACACACAAAGTATAAATAGTGATTTTTTAGTGGCTAATATTTGCCAATTGGCTAATAGTTAAAATTTGGGAATCCAAAATTGGCTAATAGTTCGAGCTACAACGTGACTTGAATTGCCACATTTTTACAAAAAAAATATTATAGTCATATTTAAATCACTAAATAATTTATTTTATTAAAAATTTGAACTCAAAAATTCATCTCAATATTTGATACATGATAGATCAGATTCGCATAAATTTTATAAATTATAGTAAAAATCTATATTAATTCACTAATAGGATATCATAATTATTAGTTGTTTTAGGACCATGTTTATAATCTTGAGTTTCCACCATTGATTTACAATATAATCTAATGGCCCTTATATTCCACAAGGTAAAATGTACCCATGATCTGTAATGCTCATGGGGCCAACAATTTTGGGTCTCATGAGCATTATAGATTGTGGGTGAATTTTATCTTATAGAGTACAACATAGGTCATTAGATAAATGATCTAAAAGAAATTTTGAGCCCCATGAGAATTACAAATCCTAGTACATTCTACCTTGTAGAATATAATGAGGGCCATTCTATTATATTTAAAAACAATGGTGGAAAGTAAATATTATAGTCTACCCCTTCAACCCATCAATAATTTTCATTCTCGAGCTTGTTGGAATTGATTGATTCAATCCACAACTCCCATGAAACACCTGCATGCAATTACTTATCCAATAGAGAAGATCAACAAGCGAGATTGTGCTCAATAAATTGAGAATTATTATCGATGCAAATAACCTAGATAATGATTACAAATGAATGTGCATGCCTATATAAGCAATGCACAAGCAACCCTACATGTGGATTAACAAGGTAGTGACAAGTGTTTTAATCTCATACAATGAGGCAACTTGTCTTAAATTTAATCCAATCTAATAATAAGAATCAAACTACAGATTAAACATCAACTCCTAAGTTTAGTTTAAGTGAAGTAAAAAAGCCTCTAATAATTAATTATTGATTAATTAATTATCAGATAATGACTTATTTACTCCAACACCCCCCTTAAGATCAACTTAGGGAGAAAATAAACAACTGATAAAGGAAGATAAATGAATGCAAAATGGGTCTAGGATACAAGGCTTGATGAGGTACTCACGAAGATAAATGAAATTCTCATAACTAAAGAAAAGGAGAAAACCACATGGGAAAAACTCCTCTCCAAAAAAGAGTAAAAGAAATGACTACACTAATGCAAGAAGGATTGAAGGAGGACTCAATGTGAGCCCCCAAGGATTTATTTTGTCATGCAAGTACAATAGATGTCCCCCTGATAGGAGAGATAAAAAGAGGATATGTAACCCCCCATAATGAAAGAGCTACCATATGTACGCATGAAGACAAAATAAGATCCACTGCCTGCAAACAACATTTCTCCCCTTAGGAAGAAACAGATCCACTACTGATTGGAGAAGCCAATCCAAAAGAATGGATGATTATGGAATCCAAATATAGATGATGTGTGCCTCTGAAAACTGCTCATGTGTCTACATGTTGGAAATAAATGATGTCAATCCAAAATCTTGTGAAAACTGATATAGAACAAGTTGCAAAGGTGATGAAGATGGTGGTCTGACAGTGGTGATGTGGTTGTCAAAAAAAGGAGATGAATGTCCTCAAAGAAATCCTCCAATTCTACAAGATAGGACTCCACAAACAATGATGATATGTCTGTGAGATATGAATCCCAAGTAGCTAGGTCTAGAAGATGAATGATGTCCTATTGCATTGAATCAATAGGGGCCATGGATGTGGTGATGTACTGTTGATTAGGAACAACAAGAGATGATGATGTAGTCTTGATCTGAAGAGTGGGAACATAAAGACAATTCTTTAAACCATTAGAACATGCAAGACCTATGATATAATCAAGCTCCTCTAAAGTATTGCCATCAAAGGGTATGGAATCTACATCTACAAGAGGGATGAGACAATCTACAATAGGATCCTCTGGGTATGGAGAGATATGAGGGTCTCCACAAATCTCCCAAAGTCATGTCCAAAGTATGTGGGGACATTCAATGTTTGATACAACATACATAATGTCAAGATCTTGACACTAGAACATATAACCCCTACAATATGATCTTTGATGATGCCCCATGATGATAAACTCCCTGGTCTATCTAGCGTAGGTATGAGGCCATACAAATATGGAAAAATTTCAAGCCACCTAAGATGTGTCAAGATCCCATTTCACCAAGACTCATAGTTATCCTTATCCATGATGATCATGGAAGGATGAATAGAAAAACCCATGATACTCACTCAAATGAAATAATCAAGGACTAATGATCTTAGTAGTGATAAGCAGATAAAATTATGTCATCCTATGCAAACAGATTCTTTCCAGGTGCCAAGATTGTTGGAAACAAGCAACACTAAGAGGGGGGGTGAATCAGTGTTGTTCAAAAATTAAATATATTATCCTAATCTTTAACCCACTTAAGCATTCAACAAAAGAAATATGCATAGACAAAAAACAAACAATCACAACACCATAACACTAGGATTTTCACATGGAAACCTTGTTAAGGGAAAAACCACTTTGGATGGCCAATCCACAATATTATCTAAATATACCCAAAGAAAAGATTACAAAATGGGAATGCACTTGCATTCAGGCACACTGCCTAGAGCTCACCGCTCAAAATAGAGAGGCTCACTACCTTACAATGATTTGGATTAGATCCAAGAGAATGAACTAAGGGAATAACATCTAAAAATGCTTGAGTACAGTTTCAATTAAGCTCAACAATCATCTATCCTTCTGATTGATTCAACAATTTTTCTCTCCTCTGCACAAACTCGCATTACAAAAACCTTAATGCACAAGTGAAACTATGCAAAATCGCTTAATCAATCTTCTAATAATTGCAACACACTTCAACACATATTTCACACACACAAAATGATATAACATATCACTTATATATATCTACAATAAAGGATTTAGTCGCAACAAGTTGGCTTCAATAAAACTTAAAAATATTAGCAACTGTCAGCTCAAATCTTAAGTAATATCCAATGCACATCTAAAACGGTCATCCAAAACTTATCTAGGACCCAAAATAAAATGATGAAACACAAAAATATTTGAATAAACATTCCTTGAATATTCGTAACACATTATATCAACTGATTCGGCCAAAAAACACTGATGAATAGAAAAGACATCAACCAGATCACCAAGCTTACACATAACTTGGTAGAAGGCACAAATATTTCCAAATAACACAATAAATACACTGATAAACCTTCCATGAAATCCACAACTCAAAATAACAACTAAAAATTTGTAAGTGAATCAATAAACCCAAAATTGTCGGATGCTTTGTTCTCCCTTAACTATTTGCAAACTATCTACCGGTAGGAACAAATAATGAAGTGTGGATCCAATCACCAAATAGGGTTGCCATCAATTACAACACCTGAAATCATTTGCAGTGTCTCTTGCCAACAATCTCCCCCTTTGGCATTGATGGCAACACTTAGTGAAAAATGACTAAGTGTCAAATCAATACCACCATGAACTACATTGCCACTTCAAAACTTCAAAAGGGACTTCAAAATAATATACAATGCAACTCCCCTCCTTTGACATCAATGGAAAAATTGGGGAATCCAAAAGACAAAATTTCAAAACTATACAAGTATAACCTGTGACTTACACAGATTTGAAGACATCTGCAAAATCATTCTTCAACACACTTAAATTTGTGTCCCAAACCCTTTTGAGACTCTCCAGAATGGTAATGTGACACTAGTACACAAACAACAATATATGACTAAATAAACTACTAAAAATTGCATATAAATGACTAACTTTAATCTTGTGACTACTAGTGGTTTATTTGTAGTCATTTATAACACCACTAAATTTATGACAAAATAATTTTAGTCATTTATTTAGTCATTAATTTGGTCATTGATTTGGTCATTTATTTAGTCATTTATTTAGTCATATTTTTTAGTCATTAAGTTTAGTCACATGACTATTTTAGTGGTTTATTTGTAGTCATTTATAACACCACTAAATTTATGACTAAACTATTTTAGTCATTTATTTAGTCATTGATTTAGTTGTTAATTTAGTCATTTATTTAGTCATGGTGGTGATTTGTTTAGTCATATATTTATTCATTGATTGTTATTAATTGGTCATATATTTAGTCATATATTTAATCATATATTTAGTCATATATTTAATCATTAATTTAGTCATGTATTTAGTCATGTATTTAGTCATTACAAATCAAATCTAACTTAATTAATCCTCAAAAATTTATACATATAAACTTCAAGTATCATAGATATTCAAATGTTAAAAAACACCATGAAATGAAGACTAAAATTCTTGAACAAATATGAGTGATTAGACACAAACACAAATAGATTACAAATCAAGATGAGCCACAACATAGTATTTATGAGTGGAGAAAAAAACACTCTAAAAATTTACTTCATTAAGCTTCATTTGCAAATCAAAATCTCATTGGTTACATTCAATATCTCAGTGACACTGTACAACTTACAGACACTATATAAACATAATACTCCTATTTTCATATACTTATACTATTTTCCCCTTCCTTAACTACAGTCCTTTTGGAAGGGAAACGACCTCCTATAGGGACTTGACCCATTTAATCCCCTTGCAAATCCACAACTTTCCCACTGCTATTGGTTTTGGCTCCTCCAAACTCTTCCTTGCTGGTATTCACCTTTCACTTCTCCAATTTGGAGCTGCAACCTGAAAGTAAGGTTTCAAAATTTGCACATCAAAAACTTAGAAAAGTCAATATTACAAGAGAAAATCTGTCATTATTTCTCTGCATGGTGTTGTTTTATTAAGATAACATGTTATTGAATAATTGATCTAATAGTTGATTTCTGTATGAATGCAAGTATTCTTGTATATTCCACACCTTGTAAATTTTCCATAGGTTATAAATAAAGGGAAACCTCCCCTAATGATTTTAACAAAAAGTATAGGATGTTGCACTTACATGAAGTATGTCCACTGGGTCGAAGGATTTTGTGACCTTCCCTCATGACATGTTCATTTCCATGAGACTCAACCCTCCCTGTAATGTTATCAAATTTTTGGAACAACCTCATACCAATTAGAAGGCTAATTTGAATCATCAATGATAAAATAATAATAACAATAAATAAAGAGCTTGCCACCAAAATGATCATTAATTAGGAAGAGAAAAAAAGATAAGACTAAAGTTTAGTACTAGAGGTTGATAAGTTCTCAACTAATATGCCATTTGGAAAACACCGCCAAAAAAAGTCATGGCGAGGTCGGTCAACTGCATCTTTCACAACATTAGTTACAACAACAGTTACAAGTACTGAGAACAAAAGCCCTATCATAGACTCAGATCAAGAATTTCAATTTATCAGTAGCTATCCTAAATCAACTAAAATAGAAAACCATTTATACAAAGACAAAATGCAAAGAAAATAAGAATGTTACCTAGAATAGCATGGTGTAACTCATTAATATTTCTATGAAAAAAATAGTAGATACAAATTACAATGGATGGTACAACTACTGCAAGTATCTGATAACAGTTAACACCCTTCTTGAGCACTCGATCTATTTGTAACCTAAGATGATTCACTATGCTTTGGCTATCTTCTTGTTATATTCAAGCAACTTGGAGAATATCTATAGAATGTGCAACCTTGGTGTTAACATAGACCCAAAAATCAACTTCTAATACCATCTACAATCTGCACTTTCAAGGTGTAAAATTGGAAGTACGTTCAAGTTGATCACTCTCTTTTGAGACTAATACTAGTCATTTTTGCAGCTATTGGAACACATCAAAATTAAATAAATCAACTGAAAAAAGAATAGAACAACAACCTAACACAGGTGTGGATCAACAACACCCTAATAACTAGTGTAATTAGGGTACCTACAACCATTGATAGGTCCAAGATACTTAAAATCATTGATGTAAGTGTACCAAAATCTTTTGGTAACTCCCTCACAGGTAATGGTACATTCCAATCATCGATGTGGAAGATCTCAATTGTTGTGTTTTGATATCATGTTAAACTATGGTCTATGGATTGCAATATTGTAGGATATGCACAAAATGGATTTGTTGAAAAGGCTTTAGAAACTTTCAAGCAAATGCAATTGGTAGGTGTAAAGCCATATTTCACAACCTTTGCCAGCATACTCCCTACTTGTAATAAAACTCATCAAATGGTTTATTCTTAGCATCATAAAATTGAAAACAAATGATTGACCTGAAGTAAAGAAAACAATTAAATAGCACAAAGTGAATGAGATGCGAAGAATTGTTATGATTAACATTTCACTTGGAAATTGGAATTGTTGCGCCGATTTCACAATAGAGCAACATGTGATAAGGGGTTCTCCTCATAAAAGCTTCAAACTCAGCCATTCATGAAATAATCTCAAAGAATTTCCTGCAAATCACTACATAAGATACATGGTGAATCCTTACCATAAATCATGGATTTTTTGTTTTAGTAATGGACCATTTTGTTGGAGAGTGTAAGGAGTTGTGGATTCATCTTGGCCAATTGAGAGTATGCTCCCTTTTGAATTGAGACTAACCACCATATTTTACAATATCAAATGGACCACCACCTTTGTTCTCTTTGAAAGAGGAGACCAAGGAGCATTTTTTTAGTGTCATGTCTACCATGAAATCCATGGGAGGTGCCAATTATTATATCATAGTTACCAAACTCGAACTTAACATAGACATTGGGATCAACCTCAAACTCAACATGGAAACTCAACACTAACTCAAAAATTTGAAAAAATCATGATATATAGAGATTTTTTAAGGTACATATTTTCCTATGTGTTCCTCCCTAAATTAATTTTTAAAATTATAAAAACCTAATCAATTGCAAGCTAATTTGATTACATAATGCTTGAAAAAGATGCCATCTCATGGAATAAGATGATTGTGGGATATGCACAAAGGCATCTCATGGAATACGATGATTGCGAGATATGCACAAAATGGATTTGTTGAAAAGGCTTTAGAAAATTTCAAGCAAATGCAATTAGTAGGTGTCTAGCCAAATTCCATGACGTCTACCAACATCCTCCCTGCCTGTGCCAAAATGGGAGCTTTGGAGTAGGGTTTGAACATCCATTAGAGCATAATAGATGGGGGATTTTTGTCAGATATTATGGTTGGAAATGCTTTGTTAGACATGTATGCAAAATGTGGAAACATACACAAGGAACATGAACTCTTTGATGGAATGCCTCAAAGAGATGTCATCTCATGGGATGCAATAATTGCAGGATATCCACAAAATGAATTGTTGAAAAGGATTTAGAAAATTTCAAGCAAATGCAATTAGCAGGTGTGAAGCCAAAATCCATGGCCTATTCCAACATCAAATTCCATGGCCTATGCTAGCATCCTCCCTACCTATGCCAAAATGGGAGATTTGGAGTAGGGTTTGAACATCCATCAGAGCGTAATAGATGGGGGATTTATGTTAGATATTATGGTTGGAAATGCTTTGTTAGAAATGTATACAAAATGTGGAAACGTACACAAGGCACGCAAACTCTTTGATGGAATTCCTCAAAGAGATGTCATCTCATGGAATGCAATAATTTCAGGATATGCACAAAATGGATTTGTTGAAAAGGCTTTAGAAACTTTCAAGAAAATGCAATTGGAAGGTGTAAAGAAAGATTCCACAACCTTTTCCAAAATAGGAGATCATCAGCGAGAGTGATAAACATCAGTAGGACTCAATGCATTGTCCCCCCAATGCTCCGATATTACTTAGTTGCAAAAATTTTCGAGAAGAGAATTTAATATCAGTGGGAGTTGGCTCAATGTCTCCCCGATACAACGATATGCATTAATCTCCATCGGGGACACTATGATTTTTTGATGGGAGTCATTGGTAAGTTCCTCGAATGGGGTGAAAGGATAAGTCACAATGGAAAGGTAAAAATCCATCAGCTAAAGAAACACCTATCGGTGGAATAGAGGAGCCAGTCCCACCAATAGCCCGTAAAGAATGAAAAGTGTAAAGTAGTGGCAAGCGAAGCATCAGAGACTCCAATATCGGTGGGAGTAATGTTGAAGTCTCACTAATTTCCTGACAACACTTGAATCAAAGAAAACTTCACATCTAATTGCAATTATTGTTGGATATGCACAAAATGGATTTGTTTAAAACACTTTAGAAACTTTCAAGCAAATACAATTGGTAAGTATAAAGCCAAAGTCCACAACCATTTCTAGCATCTTTCCTACCTATGCCAAAATGGGGGCTTTGGAATAGGGTATGAACATCCATCAAAGCATAAATAATAGAGAAATTTTGTCAGATGTTATAGTTGCAACTACCCTAGTAGACATGTATGAAAAATGTGGAAGCATAGACAAGGCATGTGAACTATTTGATAGAATGCTTGAAAGAGATGCCATCTCATGGAATA
Source organism: Sequoia sempervirens (assembly GCA_007258455.2). NCBI lineage: Eukaryota > Viridiplantae > Streptophyta > Pinopsida > Cupressales > Cupressaceae > Sequoia > Sequoia sempervirens. Next base: position 133,338,818 of record VDFB02271358.1, on the reverse strand, counting down.
CGATGATTGCAAGATATGCACAAAATGGATTTGTTGAAAAGGCTTAGAAACTTTCAAGCAAATGTAATTAGCAGGTGTGAAGCCAAATTCCACAACCTATGCTAGCATCCTCCCTACCTATACCAAAATGGGAGCTTTGGAGCAAGGTATGAGCATCCATCAGAGCATAATAGATGGGGGATTTTTGTTAGATATTATGGTTGGAAATGCTCTATTAGACATGTATGCAAAATGTGGAAATGTACACAAGGCACGTGAAATCTTTCATGGAATGCCTCAAAGAGATGAATTTGTATATGCTTGAGTGGGAGACAAAGCTAAATTGAATAGGCAGGGATACTAAGAGGTCTCCTCTTTTATTAGTTATGCATTTCAACATATGAAAACACATTTCATGGTGTTCTTAATTAGATTCCTTTGGGTGATAAAAGATCATCTAGAGGGAAATTTTCCATATGATAATAGTCTTCTAGAAATACTTAAGTCTACAATATAGTTCTAGTTTCATAATCAACACAGACACGACACATTTATATAAGCATGTTGTACAACAATGTATAATAAGAAAATAGGACTACTGATGTGAGATGAAGATGTCATAAAATTGATGCATCATTAAATAACCTAAGAAATGGTACACCTCAGACAAGTGCAGCGTACCCAATTCACCAAATTATAGCACACTAAGTTTGCAAGGATGTTTTTTTAATCAATCTACTTAGAAATAAAAAACTTGCAAGGTATTGTTGAACAGTTGAACTTACTACTTGAAAAAACAAGAAAACTAAAACGTATTAAATAACAAACTGCTTGAAAGACATGCCTATATGTAAGAAAAACCCATAATCAAATTGAATTGAAAGTAAATAAGTCTACTCTGACTATCAAATTGAGGACATTATATGTCCAACTACCAATGACTTGAGAAACAAAAGCACATGTGATTGCATTAATGCTAAGGTAAAATACAATAAAAAAATCTGCATACCATCCACTCCAAAAATTAAGCAAATCCATTAGGATCAAATTATCTTTAGCCAAATCAATTTCAATAGAATACATATGAAAAATTTCTACTCAAAGAGATGAAATGTATGGTCCAAAAAAGGAATCTTTCAAAATTTCAGGGACAAATGAGGGAAAAAAACCTCCCAATATTCAATATGTGTTGGAGTTGCTCAATCCAACTCCAAATGCATTTTTATGTCATCATGTATTTCTTCCATTTCCTTTACGATAAGACCTTGTTTAGGCCATAACAAGGTTAATGAATACCAAGCCACTCATTAATTAAATGATTTACAATAAATAGAACATTGTAAAACCATTGTAATATGGTCTAACTCTTCAAACATGTTTTATCACCATAACCATCTAGACAAAGAGACATCAAACAAATAATGGTATGGTGTCAAAAAAAAATCAAAAATCAAATTTCCTTAATATTTTAAATCTATATACCATTTACTCAATTTTCACCTCCCATTTAACTTTTAAACTTTGAACAATGAAAGAGATTGCACCCTGATTCCTAACTACACAGAACACCATATTTTACACACTTACAATTCTCAATATGTTATATGTCCTTTTAGTTGTCACCCTAGGTATGATCTATAAAAAAATAAAAAATAAAGTAGAAAAAACATAGATATTGCCACTAAAACTGATTTCTTTATAATCATCATTAGTGTGGTGTAAATACACATACAAGGATGAGACTATACTGGCTAGACAAGGAAAATCACATGCAAAGAGAAAAAAGCTAACTACAAAAATAGAAATATTTACAAGAGCACGATATTCATTATTTCCTATTGATGTCCACCTCTCTTGCCAATGAGTTTGAGTGTTGTCAGGATATCGGTGGGACTTTGATGTGACTCCCAGTGACATGCAAGAGTCCTCTCGATGATTGCTTCAAAACTACTTCTTGTTGGAAATTCAAGCAAATTGCATTCAGACTCCAAATCACATGATGTTCTCACTACAGACTCAAAGAGATGATCTTTCAAATGACTATGGCTGACACCCTATATGAGTCTTCAATATAAAATGTCCACATAGGATAGTCTACGACATCCTGCTTATTTTTCCTGCATTTATCCCTACCAAGGTACTTGCAATTACAAAATATGGTAAGTATTCCCTTGATCATCATGCTTCGATGGATGTTTGTGTGTGATATTTGTCTCAATAAAACTGCATACATAGTTGGTGTTACACTTCAATAGCTCAAAAAATTTCTCATGGAAAGGCAAGGATGTACTTTATCATTTGTAGATAGTCAGGAGCATTGAAGGGTGTCAGAGATGCCATCTCATGGAATATGATGTTTGTGGGATATGCACAAAATGGATTTACTAAAAAGGCTTTAGAAACTTTCAAGCAAATGCAATTAGCAGGCGTGAAGCCAAATTCCACAACCTATGAAAGCATCCTTCCTGCCTGTGCCAAAATGGGATCTTTGGAGCAGGGTATGAACATCCATCATAATATAATAGATGGGGGATTTTTGTCAGAGATTATGGTTGGAAATGCTCTGTTAGACATGTATGCAAAATGTGGAAACATACACAAGGAACGTGAAATCTTTGATGGAATGCCTCAAAGAGATGTCATTGATGGATAAATTATGCAATGATGGGGTGGAAAATCACTCCACAATCCCAATCCAACCTACCTCAATCAAGGTTTCAATCTCCAAGTCCCCAACTCAATGACTCCTCACCAATTTCATTTGTTCTCTAAGTAGCAATCCAAACTCATTTTTTCAGGTTTAACATTTAGAGAAGGTCTAACAGAGTCACAAACCACACATTCTTAGACACCTTTTATCCTCCCATTCAACATATCAAAAACTTGCATAGACTTATTTTGAAACTTCTTAAGGAACAATAGATTGTCCTCCACTTTTAAGGGAAAATTAGCCCACTTTTCCAAGTAATTGACTCTCAAACACTCAAACTACTCACCAAAACCACTCAAACCTCCTAGGCAGACTCCAAATAGAGGGAATCAACAAGTTTTAGACAAAGAAAGTGTCACTAAACTTCAAGGGTTCATTAGACCATAATCACAATCATGAGAAGATCAATTAAACCATCACGAAGAATCCATTTAAAATTTCAACAAAACTCCCTCATTTCACATGATTCCAATGCTAAAAAGATTCAAAAAAATAGATTAGTGTTCCAAATCCATCAACCCACCATGAAAATACTCATGTAGACTGAAACCAAGCATAATCCTAATCAGAAATTTTGAAAACAACTCATTCAACCAACAAGCTAATTTCACTCCTCATTCAACTTGTTTTATAAGGCAAGATAACATTCAACCGTGCCTATTTTCTACCAACCTTTTATCAAACATTTAAGATACTATAATCATCATGTTTTGATTGAAATCACTCAAGAACATACTCACAAAACATTGAACCATCAGATCTCTTATTTTTGTAGTCAAGACACCAATTCATACTATGACTTCACATGGCTCAAACTCCCCAAATAGCAAGCCTTGCTTTCAATAACCTTCCCAATCATTGAGACCATTTTCACACCTTATTTTAAACAAAAATAATCCAAAACAAACATTTATTAAATTTTTCCCATCCACATAGTGAATATTCATTCATTGGGAAACTATGTCCTAGTAGTCATTCCATCACAAACTGTCAGAAAGATATTTTGATTTAGGCCTCTATTAAAGACTATAATAGGTGTTTTGAATACTCATTAGGGAGCCTTAAAACATTTCAAAACATCATACATAGCACATAAGGACCTAATAGACCTTCCTTGAGATCTGCACCAAATTTCATTCATTTGCAGAATAATACCATGTGTTGTAGGTTGACCTACATGTTTCTACATGCTACATCATTCATTGGAGTTTGTAACCTCTTATGGCTGACACAGATGATTATATGAGCTTGAAGATGATATATACATCTCTTATATGTATTAGGAAGTCAATTCTCTAGCTAATTAGTTTTAGATAATAAGATAGAAAGTTGAATTCTTTTTAGAAGGTACTTCAATATCATATCTTTCATTTGTATTGCAACCCAAAAAGTAGGCCTATGAGCCCTTTGATTGTAGCCCATATGTTTCCAACATACAAGAATTTTGATTATCTAATATATTGAGCATTTGAATCTTCCATTTCATTCTATATTTATGTTGCTTTCATTATGTTTACTCTAGTTGCATGGTTTAGAAATTTCATTCTTTGGACCCTCCATCTATGATTGCATCATGTATATTGTAATGATGTCAAATAAAATTCTTCCATTTGAATGGTTAAGTTAACTTGAATGAGGAATTGTATGATATGTTAATGTTCCATCCCTATCAGAAAGTTTATACTTGAAAGTATTAGACTGATTGATGTCTCTAAGTTGAAAGTTCTTCAACCATGTATTAGATTTTTATATATCTTTTCTTTGATAGAGAAGCAGGAAATAGCTTCGCTAGCAAATAGCTAAGGCTATGCCTATAATATTTAACATAGACATTTAGTATCAAACTAAATCATTGTATTATAGAGCTCATGATGGATATATAGAGCTCACTGTATTATAGAGCCCATTGTGTTACATATGGAAGCTCATTATGAAAGATACATATGTATTCAAGCTTACTATGTAATTTTATACTGACCATGATATACCTTAAGATTACTAAGTTATTTAATAAGCTTTTCTAGGCCGACTATGGTCCATATGTAGTTTTCATAATAGACAACTATAGGTCGTTGGCATCTTGCATAATAGTTCAACTATGGCCAATTGTTATGTCACTACCATGCCCAATTGCTATATCACTATCGTGGCCAACTATAATTTCTTACTATGGCCAACTATTATATCTTTGATTGGCCAATTATATTATCTTGACTATGGCCAACTATAATGTTTTTACTTGGCTGATTGTATAAACTATAATTGGTTGAATGGGTCATATATTATACCCACAACATTAATTTCATTAAGTTGTTGTGCCTTAAGTGTGGCTAAGTGTGCCAACGAAATTAAGAGCTCGGTTATGTAAGGAATAAAGCTGACATAAAGTGTTGACTAATATCCTAAAACCAAGATTTGTCATAGAAATTTTATTATGGGCCAAATATGTTCTTATAATGATTGCAGGATATGCACAAAATAGAATTTTTGAAAAGGATTTAAAATATTTCAAGAAAATGTAGTTGGCAGGTGTAAAAGCCAAATTCCACAACCTTTACTAGAATCCTCCCCATCTGTGCCAAAATGGGAGCTTTGAAACAGGGTATGGACATTCATCAAAGTATAAAGGATAGAGAAATTTTGTCAGATGTTGTTGTGGCAATAGCCCTTGTAGACATGTATGCAAAATGTGGAAACATAGACAAGGCATGCGAACTATTTGACAAAATGCCTCAAAGAAATGTGGTCTCATGGACTGCAATGATTTCAGGATACGAACAAATTGAACTTTTTGAAAAGGCTTTAGAAAATTTCAATAAAATGCAATTGGCAAGTGTAAAGCTAGAATCCACAACCTTTTCCAATATCATACCCACCTCTTCCAAATTGGGAGCCTTGGAACAGGGTATGGACATCCATCAAAGCATAAAGGATAGAGGAATTTTGTCAGATATTGTAGTTGCAACTGCTCTTGTAGACATGTGATGCAAAGCAAGGTGGTGATGACTCAACCAATCTCTTAATAATCTAATCTAAACAAGAAACCAGCCTTGACCAACTCAAAATGACAAATCTTAAACAAGGATTCAACTCTTAGAACTCTATTCACTCAACTTCACTCTTACACACACCCTTTTGGCTTGTAGCCCTCATAAGACAACTTTTCACAAAATATTTTAGAGTAGGCCATATTGTGACCTATCAAACAACTTTAGAGATTCACTTCAACACATGAAACAACATACCAAAAGAACCCAGTAGGTTTCTTAAGCTCAAATTAATTTTCAATAAACTAACCTTGTTTTGGGCTACTCAATTAGCCCTCTTTTACAAAGGAAATACCTCCAAACCTCCTAGTTTCCACTCAAACTCAATGGAAAGTGTTAAATTGTGTTACAAAAAACCAAATTTCACTACTAGTTCACAAAGCCATACATTCTATGACATTGCACCAAGAAACCCTCATTTCACATGCAAATTCCAAGGGTTTATTCATTCTCCACATTCCCAAGCTTAACTAACTCAACAAATGCATTCAATAGACTCCAAATGGTCTGGGTAAACTAAAAAATTCATCACAAGACTGGTTCCTTCAATATTTTAACAAAACCCCACTTTAGTAACTCAATTTCACATAGTAAAGTGCTCTGCCTAGCCTAGGGCATCACTCGATAACCTAATAACTTATCTTCCTGACTCTCAAAACCATAATAATAACTAAACTAACATTGAATAATTCAATCCACTAAGGGACAACTTAATATAGTAGGTGGATTGACTTTGACAACATGTTTAACTACAAACTAAGACCTCACTGGCCTGTACAGGCAGTGTATAGAAAACAAAATAAATCTCCCTTAAATATTTATATAAAACCTTCAAACTTGTTCCAAATGAAAGATAATCCTTTCCTCCACACAAAAAAATGTAGTTCTAAAAAACTACACTTAGAACGGGATCATGTAGAGCTTAAAGTTCTCATAAAAGACAGAAATTACAGAGAATTTATTGAAAAAATGTTGTGTATTTCTTTCCAATATTCAATACAAACTTCCACCCTTTTTCTTGAGCCTTTTTCGGGATTTTTATCATGTTTCCCAATAGTTACAAGTCATTGATTCGATGGAGGATCATCTATTTTCCTCAGACATGCAAAATTTGTCATGTTGAACTATATTTAGCAATTCTGCAAAACTTGACAAAAATGACCTACAAATAAAATAAAAATAGTAAAAACATATTCAATCCTAGAAAATGATAAAGATTAGTGGGTTAAATGGAAGAAAAATTCATGAGAGATTTGATATGTTGATTAGTAATGGCAATATTTTATCATATCTTAATTTTATGAATGGCCTAATTATTTAAAACAAAAATAACTAATAAATTATTCTATATTTGTTGATGAACAATATGTCTATACATATCTCTCATTTCTTGGATTATTTTCCATTATGAATTACATGATATATGAATATGAAAAATTATTGATCATGCTCCATAAGAGCTATCTATTCATGTTATGCATTGTGGATATGAAGACAATTAAGAATGGAGAAAACTTTGCTAATTCTACTTCTTTGATGAACGAAGATATTCATGTTATCAACTATGGATATGAAGACGAGTTGGAATGGAGAAAATATGTACAAGAATTTGCATTTATACTTAACGAGCATTATAGTTGCATTCTATCCTTATCAACTAGGTTGGATGAAAAGTTCTATCTAAATTATCTATAAACACTTAATAAGAAAGTATCTACTTCAATTACATAAGATATTTTGTTATTCTATTGTATGTACATTATTTTATGCATGGATAATTGTATTAATAAGATGGTATTTTAGCTATAGGGTTAGCTAATAGACTAAAACAGAAGTTGCAGGGAGAGGAAATAGTGGGTCAAGAGAGATAAAGGGAAAACCAATAGAGAGTGATTATCATGTCTTTGGTAGATAGAGCTATGTATCAAGTAAATGCTTTTAGGTTATTTTTATTTTTTAGATAATAGTCATACTTTGAATTTTTGTGTTGATTGGTGATTTGTGTATCAAAAAATATTACAATTACACCTTCTGCATAAATTAAAAATGCTTTTAAATCTGAAAATCGTAGTATGTTTTCTTGCAACATACAAGACATAGTTAATTAAAATACAACCAAATTAGCCATACTAACAAATCACAGATGTAGAACCAAATTAGTCAAAATTTTAAAATTAGACACACAAATGTTACTTAATATCTAATGATGATATGCTACATAAATTGTACATAAAAGGAAAATCTAGTGGCCTCGATGTACAAGTGAAAGAAAAACTGTGATAAATTTCTAACTTCAATGAATGAGAAGTACATATTTATACATTTTTTAAAAAAGTAAAATAGAGTGTTAATGGAATGAAATAAATGTTTAATTTGCTCCACAATAAGAACAATTCAAAAATATTAATTGTAATGTTTATCCCCAATTTTTATTTGAGCTTGACTTTTGTTTGCAATTTTACAACTTTTTTGCAACTTTTTCTCTTTTACCCAATTGACTCTAAAATCATCCTAATTCATAGTGAATGATCTCACAAGACCTAATTAACATAAAATGACCTTCTCAAATGCTAAAATGGCCTACTAAGATGCAATTGCCTTCAAATTTGAAAATGGAAGCTTAGGTGCTCCTACACCAACATCTATGCTAAATGTGGGATCATAGACAAGGCATTGAAGTGTTTGAAAAAATTCCTCAAAGAAATGTGGTCTCATGGATTTCAATAATTGTAGGATATACACAAATTAGATCTGTTGAAAGGGCTTTAGAAACTTTCAAGAAAATTCAATTTGTAGGTTTAAAGCTAGACTCCACAACCTTTGCCAGCATCCTCTCTGCTAGTTCCAAAATGGAAGCTTTGGAATAGGGTATGGACATCCATCAAAGCATAATAGAAGGGGCATTTTCATCTGATATTATAGTTGGAAATGCTTTGGTTGACAATGACATGTATGCAAAATGTGGAAGCATAGAGAAATCATGTGAATTTTTTGATAGAATGCCTCAAAGAGATGTCATCTCTTGGACTGCAATTATTGTTGGATATGCACAAAATGGATTTGTTTAAAACACTTTAGAAACTTTCAAGCAAATGCAATTGGCAGGTATAAAGCCAAATTCCACAACCTTTGCCAGTATCTTTCCTGCATGTTCCAAAATGGGGGCTTTGGAACAAGGTATGAACATCCACCAAAGCATAAATAATAGAGGAATTTTGTCAAATGTTGTTGCAACTACCCTAGTAGACATGTATGCAAAATGTGGAAGCATAGACAAGGCATGTGAATTGTTTGACAAAATTCCTAAAAGAGATGCCATCTCATGGACTATGATGATTTTGGGATATGCACAAAATGGATTTGCTAAAAAGGCTTTAGAAACGTTCAAGCAAATGCAATTAGCAGGTGTGAAGCCAAATTCCACAACCTATGCCAACATCCTCCCTACCTGTGCCAAAATGGGAGCTTTGGAGTAGGGTATGAACATCCATCAATGCATAATAGATGGAGGAGTTTTGTCAGATATTATGGTTGGAAATTCTCTATTAGACATGTATGCAAAATGTGGAAATGTACACAAGGCACATGAACTCTTTGATGGAATGCCTCAAAGAGATGTCATCCCATGGAATGCGATAATTGCAAGATATGCACAAAATGGATTTTGCAAGGATGCTCTCAAAATATTTGCTAGTGTAAAGTTTTATAAATTTGATTACTAAAAACTGAGATAGAAGATAGGTGAGCCCACATTCCAACATGTTCACCTATTGAAAATAGCTACCAACATCAAAAAGATACCTACTATATTCTTATTTAAATTTTTCTATAAAAGATGCTTAACATCTGGTAACTAAATGCTTTATAATTGAGTAATATAAACTCAAATAGATACTTTCTAATCAATGAAAGTTATTGAAGTGAAGCTTACACCAAAAACAAAATGATATTTATATTGCCTCATATATTCAAACTATATAATGAGAGTTCAACTAACTCTACAATGAGGATGATAAGTAAAATATACCTGACAACTACCATAAAACCACCAAGAAACAAAGTTGATCTCTGCAAGAACAGAACATGTTTAAATAAGCATCAAACAAATTCTAATTTTTGACACATTTTTGAAGTCCAATAATAAAAATATTAGGAATACACATGATGTTATCAAGTTAAAAGTAATTGCATAACCATTCTCCAGTATAATTTAAAACCATAAACCATTAGAGAGCATATGACCTTAACTTGGAAATTCAAATGTGTGCATCTATTGGCAACATCAAAAGATACCATTCAACTAATCTTTATTGTAGAATCTTTGATGTTCTCTTTTGCAAAATAAATCTGTTGTAACAATCTTCTCAAATTTGTTTGCAATAAAATGATTCCAAAATAGACATGTTATAAGAATATTTATTTTCTTTGAACTTGTAGAGGAGCTAAAGAAGGGGGAAAAAATATCAAATGCATCAAATCAACTCTATAAGGGAAACTCCTAGTACAATTTGAATTTGTGAGATTTGAACCTCAGATGAGACATTGATCAGAGAAACATGGGATAGTATAGATGCATTCGAAGGGAGCTTGGAGTGACTAAAAATGGTTTTTAGTTCAAATGTTGACTTTCCATGGCAATGCATGTGTGAGATCGTTTTGAAGCACTCAAAGAGTCTGTGGGATGAACTTTTTGAAACCCTATTTGTTAGTAGGATGAAACAAATAATAGCTAATGGATTTACAGATTTGTGTGAGAAAGTTAAGGTTGGTAAATGCCTTGAAGCCATAGTTACATCCCTAGCAAGTTACAAAGATGTTGAAACCCATTTGCACAAATTAACTACTAGTGAGGGTTGGCTTGTCAAGAGAGGGGACCTAAAAAGTATCAATTTACCTTGGTTGAGTTTTAGATTTATGATGACAAATGATGAAGACTGTTTTGGTCGCCTTAACTCTTATTTTGGAACTAAGGTTAGTCAAATAAAAGATACCATAGATGAGTGGTCCAAGAATATTCTAGAAGACCTCCTAAGTTTTCTTCATGCACACAAATTTCCTTCAAGGACAAATGATTTAGCACTTTATTTGCAAGAGCAATGCTTCCATTTTATCTCAACATTGATTTTTGAGATTAAAGAACATCTTGCACATCTTTCAAAAGCTCTCTATCAAGAAATGAAAAATGAAGAGATGATAGAAAAAATGAACAAGGAGACACTAGAACTAACAGTTATAGTGGAAAGGGCACTTTTCTTAGGAAGGCTTTTAGCATCTCTCAGTTTTCATTCAACTTCCCTTCCACTAGTTCTTGGCTCATCTCAGCTCTCGTTTGTCGAGAACAAAGTTTCAATTTTAGGGAAAGGATCTTCGACTTTCAGATATTCTAGTACCGATTTTGATTACCCTCTTCTAGACAATTTTGGAAGACAAATACTAATGAGAGGGGTCGGTTTGAATCCTAAATAATAGGATAAAAATAATAGCACCAAATTGAATAAATTGAGAAGAACTATGCACAATATTTGTATCAAAGCTAAGAGGTATCACTTCCAATGAATGGCAAGGTAGTGTGATGGGCTCTTCCAATGTATGACAAGGTATAAAACTTGATGGTTTTGGCTTCCAACCTTAGTTGCAAGCTTTAATTTTCATCAACTTCAGAATCTTTGAGGGATCCTCCCCTAACACAACTATTTGTACCTGTACTTGTTTTAAGATTAACATTTTGGGCTTACCCCACTCATTCATTGCTTTTCTTTTTTTCTTTTCTTTGCTTTATTTTATTTTGTTAGCCTTGCTTCTAGGGGTCATTTCCCTAATACTTTTCTATTGCAATAAGAGAACATTCTAGTCCCACTAACCTATTATTGGGCACTCATGGTGATGTAAGCAAGGTGGTTGACTCTTCCAAACTAGTACAAATGATCAAACAAGATTAGGAAACAACTCTCACATCACTGCCCTATTTATGTTTTCTCCAAAACTCACAGCTAGAGGCTTGTAGCCCACACAAACCATCTTCTCACAATATCTTTTAGACAAGGCCATCTTGAAACCTTCTTGTCACCTTTTGAGACTCACAACACATTCCAAAACAACTTATCAGTAGACTTCACAAGATTTCTCTGACACAAATTTGAAATCCTTAAGATTGCCCCTATTTTTAGTTCACCAAAAGGCCCAAATTTATAAAGGAGGTCCCTCATAAACACCACACTATCACCAAAACTCAACAAAAATTCATTAATTGTGTCTCAAAACAACCAAAACAATCACCATTTCTCATATACCAAACTCCTAGAACACCATTCCACAAAACCCTCACTTTGCATACAAAACTCAAGGGTTTACTCAATCTCACATTACCCGAGCTTATCAAAATCCAAAAATGCATCCAACAAACTACAAATGGCCTAAACAAATTGGTGCAGGAGCACCTACAATCATAATGCAAAATTTGATTTGGTAAAGTGTGTCAAGGTGAATTTGAGTGAGTCTAGGTTGGTAGAGGGGGTGTTCAAGTTTTGTTTGTATCAAATAAGGTTTCAAAGACCATTTTGTTCCATATTTAGGTGTTTGGGAGTCATTGGAGTTCAAATATGAAAAATTTCTCAAAACATATAATGTTGTCAATGACAAGAAAGGTTGTCAAATTGCAATTTTAGGAGAATATGAAAATTCATGGTAGTTTAAAAGGTAGGTATGGGCATTGGGAAGTTAGAACTTGGATGGAAAATGTATTTAAAGGCCTAAGAATGCTCGAACAAAGGTTGTTAATCATTTTGTGAAGAATTCCAATATAGAAACCAACGTTGAAAAGCATATTTCACTGTGTTTATCATTTTTTATTGTTGTGTACAGTCCTATATAGGAACTTTATGATCTGGAACTTGTGGCAATTTGTGGTGATATGTCTTAGCTTCCATTTCTATCTATTTTGAGGGTCCTTAGTTAATTTTTGTGAAAGAAACCTCAATTTTTCTTGGGACTGCCTGTGATAGGCCAGCAAGGTCTGAGTTTGAGTTTTAATTAATGTAAAGCCATTCCTCCTACTATTGTTTGATGTTACTTAGAGGAATGGCATTTAAGATGTTGGTTTAGGTGTTCTAAAAAGTTTGGAGTCAAAATCAAATGGTTGGGTGGCTTTGGAGTGATTCCCTAGGGTTGGGCAGAGTCATTTTCATGAGAAATTGAGTTGTTGAGTGAGGGTTTTGGAGAAATGTTGAGAGAATGTTCTATGTAAGGGTTTATTGAGTGTTTGTAGGTTATATTTGGGGGTGTTTGAAGCACTGGTTTGGTTGGTAAAGCACTGGAATTAAGATTTTCATTAAAACCCTTGTGTATTGCATGTAAATGGAGGGTTTTCTAGTTTGGCAGTGTAGAAGCCTTGAATCAGCAAACAAATTGTGGAGTCCCGATTGTTATTCTATGCCTTTGCTTCTAGGACACAAATTTTAGTTAAGGGCCTGATTTGAGTACAGTGCATCATAAGTTGCACTCACGCATTTGTTGCTCATATATGCAAGCTTAAGAAATGATGACTTATGTGGTGTTAAATATTGGTTCTTCTTCAAACCAAGTTACCTCAATGTGATAAAAATGTCTTAATATCACATAGGGTTGATCATAAGGGTGGTTGTGATATTTTCAAGGATTTCCTTCATTTTTAATACTACTATTCCATAACCATTGATCCCAAACTTCATATGCCATGACAAACCACAACAACCTTAGATTTCTTCTTAAACTATAGAGATGGAAAATAGGAATGCAATCCAAGTCAAATTCTTTAATTCAAATTCTTTTTATCAAGGCTTTCTTGATCAAAACTTTGGATCATGTGTATTTGATCAAGTTCTTAGTTCAGTCTCTCTCCCAGTGATCAAATCTCCTCTCATTTCCAATTCTTCTCATTTTTAGTTTCTTTTTTTAATCACTTAGTGTTCATCCAGAGGATAAGTAATGTAATTCAATACAGTATCTCTTTTCTATTAGAAGTTGCCAATTTTTGTTCTCTTCACTCTTCAATCTTCTCTTTTTGCCTCAAACTTTCTATTGCCTATATCTTTATTTTTTTAGTCTCTATCAATTGACTAGAGAAAAATGTATCTAAGAAAGAATCATTACACTTTAGAGGTCAAGAAAAGGGATATTCTTAGGGAAATCCTATATACAACCAACATTAACTCTTGAGATCCTAAGCTATGCAATTTGCTTCACCATTCCTAGTCAACTAGCAAATTAAAAATGAATTAAATATTGTTTCATTAAAAATTATCTTTCATTTTCTCTTATTGGATAGCTTCTTTCATCCCAAATATATTAGTCTAATTCCAATAGCTTTGGTTATGGTCTACTTTTCCCAACCTTCTACTCCATACAAAAGTGAAACACTTGCCAAGCAAGAATGGCAAGGTGTCATTATATCCCATCCCTCATTCCATATCCATTCAATGTATAGATGAAATATTATTACATAGATGAAGTTGTATCAATGTACACTTATCATGATATATTAATTTTTTTAACCTTCATGTGCTAAGCACTCCTCTCTAAAATTATATTATAAATTGATACAATCAATGGTCTGGTTGCCCTAACTTATTGTCTATAAACCCTGATGTATTTTTCTTCTTTTCTTATTGGCATTCATAATTTGGCTTCTCAATACTCAAAGTGTGAAAAAATGAAAAGAAAAGAGCCTGAGAGATGCTTATCTTTACCATTAATTTAAGTAATTGCTAATTGAGATTTGAAAAGCTCTTTCACATCGACACCAACTAGCAATTTAAGAGCCTTGTAATTTGCAATGTGAGGAAACTTCCCAATAACCTGAATGATAAATAGAGAGCTCTAATTAAGAAGCTATAGCCATCAAGGAATCCATGATCCCAATATACAACATTAAAGGCACAAATCAACATAGGCTATGAGAAGAACATATTGCTTATTGTACCATGTCAGCATACATAACAGGATTTACCTCTCTTGGAAGATTGCCAAATTCCCTTTCAAGTTGAATCACTCGATCCTCTCCTATAAAAATAGGGGAATCAAAAGTCTTTAGGTAGTTAAGAGCATATTTAAATAAGGTTTGATTTGACTCAAACACTAAGATCACTGCAACCTGAGACATCAAGCACTCATGCATCAAGTCACTACAACTTGAGACATCAAACACCTCCAATCTAGTGTTCATCGATTCTTTATTATTACATATGAAGAATGCAAGTGTTCATAGATTATATGTTATCCATTTTGGTGGGCTACTTGGACTTTCACTTCTCCATTTTAGCAGGACGAAGGTTTTAGAGTATGTTTATTAAATTGAAAATTTTAGTGGGCTACCTTGAAAATACTCCAATATTTTAGTGGGCTATGCCTGTAGGTTTTAGTGTATGCTTATTAAAATAAAAATTATAGCAAGATTTTAATAATGAGCAAATTTTGATTTTTAATTTTTCCTTCTCCTTAACATTTATGTTATAGTGTATTTTTTTATAATTAAATTATAACATAAATGCTAGTGAAAATTTTCAATTCTTTAATTCTTTTTATTGTATAGTCTTTTTAAATTTAAATTTTCAATTTTTATAATTTTTATCCTTTGTTTTAATATTTTGCAATTGGCTTAAATTTATTCAACTTGGTTTGTATTCTCTTTTTTGTCTCTCTTTTCTTATCTATTGTCTTTTCTTCCCCCTTTTATTTCCCCCTTTTTTCTTATGTTGTGTTGTACTTTCTATGTCCTTGTTTTTCTTCCTTTTAATTGGTTTCATTAATTTGTTACTTCTTTGTATCCCTATTGTTCTTTATTTATCTTAATTTTTAAATATTATTTGTCTTGTCTTCTTTGATCTTAATTTGTGCAGCCTTCCCTTCTCCCTCCTTTCTCCTTCCCCTCTGGTTTTCCTATTTAGGTTGTTCTTGGTCTGCAACAAAATACTTTTCTCCTTGAGCCCTTTCATCTTGATGATGGATCTCAGAGTGTGATCCGAAACGTTTATACAAAAAACTCTAACGCAATCTAATCCAAAAATGTATGCAGTTTTAATTGATATGGATTGTGGAAACTTGATCTCATTAACATTTTGACATGTTAAATATATATATATATATATATATATATATATATATATATATATATATATATATATATATATATATATATATATATATATATATATATATATATATATATATATATATATAATAAGGTCTTGACGAAGGTTTTAGAGTATGTTTATTAAAATGAAAATTATGGCCAAGATTTTAATAATGAGTACATGTTTATTTAGTTATTTATTTAGTCATTTTTATTTGTCTAATATTAGTCATTTATTTAGACATTTAGTTGTGATTTTACCCGATGACCAAATTAGTCACTTATAAATGACCAAATTAGTCATTTATTTTCCAAATACTACTAGTGTTAGTCATGTGACTAATATTTTTAGTCATGTGACTAAAAATATTAGTCACGTATTCATTTATTTGTCAAATTCTACTAGTGTGACCACAAATTAAATAAGACAGAGTTTCTGCAATTTCAAGATTTACTGGGTCACAAGGTGCCATAGCATCTTTTGCCTCTTTTAATGCATTTACCATTATCTCAATCTTCAGAATAATTAGTCCTCTGAGTTTGCGTGCTCTCCCTACAATCCTCTCATTTTCATGCTTCAAAATCCTTATTTTTTCAAGCAAAGATATTACCTAACCTTCTTGCTTACCAACATTACCAGCTAATGGATCAACATCATAAGAAATAATGGCCAATTGCATTTCAATATCCTTCACCTTTGTTTCATTGGATTCGGTAAATTTAGACAAAACTAAACATGACTTATACACTTTTCCTCCTTCGGATAGAGTATATTGAATATTTCTCATGCAAGTAGCTAACAAATTTTTATCTTTTGGAACTAGTTCTTTCAAACCACCAAATCTCTTTTCCTTAAACTCCATTTGTACTTCAATCATGGTTGATTCTTCAAAAGATTCAAAGTGAGTACTTACAAAATTTATGATTTTATTCAATTCTCCAAAAGAGAAACCAGTTGGATCTTTGACATGAGTAGGAATTAATTTCTATAGAACTCCAAGTGCAAGGCTTAGTAGTTCACTATCCTCTATGTGAGACTTCAGAATCCTCTCACTAGCCTTAGCTTGAGCAATTGATGCAACCTTCATCATTTGAATTGGGGACAAAGTGGATAGATTTATTGATTTTTCATCCAATTCAGGATCAAGTTCTCACTGTTTCTCCATCAAAGATCTCTTCACTACCTCGATAGTGTCTCTTGCCTCCACTCTGATTTCCTTAACTTAAACTTTTTCTTCTTCTACCTTGGGTTCTTCAAAGATTGTTTCCAGATTGCCTTTAGGCACTTCAACTTCTTCATTTTTCACCTCCTTATCCTTAGCTAATACCACCTTAGGAGTTTTAGTTTCTATAGACATTCCTGTATTTTCCACAAGAGGAAATTGACTATCCTCAACATCTTCATTCAACTCTTCATTTTCTGGAACACTTTCATTATACACTTCTTCAACATTAATTTTATTCTTTGATAGATGTGCTTCCAAAAATTTCTTGGTTTCACCAACAACAACATTAGTTTCTCTTATCATGAGTTTATTCACCCTTGTTTGCTCTTAAATTCCTTCTTGGCCTTCTCAAGGAGTGAATTCATCTCCTCAATTGACATTTGTGGACATAAATTTGCAAGAATTCTCCTCCTCAGATTCTCTTCTTCTATTCTAGCACTTAATATTCTTGATTCCAAAATATCATACAAACTCTTAGGTAAACCAAAGATGATTTTAACAAAAACTTTATTGAAGATATTCATCTATTTTATTGTAGACTCTTCAAGAAATCTTTGACCAAATTCATCAAAATTTTCATACAATTCACAGAGGGGCTTGATATTTCCATCCTTGATAACTGCATTCTTAACTTCCTCAACTGACATACCTGATTTGTCAATTTTTCCCCTTTTCTTTGCTTCTTCTTCTTTACCAAAAGATTTTCTCTTGTTTAACTTGACAGCTTGAGTTCCAGTAGCCTTCCTTTCTTTCACAATTTCTTCTGACTTGGTTTCCTCATCTTTTGAAACAACTTCATATGTTCTTGTTCTTTTGTTCTTCTTTCTCTTACTGGAAGCCTTGTCTTGAGTTGGCTTGGCTGTAGGAGTGGACAAGGATGGGGAAATCTTGGTAGGTTTAGTGCGGGCAGAAGATGCTCCCAAACTAGCAGACTTTGTTTTGCTTTCTCTTTTGTTGCTTCAGCCTCATCTCTCTTCCTTCTTGCTTCTTTCAATTTTTCTATAGGTATGCCCATATTCTCTGCAAAGACTTCTATGTCTTTTTTCACTCTCCTAGCTATCATCGGTTTCTTCAATTCCATATGAACCTACATACTTTTCTCTACATATGTTCCAAACCTCTCCTCTGTCGGATCCAGAGGCATACTCAACAAGTGTTTTGCATACATTTTCAGAATGTTCTCCTCTACATCATATCCCATGGGCATGATCCATATTGTTCTAGGATCGACAACTTCCATATGAAATTGATCAATATCCACCATGAAGTAGATAGTATCTTGGTACTTTTCCACAATTGAAGTGGGAATCTTTCTCTAGTATGCATCATATTCTAAAAAAATTTGAAGTACCCCCAAAGGGTAGTATTCCTGGTCTGGTGATCAATTCCAAACAGCATGTTCCTTAACTAAACAACTATAGGCTCATCATTTTTCCAATGTACTTTTCCAACACCCAAAACCTCATTCTTGAAGTAAAAGAACAAACACAATAACAAATTACCATATTTAAAAGTATTATTATTATCTTTCTTGATTTTACCTAGATTCTCCATCAACTAACTTCTAAGCAACTCACACAAGTCATAATCAATATTTTGTTTTACCATCTCATAAATTGCATAGATGGTCATACCAAATACTAAATTAGCCTGGCTTGAATGATAGATCTTGTATCTAATGACCATTGATGCAAATTTCACATCAACTTCAGCAATGTCCTCTATTGTCATTTCCCTTCTATCCTATTGAGCACTTGTTGCTTCAGTAACCTTATCATTCTTCACGGATTTCAATACTGGAAGTATGCTGGTGGAATTCAAACCCGTGATTGCACTTATAGCCTCTTTCATGATTTTAAATGGCACATCCAGCCACATGAACACGGATTAAAAAATATCACACTCATTCATCTTCCTCAAATATGGGAAATTTAGCAAACTATGTGAACTTCTTTTCTTCTAGGGTTTTAAATCACGGATTTATAGTAAAATCCTCTCCAATTATATGATGGGAATATAGATTCATTATTTGAGAGGTTCCCAATTCTTCAATATTGGCATGTATATAAGCCCTAATATCTTTTGTATGCAATAATATGTATGGTACATATGAGAATGCACCAAGGGGCTCGGTCTCAACAGAATTATAAGGGTGCCATTTGAACTTTGGACGAGGCCTATCCTTAACTCTAACTACTAGAGGAGTGGACATGATTGCAAATTCATGAATTCACAGGATTTTTGATAAATACCTTTCAGTCGAATCAAAGTTGATTGCAAATCCTTCTTCATGCTTGAATTACTCCACAATTTAGCAAAGTTCACTCCAGGGCTCTCCAAACTACTTTCCTCCAAAATGCAAAGTGACAAATGAGGGATGAAAATATTTGTTTATCTTCCGCACACCTAACCCTTTTTGTTGCAATAAATGCCTTTACCCTAACTCATCTGGTTACCCTATTTCCATGTACTGAGATAGATGATTCTTCTGTGGATCTCCAAAACTCTACAGTAATTCCTCTAATTGGTTAAACAACATCTGAAAAGCATTGATCCACTTACTAGACTAGTCCACATTCCAGTATCAATTAATTTTAGGGGGTTAAAATATTTTCTTGATAGCTCCCCCTAGGCCCAATGCCTAAAACTAATTCCTGAAGGAATTACCAGAAGTAGGTTTTGGTGCTGGCGTATTTAGTTCAATAGAGGAATTCTTCACCCATTTCTTCTGCATTTTCCTTCTGATCACATCAGTAGTGACTTTACCTTTTCCATTAACATCTTTTTGCATGTTCTATTTTATCAGACCTCTTTTGTTCCAACATAGTCTAAGTAGTGTGGCCAAATTTATTGCAGTTGTAACACAACATTTATTTGTCTAGGCCAATTTATACGGTAATTTTGTCTTGATCTACATTGGTTAGCAATATGCCCAAATCTATTGCATGCATAACATCTGATATCTCTATGAAAGTTATTTATCACAACTCTGCATTCATTTGAATTATGACCATACTTATAGCAATTAAAGCATTGACCTGAGAATGATGGTCCACTTGTGTTCATCCTACTCCTACACTGAGAATCCATATACCAATTTTTTTGCAAGAGAAACAATAGCCATTAAATATTTGAGCATTTGGTTGTCTTTCTATATTTCTTCTAGCTCCATTCATCTGATTTCCTTTCCTGAATCTCCTTTATCCAGATTTCTTTTATCCAGATCCAAAACTTTCTCCTTCTTCATATCCAAGACCTCACCTGTCACCATCAGTCCTATGTCCTTTGACCAGTTCATCAAGTTTGGCTGAGCTTTCTTTGAATTTCTCCTTGTACTCCTTGTACTCATTTGCAGCAGTAAGTTCATTTCTGAGATCATCAAGTTGTTTTTCAGGCACTTCTTCATTATGTTTAGATTGCTCTAGTTCATTGTCAAATCAAATGCATTGTTCAAATTTTTCTTTCAAGGATTGTGTAAGACTTTCTTCATTCTTCTTTCTATCTTCAATCTCCTTGGTCATCTTCATCACAGTGGATTTCATCTCATGCTTCAAGGCAACATTTTCTCTGGAAAATTTTTCACATTCTTTTGTTTCTCCTTCAAGGCATGACTAAGTTGTTCATCTTCCATGCTTCTATTCTTCTGCTTGAGTTGATCACATAATTCCTTTATTTTCTCCCTTGATTCATTGATTTTGCCTTTCAATGACTAAATGAATTTCTCTGCACTCTCAATATTTTCTTGTAGTTCCCAATTCTTAGACTTTGACTGGTCAAGATCATCCAAGGCCACCATAAGTTGTTGTTGAAGACTACTTGTATCCATTTGAAAAACACCTTCCAAGATCTCCTCAAGCTATTAGACTTCTTTCGAGGAACTAGCTCTGATACCAATTGTTGGAAACAAGCAACACTGAGAGGGGGGTGAATCAATGTTGTGCAAAAATTAAATTTATTATCCTAATCTTTAACCCACTTAAGCATTCAACAAAAGAAATATGAATAGACATAAAATAAACAATCACAACACCATAACACCAAGATTTTTATGTGGAAACCCTATAAGGGTAAAAACCACAGTGGATGGCCAATCCACAATATTATCTAAGTATACCCAAAGAAAATATTACAAAATGGGAATGCACTTGCATTCAGGCACACTGCCCAGAGCTCATTGCTCAAAACAGAGAGGCTCACTACCTTACAATGATTTGGATTAGATCCAAGAGAATGAATTGAGA
This sequence comes from Sequoia sempervirens, assembly GCA_007258455.2. NCBI lineage: Eukaryota > Viridiplantae > Streptophyta > Pinopsida > Cupressales > Cupressaceae > Sequoia > Sequoia sempervirens. The sequence goes on along the minus strand of VDFB02271358.1, from coordinate 133,317,510 downwards.
GAATAACATCTACAAATGCTTGATTACAGTTCTAGTTAAGCTCAACAGTCGATCTTCTGTCCTTCTGGATGATTCAACAATTATGCTCTACTCTACAAAAAATCACATTACAAAAACCTTAATGCACAAGTGAAACTGTGTACAATCACTTAATCACTCTTTTGATAATTGCAACACACTTCAACACATCTTTCGCACACACAAAATAATATAACAGATCTCTTATATATATCCACAATAAAGGATTTAGTCACAAGAAGTTAGCTTCAATAAAACTTAAAAATATTAGCAACTATCGACTCAAATCTTAAGTAATATCCAATGCGCATCCACAACGGTCATCCAAAACCTAGATGGGACCCAAAAAAAAAGATTAAACACAAAAATATTTGAATAAACATTCCTTGAATATCCATAACACATTATATCAACTGAGTCGGCCACAAAACACTGATGAACATAAAAGACATCAATTGGATCACCAAGCTTACACATAACTTGGTACGAGGCACTAATATTTACAGATAACACAAGAAGTACATTGGAAAACCTTCCATGAAATCCACAACTCAAAATAACAACTGAAAAATATGCAAGTGAATTGATAAACCCAAAACTATTGGATGCTCTATTCTCCCTTAACTGTTTGCAAACTATCTGTCAGTAGGAACAAATAATGAAGTGTGGATCCAATCACTAACTAGGTTTGTCATCAATGAAAACACCTGAAAGCATTTGCAATGTCTCTTGCCAACAAAGATGTCCAAGTAATTGATAGAATTGTGAAAACACAAAAAAATGAATAAAATGTACTTGGAGCATATTCTAGAAAAAGAGCATGAATAGATTTGAAGAGCTTTGAAATACCTTTCCAATGCCACTTGAATCGTGAAAATTAGAGATACAGGCAAAAATTTATGAGCTTGGAAGCTCAAAATGAAGATCTAACTTTGACTAAGAATTAATAGGAACCAATAGCAAAATATGATGAGACCTACACCACTCGAAAGTTCACAGAACCAACTTTTTGATGATATCTTGTTTGCCTAATTTCAACTCCATATGGTCAAGTTATGGCAAAAAGAAAAAGTGGCTCCTTTATGGAAAATTAGGGCTAGGAGGGGGCAAGAGTGCTAGTCTGTACAGTGACATTAGTGTGACATCATGATAAACCATCGGCTTAAATTTGACAGTTGTTCGATCGTCAATGGAAAAAATTTCCTCATCAAAAAATTTGATGATCGTCGAGAATAAAGAATATTCTTTAGGCTAATAGAATCTATGGAGGGAATATTCCCTCGGTATTGTCGCCACTGATTTGATTTTGGGCATCAAGATTTTCTTTTGCTTGCTGATTTTTATGATTTTTTTGGCCGCTATGAAGATTTAAGCACTCAGTATTCCTAAGGGCACCGACTGATAGTTAGGGGTCGTCGAGCAGCTAATGTAACCACTGATAGTCCTTTGAAATGACCACTGTAGTAGTAGGTTTGTGTAGGGGTACGACCCCTACTAGACACTACAAATATTTTTTTTTGGTTTTCAAAAAACTTTGTTTTTGTCCAAAAATTTATTTATGATTTTTTTGAAACAAAAAACTAAAACCCAATTTTATTGTATCGTACTTGGCACAAAATTTTATGTAGCAGGGTGTATGGATTTGTACGGCCGGACGAATTTCCATATGGTAACCCTTGTTGCTATTTTTTTTCAATTGCACCAAAATTGATGAAATTACAGACAATCTTTAGGTTTTCGGCTAGTCTAGATGCAATGGTGATGTTCGTTTTGCTCTAGGATGCACCAAAAAATTTCTCAAGGTCAAGTCCCTCTAGAAATTGAATAGGGGGCCATAGATATGGGCTCTGATACCATGTTAGAATTGACTGATTCAATCCACAGCTCGCATGAAACACCTGCATGCAATTATCTATCCAATAGAAAAGATCAACAAGAAAGATTGTACTCAATAACCTAAGAATTATTATTGATGCAAATACCTTGATCATTATTACAAATGAATGTGCATGCTTATATAATCAATGCACAAGCAAACCCCACATGCAGATTAACAAGATGGTGACAAGTGTTTTAATTTCATGCAATGAGACAACTTGTCCTAAATTTAGTCTAATCTAATAATAAGAATCAAACTAAAGATTAAAATCAACTCCTAAGTTTAGCTTAAGTGAACTAAAGTAAAAGAAGACTAATAATTAATTACTATTTAATCAATTATCAGATAATTACTTATTTAATCCAATAGGGCCCCTACTTTTCCATGAGAATTATTTTTAGATTGGATAGATTCACCATCATAATTAATGCATTTTCTTATTATTTTTCAAGATTTGCCAAAAAAAATTACAAAATTTTAGTGATGTAGAAAAAAACATCAATAAAACTAATATTTAAAAAAAAAAAAAAATTCTTCAATAGAAATTAATATTTTTTCCTAAAAAAATTAAAGATTCATCAGGATTTTATATCTTCTTTTTTTAGGGGGGTTTCTTAAAGTTATTACTACGTATAAAGATAAAAATATTTGACATATACAAAAACATAGTCATTTTCACTAAATGCATCTAGCATAATTGTTTATGAACTAATTTATCATACGAGTGTGAATCATCAATAACATCCTTGAGGCTATCATGAATTGCTTCATAAATACATCATCACTAATATGTTCTACACCATGATGCGAGGGAAATACATAATTTAAGACTTCCTCACTAAAAATATCATGAGAAAAAGTATTCAATGATAAATCATCATCATTTGTCATAGAATAAGTATAATTTTCATGAATCTCATTGATTGGTGAATTTAAAGCATCTAAAAGAAAAATAATGACAAGATCCTTGAAGGATAATAAATGAAATGCGTATCCATGAAACATACACCATCATTTTTCATAATAAAAACATATATGATATTGTTAAAAATAAACAAATGAGATTTATAAGACTATGAAAACACATTGAAATCCTTAATATATAAATATAATTGACAACAATTCTTAAAAAGTAAAAATATTTAAAATTATAAATATAAAAAAAATTATAAATTTATCCTACTCTAAAGAAATAAAACACCTTATAATGATCTTAGTCTAATCTAATAATAAAATAAAACAACAAATAAAAAGAATAGCAATGTAAGAAGAAGTGTAAATAAAAGAGAAATAACAAAAATCAACCCCTTAATAAAAGACATCCTATAATTGAATTTTGTTCAATAAAAATAAAATAAAATAAAACAACAAATATAATTTAAAAACTGTGTAATTAATTAACTTTGCACGAAACAAAACAATTTAAACACTATGACCAAAAGTAAATGTAGAAAAAGGACTATAGGACAGAGATAGGATTTCTTTCCAAGTAAATTCTATTTTCTATAAGACTTTGACTATTGAGCAGAGCTTTCACACGATGAAGATGCTGCGAACGCGCTTTCGTCCATAAACCCCACTTATATCCTTTCTACACGTTTGGTGTACTTAAGACTTTTCACCTTGTATTGAGCATTTAACATGACCCCACTTCTTCTCCTCTTCATTTTAATATTTGTGAGGTTGAATGATTAAAATTTCTTTTTATTAAAATGATTTAAGTTTTAAATTAAATGTTAATGATTTAACAATCAAACAATTTATGATAAATTCACACTTCATTATATTAAAAAAAATATTTTATGTTATTATATTAAAATTAATTTAATTTGGCATATCAAATATTTATGATGGGGTAAAATATTATTCACCTACATCATTTATCTCTTCAAACTTGTTGGCATTGTATACCTTAGAATTTTATCCTACTCTAATGTGCAAACTAACTAAAAATGCGAATGATAAAAGTCCAAGGACACCTCAAGATTAGCCTAAAGAGTGATATAACGAAAAGGAAAATGAGTAAAATGAAATACAAATGATTTCACCTTCCTTGCTGTTGATGTCTCTTTGATTGGCCCTTACTTGGAATGATTTGTGTGCTCCTTAGATGATTGCTTGAGTGACTAAATGCAAGATTAGATGTGCAAAATGATTAAAAGAGATGGCTAAATGATAGCAAAGGATTGAGAATACAAATTGGCAGCATGTAGTTATGAAAATCCAAAGTGTTCTAAATGCCCTTAAGGAGGGGGTATTTATAGAAGAATTTGAATTCTCTAGAGAATTCAACGGTCAGGATTGATCCAACAAGGTCAAGATGAAGGGCTATGGTGGGTTGAGAACACACAAGCCCTCACATCTTGACATGTGGAGGGTGAAGTGGCCAAGGGGATATGAGATGGAAGTGAGTTTTCAAGAAGGTACATGAGGTGGAGGAAGGACAAGTACCTTCCAAGCACCTTGGGGAGTGAGAGGATTTCCTCAAAAAGGGATTCCTTGTCCCCAAGTGGGAGTGAAAGGGACTTTTGAGGAATTTTAGAATTCCTCAAAAATCTACATGGGAAAAGGAAAGGTGGTTGGGGATATAATTCACATTCCTAGGAGGATCTAGAGGATAAAAGGTGGGCTCCAAAAAGGTGGGACTTCGTCGCATGTAGAGATTGTGACAAGTCCAAGGTTCTAGAAGCCTTGGAAGAATGGAATGTGAATTAAAAATTCACATATAAAGGATGGGAATCTAGGACAAATAAATGTGAATTAAAAATTCACATGGGAAAGGGGGGTCAATGCCAAAAGAAGGTAAATGAAAATGTTGGCTAAAAAGTGGTGCTAAATCTAGCTAATGACCTTGGTTAAGGTTGTGCAAACATTAGATTAGGCTAATTAGTGGAAGATTAGAGGAAAGTGGCAAATGTAGGAGGATGTGACATTAATATCTGATTAAGAGGATGCACATCATAATCATGAATTAATTAAATTAATTCAAATTAGGGCAAGGTTATGGAGGATGTGACAAGGAGAGAGAAAGTGAAATTTTAAATTGATTTTAAATCAAAAAGGGGGAAATGACTAAATTAAATAAATTAGCGTATTTATTTAATTTAGAGAGGAATAGGGTGAAAGACAAAGTATTACTTATTAAATTAAATACTTTGCCGATATGAGACAAAAGGTGTAATATTAATTTAATAAATTAATATTAATACGATAGACGGAAAGGCAGTAAATTTAATCATATGGAAGTGATTAAATTTAGATGTCTACATTTTGCCCCTCTTCGAAATATTGTTAGGATAACAGTGTTTGGAAGAAAAATAAATATCAGAGATGAAGAAAGAAATAGGGATTGATACCCTAGCCTGACAGAGAAGGAGAGGGATGCCCCAGTGCTTGGTTTGAAATGGATGGAAGAAAGTGATAGGGTATGCCCCCTCGAGAGGGTGGTTGGGGAAGAAAGGAGGGGCTCCAGATGACGTCTCGATAGAAATAAATAGAGGAGACCATTGGATAGAGGGTGAAAAACTAAGCAACTTTTCCTTTTGAACGAAGTTGATTGGATGTACGGTTTGCAAATGGTGGCTCCGGGAAGTTAGGGATTAGTTGGAGGAATAAAAAGATAAATAAAAGGTAAAAAATACCTTTTAGGAAGAAAGGGTTAAAAAGGTAATTTGAAAATTTACCTTAGTCATTTTCACTCTAGCAAGTGAGGAAAGAAGGAAGGAGAGAGAGAGAAGACGGAGCAATCATGCCGCAAGACTACGACACCGAGATCGTGCACTGGGCAAATGAGCTGCGGAGATGATGGACCCACTTCGCAGTGCCCCGCAAGGTGAGTACGAAAACCTACGTTATGTATTTTGAAAATTTAAACGTATGTGAGAAGATAATTAAAAATGTGGCATATGGGTTTCGTAGGTAGGGGGAAATAAAAAAATGGGTAATGGGGTAAATTGGAAAAAATAAAATAAAATAAAATTTTGAGGGGGGACGGGGACGGAGAAAAGGCCGCCACAGTGGGGCGCGTGTGCCCCGGTCGGTGGGGCGCAAACGCCCCGCCGGGGCGGAGCCGCCCAGAGCAGCGGGGTGCACATGCCCCACCAGGGCGGACACGCCCCAGGCAGCGGGGCGGGCACGCCCCGCCAGAGCGGGGGCCACCCCAACCACGGGGCGGATCAACGCCTGCAATTCGGGGTAGATATGCCCTGAGCTGGGTGGCAGCCACCCCGGATGGGGCAGAGCTGCCCCAAAAGGGGGGCCACGCCCCGTGGGGGCGGATACGCCCCGCCATGGGGTGGAGCCGCCCCGAGGGGGTGGATACGCCCCGCGACGGGGCGGCCACCCCGCGAGGGCAGAGCCGCCCCGTGAGGGCGGACACGCCCCGACGGGGCGGAGCCGCCCCGGGAGGTGGACACGCTTTAGGAGGGCTAAGGGTAGAGCTACCCGAGGGAAGGGGGTGGGAAAAAGAAAAGAAGAAAGAGGGATAGGGCAAGAGAGAAAGAAACAGGTTTGATGGTGGAGTAAAAATGAGGACGAGGGGAGAATAAAAGTAAAGACGGTCCAAAGTCAGGAAGATTGTATACTGATAAATGGTTGATGTGGATGCAAAGTTTAGTGCGGATACAGACACACGAGCAATGGTCGGAGGTACTAGCAGCGGCGCTAGGAGCGATGATGGGTGTGGATCATGCGGCCTTGGAGCATGCGGGACTATTGCATTTTCTAGAGGTACCAGTGATGAGGGCACATCAAGCGATGCTGATGGCCCTGATAGAGAGATGGAGCTCAGAGACGTCAACATTTCGGCTGCCAACGGGGGAGGTTACGGTGACGCTGGAGGATGTATGGCACATCCTAAAGCTACCGATATTAGGGATTTTGTTGAGTGATGTGGTGTCGAGGGGGGCCGAGTTGAGGCAGACTATGACAGTGATGTTTGGGCACATTGCCCTACCGATGCAGGGTCAGCAGTTGCATGTAGATGGATGCCTGATAGTGGGAGTACCAGCGTTGCCTTTATTTTTAGCTGGGTTGATTAGTGGGATATTGCTGCCAGATCGTAGCAGGCGGTATTGTAGTTTGTTGTTCATGGAGCCGATTTGACACATTGTGGAGTGGCGAGAGGGACAGATTGCATGGGGTGCGTGTGTACTAGCACAATTGTACAGAGATATGCATTTGATTTGTTATTGGGAGGCAGTGAGTTTGACACACATGACGTTGTTGCAGGTGTGGGCATGGGAGCATATTACGGTGACTAGACCGATTGTTGTGTGGGAGGGAGGTGTGGATGATACAAAGCCGCTGGAGTGGAGGTATGGAGAGGGGAGGGGCTGGGTGATTTGGCATAGGTGGGTGGTTAATATGGAGGTATAGAGGAGGATGATAGATGATTTGGGGGAGGGAGACATAGTTTGGTGATCGTATATGCGTCGATGTTTCATGGGATGGAGAGAGGAGACTGTGAGACATATGGGTATTTTATGGCACAGTGTGTCTTGATTGGGATTCTTTTGTAGATAGTGGAGATGCACCAACGAGATAGGGTGTTGAGATAGTTTGGGCAGACACAGGATATTCCTAGGGCGCCAGTGATGTTTTGACGACTCACCAAAGAGCGACCATGGGGGCGTGCGATTAGCCCTAGAGCGACCAGAGCATCATGGGTAGCGACAGTGTAGGTAGCCTATCCTAGGAGATGTGTGGGAGTAGAGGATGCAAGAGTGACAGAGCGATATGAGTGGTGGCTACGCAACCACCTATGGGAGAGGATTACACCCTTGGTGCCAATTGCAGGAGCTGTCAGATTTGGATCAGAGGATGAGCGGCGTGGGGCGAGAGAGGGAGGGCATCCCGAGCCAGAGAGGGGAGGAGAGAGGATGGAGGCAGTGGGATGAGCGGGTAGGAGGAGGAGGAGGAGGGGGACCAGGGGGCAGCGGAGGAGGGTGAGAGAGGCGAGACGACAGGAGAGGAGAGATTTGGAGTCGGATGCGGGAGGACAGGAGGGGAGGAGAGATCTAGAGCTAGATGTGGGAGGACAGGAGGGGAGGAGAGATCCAAAGCCAGATGCGGGAGGACATGATGGGAGGAGAGATCCGAAGCTAGATGCAGGAGGACAGGAGGGGAGGAGAGATCCAGAGCCAGACGCGGGAGGATAGGAGGGGTCAGAGGTAGAGATGATACATGCAGTGGAGGGTAGAGGGGGCCGGCAAACTAGTATAGGGGCAGAGTACATCAGAGGAGAGTCTTGGTATGGGTGGAGCAGGGAGAGGAGAGAGCCAGATGGAGGTCAAGAGAGGATGGAGACCAGGGGGTAGCCAGAGTTGATAGCAGGTAGGAGGTGACTGATGAGGGTACAAACCGTGACAGAGCATGATGGTGCTCGAGAGGACACTGAGGCCAGGAGTCAGCCAGAGAGGGTGAGGAGTGGGGGATAGCAGAGGGGAGAGCAGGAGCCTCCCGTTGTAGAGATAGGAGAGAGTGAGGATGAGGAGCAGCCAGTGATGGGAGAGCCGAGGAGATTAATGAGAGTGGGGAGGCATGGTCAGCTGTGGAGAGTGCGAGTCTGTTCTTCCATGGAGGACTTGGGGGGTGATCAAGAGGAGGAGGCTGGGGAGAGTGATGATGTTATGGAGATAGATGGCAAGGTGTGAGAGCTAGAGATTTGGGATGTAGAGCCATTAGCGGTGGTTCCTGTCAGTTCCTCAGGGGATTCAATAGTTCAGAGTATAGATCAGAGGTTGAGGGTGGCAAAGGCAGAGGTGATCAGACTCAGAGCTGAGCTGTCGAGAGCACCAGTAGCAGGTCAAAGGACTGATAGATATATGGTAGAGGTGATGTGGAGAGAGAGGGAGATACTGTGGGCTGATATACAAGGGCTATGAGATGAGTTAGCTACTGTCAGGTGGGACCAGGATAGACTAGAGGCGGAGACTGTTATATTGCAGGCCAGAGGAGCAGTAGTGGGGATGACTGATCATGTATTAGCAGGTAGTGGGCAGCAGGTGGATGATCTCTAGCAGGAGTGAGATGAGTTACAGGATAGAGTGTTTTGCTTAGAGCAGACAGTGGGAGAGATGGGGGTGATGCAGGAGAGAGAGAGACAGGCGAGGGAGAAGGTTCGGAGTATGCAGGCAGAGAGAGATGTAGCACAGGCATGAGTACAGGTAGTGGAGTTAGAGAGGGATACAGTGCAGGTGCGAGTTTAGGTGCTGCAGGGTGAGCGAGATGCAGCATTGTCGAGAGTCCAGGAGTTGCAGGGGGAGAGGGATGGGGCAGTAGTTCAGGTGCAGGCTGCACAGAGTGAGAGAGATGCGGCAGATAGATGGATGTAGATGTTGCAGGAGGAGCAGGATGTAGCAGTGGCACAGTGTCAGTCTATGCAGGGCAGTGATGTGATAGAGAGAGATATGCATGGGTTACAAAGGGAGAGGGATGCCGCAGTAGCTAGAGCGATGGCTGCTAAGGAGATGAGAGATCGGATGCAGGCAGAGATTGCAAAGTTACACTTATTCTAGGAGGCTTGGGGGCAGGAGAGGAGGATAATTATGAGGGATCGAGACAGGTATCATCATGAGCGAAATTCCACTTGAGTCTAGGTGGCAGAGTGAGAGGAGAGCATGAGAGAGGCAGGTTTTTGGATGGCTCCATATTATGATGCAATTCCTGATCTGGCACAGTGGAGATTCCGTTATACTCGTCAGCCACCCCAGATGCCAGGGCCATCCCAGTCACTGGGGACATGGACTCGAGGCTATAGTGAGTCACCGGGTACTACACCAGATAGGCGATCAGTACCAGATTCTCCTCAAAGATCAGATGTGGGTAGCTCATTTGGGAGGTGACAGGCTACTGAGTTTTTGACAGATGCAGGGCAGAGTTGTGTAGGATTTATTGACAGAGATCAGAGATGTTCCATATCTTTGGATTTTGTAGTTTATCATGTGATGGATATATGTATGATGGACATGTGACACATATTATATTATATTGATATGGGACAGTTCTTATTGACACCATGTAATATGTTTCCTTTTATGATGGGTGATTATATGCATGTGTATATGGTATTACATGTTTATGTGGATGGATGCATTTGGTTTATTTATGCTCATGTGTTGGTTTATTTATGCTCATGTACATAATATGAGACGTTCACATGGATGATTGGAATATGAATAATATGAATAATTATGGTTATGTTGATTTATGCTTATGCGTTGGTTTATTGAGATGTTTATGTGGATGATTGGATATATGTGCTTATGCATGGTGATATGATATGCGCACGGTGATATGTTATGTGTACCTATGGGATCTATGATGATTTATATATATGGATGCCTAGTGGACTTATTTGTCATGTATGTATATGCATATGATGGATTTTGTATAAATATTTTATATATGCAGGATGTGATGTGTTATGCATCTAACACTTTGTGATGCAGGTGCCGATGTATGTATGGACCTAACATGTGGTGATGTAGGTGACGATGGATATATGGACCTAACATGTAATGCAGGTGATGACGGATTTATAGCATAGTACTTTTGTAATTTTTTAGAGAAAGCAACTCATGGCCATAAGTGCCAATAAGAACTGACATGATACTGGGAGGTGGGTATGTGGTGATTGTGAAGATGGATGCCATTTGGCATCTATCAAAAGAAAGTATCAGTATCCTGAGAAGAAGGGAAGAGGATGGGGGAAAAAAAATTTCACAACTAAAACCATAGGATGAGTGTTAAATGCAATGATGACGAAAAATGCAATCCTAATTCAATTTGCCATCTTTGGAGCACTGGTTTTTGCTGTAGCATAAGACACGATACACCAAGGTACAGAGGACCAAGGTAGATTAGTGTCTAGTGCATGAGACAAACACGCTAGACAAGAAGGCTATCCCAACACCCCAAAGTCTCAAAGAAAGACTTTAGTCGGGCCCGGTATTGAGCTAACCACAAGCACAACAGGATGCCCCAACATAACATAAGACATCAGGGATCTTGGTGGGTACTATGTGGGACAACCAAGAAGACACAATTGAAGAAAAGATCAAGATATGCCCCTATGTGGACCAATCAAAACACATCATAATATGATGGATTATGATGGCCTTGATTATTGATTATAGGGAGCTCAAATGATAAACAAAAACCAAAAGCATCAAAAGTTCGCAATCAATTTCAAATGTCCATTGCCATAGGATCAAGGGGATAGATGGAATTGATGAGGTCTATTAGGAAGGATGTATCCTGATGAGACCTATAATGGATACCAAGCGAAAAGATCGATATGATATAGGATATTCAAAACTGATTAGATCCGTTGGTACAAGTGGATCTTGTTTGTTAAAGACCAGCTAGATAAAGGCATAGTTTGATGACACAACACAAGGGAGACAAGACACAACCTAAAGACCTAGGGGCTCGGGGGCCAATCAGAGATTAGCCTTGCCTACGTGAAAGCGCAAAGCCCTCGTAGTTCATAGAAAAATACCATGGATAAAGTAGAAAGAAGACAATGGTGACTGATAATGGACACAAAACGCGATGGACAAATGCCCCGGGGGAGGATCAAATGAACAACCTTGCCTACGTGAAAGCACAGGGGCAATGTAGTTTGACAAAAAGACCATGGATAAAAGTGAAAAGGGACAAGTGAAGACAAATGAGGGAGGACCAAAACAAGTTGATCCAAAAATGCCCTGGGGGCAGATCGAATGATCGGCCTTGCCTACGTGACAGCACAAGGGCGACGTAGTTCGAAAAGGGATGAATGCGATGTGGGAGGAAAAGATCTAGATGGAAACCGACACGATGGATGATCCTATGTGACAACACAGACCGACCAACGAAGGGAGCGAAATACATAAGCTCAAAGTGGGATAAAAAATCTCAGGATGAGGGATACGAAAAAGGGGTCGTCCAATGCTCAATCAACAGATACCAAGCGGCCTAGGTTGAAGTGGGTGGGGATGATAATGCGGATGTAAGCATAAAATAACTAGGACGTCAGGAAGATAATGATTAAGCCCTCTACGAATGGCGCCTATTGGCAGGTTTTCACCATCCATACTTATCCAAGGTGCCACCAAGAGGTGGTTTTCACCATAGGACAGATTTATTTATCTTTACTATTTTTTTAGATTTTTTCATACTTTTTTGATTTTTTTTAATTTTTTTGAGAGGGTAGATCAAGCGGACTTAAGCGTAGAACCTTTTTAGATGAAGAATATTGACAGGTTCATCAAGGGGATCTCCTTCCAGAGTAGTCAACCTATAGGCCCCAGATCCATATTTGGCAGTTATGATATACGACCCTAGCCAGTTTGCCTCAAAATTTCCTTTCTTGTCACGGTCTTGCTGAGTGCGTTGGTTTTCTTTGAGGACAAGCTCACCAACCTGGAATTGCCTAGGATGGACCTTTTTATTGTAATGATGCTTGAGACGATTTTGGTATGCTTGTAGGTGATCATAGGCTCTTACTCTCCGTTCATCTAGTAACTCTAGCTGTGCAAGCCGTGCAACACGAGCATCTTCTTCGTTGATAAGGTTCTTCAGAGAAATTCTCAATGAGGGGAGTTCAAATTTTATTGGCAAGACGGCTTCAGCACTGTATACTAAAGATTAGGGGGTGGCACCTGTTGGGGTGCGGATGGATGTGCGGTATGCCCAGAGGGTAGGATGAATATGAAGGTGCCAATCTCGTCCCGTATTATTGACAACCTTTTTGAGGATGCAGATGAGGTTCTTGTTGGTTGCTTCTGCCTGACCATTACCCTAAGGGTAATAAGGCATCGACCAACAATGCTGGATGTGGAAGGTATCGCAGAGGTGTTTTATGGCTTGGTTTTTAAATGGATTTTCATTATCAGAAATAATGGTGGATGGGATACCATATCTGCAGAGAATATGGTAGAGGATGAATTTGTAAATCTGAGTACCGGTGATTTGTGAGAGTGGCATTTCCTCCACCCATTTGGTGAAGTACTCAGTTGCAGTGATGATGAATGTATGGCCATTGAATGATGGTGGGTAAATCTTGCCAATCAGGTCAAAACCCCATTGAGAAAACAACCACGGTGCTAGGAGAGGCTGAAGATCTTGTGCTAGAGCATGGATCGAATCTGCATGCTGTTGGCACAGAAGGCATTTCTTCACAAATTCACAAGCGTCGTGTTCCAATGTAGGCCAATAGTATCCAGCCCATAAGATCTTTTTGGCCAGAGCCATACCATTTGAGTGAGCCCCACAAATACCACCATGTACTTTCATTAGTACCGTTTGGGCTTCGGTCTCATTTAGACATCTCAGGAGGATTCCATCATACCCACGACAATAAAGCGTATCACCAACAATAATGTATCAGGACAAACGATGGATAAAGGATTTACGTTGGTTGCATGTAAGTTCTAGGGGTATGGTATTATCACGAAGGTAAGTGTATATGTCTTGGTACCAGGGGGAGGCGGGACCTACAATATTGCACACCATGTCCGTTTCAGGAACATCATATGCAGGGATTAAAAGTTGTTCAACAAGAAACTCACACTCTGTTTGATCCTTGGGCATGTCAATCAGGGAACCGATAGTGGCCATTGCATCTGCCGCTTTATTCTGTATCCGAGGAATTTGGTCAAACTGTATGAAGGTGAAATATTTTTTAAAATCGTTCCATTATGCGTTTATAGGGTAAGAGTTTGCCATCTTTTGTGAGGAATTCATCATTAACTTGTCTAATAACCAGCAAGGAATCACCAAAGACTTTCAAATGGGTTATGTGCCACTGTTTTGCAATTCTTAGGCCTGTGAGGAGAGCTTCATATTCGGCCATATTGTTGGTACATGGAAATGCTATCCTGAATGATTTTGGGATATAGTCACCTTGAGGGGTAACTAATAAAATTCCTGCCCCAGATCCACTATGAGTGTATGAGCCATCAAAATATAACATCCAAGTTGGGGCTTCTGTCACTGTGTAGATTTCTTCATCCGGGAATTCAGTGTCTAGTGGGTAGGCATCTACTAATGGTGCTTCAGCCAATTGATCAGCAATAACCTGTCCTTTGATAGTTTTTCGCTCTACATACTCTATGTCAAATTCACTGAGGAGCATGACCCATTTGGCCATGCGACCAGTCAAAGTGGTTCTAGATAACAGATACTTCAAGGGATCAATTTTAGTGAATAATTTGACTGGATGACTAAGCATGTAATGATGGAGTTTCTGTGTGCTGAAAACTAGTGCTAGGAAAGCTTTTTCCATAGGGGAGTAATTTAACTCATAGCCAACTAGTGTTCTGCTGATGTAGTAGATTGCCCTCTCTTTGAGTGACTCATCATGTTACACCAATAATGCCCCCAGTGCAACTGAGGTATCAGAGATATAGAGCAGGACGGGTTTTCCTGGGATAGGCGGCATCAAAATTGTTGGATGAGCTAAATATTCCTTAATTTTTTCAAAACCCATTTGACACTGTGGGGTCCATCGGAAGGTGGAATATTTCTTCAAAAGATGGGTAAATGGCTGACATTTATCTGCGAGTTGGGCTATGAACCGACGGATGGACTGCATCTTTCCTTGGAGGCTTTTTAACTCCTTTAGATTGTGTGGAGGTGGCATGTCTAGAATAGCCTTTACCTTGGCAGGATCAACTTCAATACCTCTGCGAGAGACTACGAAACCTAGCAACTTCCCTGATGTGACCCCAAAGACACACTTTTTCGGATTTAGCCGCAACTTATAATGCTCTAACCTCTCAAATATCTTTTTTAGGATGGTGGGATGTTTTGCTCATGTTTTGGATTTCCCGAGTAGGTTGTCAACATAGTCTTCCATGATGATATGGATGAGGTCATGAAAGATAACCATCATGGCTCTCTGATATGTTGCCCCCGCGTTTTTGAGACCAAAGGGCATAACATTGTAACAAATAGTGCCCCAAGGAGTTGTGAAGGCAGTTTTGTGTTGGTCCTCAGGTGCAATGCGAATCTGTCTATAACCAGAGAAGCCATCCATAAGGGATAACATTTCATGTCTTGCTGTTAGGTTGACCAACAAGTCAATGTTAGGAAGAGGGAAATCGTCTTTTGGGCAGGCTTTGTTAAGATCTCTAAAATCCGTGCAGACCCGAATGTCTCCGTTTGGTTTGGCCATGGGGACTATATTGGAGATCCATTCGGAGTAGTCAATTGGTCTGATAAAACCCACGTCTAGTAACTTCTCCAATTCCTTCTTGACTAGCAGCGCGACTTGTGAATGCATCTTGCAGAGCTTTTGCTTGATAGGTTTGGCGTCTGGGCGAATGTCTAAGTGATGAACCACTAAAGCAAGGTCTAAGCCTGGCATGTCTGAGTATGACTAGGCAAAGTTGATGATTCCTTCTCGGAGTAGTTGTACAAAGACCGGATACTCTTGTTCGAAGAGTGACTTTGCTACATAGGTGATCTTAGGACTTTCAGCAGTTCCCAAATTAATTTCTTGCATCTCTTCAATCAGAACAGATGATCTGGCAGATAGCTAAGTTCCCATAAGGGGAAGATGAACATCTCCATCTTCCAGTGCCTTTTCGAGGTTTTTGCCTTCAGATGCGTACTTTATTTTTACTTTTTCCAGGTCAGGAAGTGCCTCAGGGAGGTTTTCACTAGATGACCGACTTTTATTTTTCTTACTTTTATTTTTGCAACTGGAGTGTTCATCCTCCCCCAATCCCATAAGGTTAACATACGTGTTCGTAGACATACTGATAGGTGTGGTATTATGTAGGTCCCAATCAATGAGTTCAGGGTGACAAAGGGACAGGCTAATGGTGCAAACGGATAGGCATTCAAACATGGATGACAAGTTAGTGTAATCGACATCATCGTATGCATGTATGATGGATTCCTCCTCGAGTATGTCTTCCAATGAGCCATTGTCCATGGTGATACCGTTGGAAGTGTTAGATGATGTTGCGGGGCTTTTCTGTTTCCTGTCATACCTGATGCCTACTTTCTTTGGTAACTGTGGTGTATCAATGGGTTGCAATCACCCTTGTTCCTCTTTACCTAGGCCTCTACCTTGATAATTATGTTTTTCCATGAATTTTGTTGGCCAAGGATACTTTTCCTGAAAAATATTTCTTTAGAGGAGTTTCTAGTTCGGGCTCTTCTCGGTAGACCCATTGGCTTATGTCTTCCTTTGGTGCATCGACTTTGACACTTGGAGATCTGAAAATGGTAGTAGGAATGTTTTTACCACTGAAGGTGATGATCTTGTCTTCCTTTTGTGTAGCGCGTGAAGGTTGACCGTACTCATATGGTGACAATGGCATGGTGGCTACATTGAGAGCCGTATGCATTTCATATTCACCACACCCTTTGTCAATGATCTGGACTTTGGTGGCTGAAGGATTAGTGGCAGAGGATGGAGTGGTTATCACAGTGGATGGTGGATTAGAGGATGATGATTGGGTTGCCCCCATTTCAACCCCAGGACAATAATGTAAATGGGAAAAAGATGCTTCTAAAGCGCGGCAGTATTCAAATGGTTGGGGGTCAACATAGATGGTGACCTCTTGTCTGTTGGCTAGGAATTTGAGGCATTGATGGTACGTGGAGGGGACGGCTTGCATAGCATGAAGCCATGGGCGGCCAAGGAGGAGATTATACGGTAAGTACAGATCAAGGACATGACAGGTAGTATATTGGAGCACAGGTCCCACTTGGATAAGAAGACTGATGATTCCTTCTGAATTTCTCTCTGCATTGTCATAAGCTTTGATTGTAATGATCTGGTTGCTTAGGTCCGCTTGAGTATACCCTACCTGTTTTATGAATTTCAAGGTACATAAATTGAGGGCAGAGCCATTATCTACCAAGACCCTTTTTATTTTATGACGAGCAACTATAACTTTGATATGTAGGGGGCGTTTATGGTTGACATCGATATTTGGCATATCATTTTGGCTAAAGTGGAGGTGATGAGACAAAGCCAAGTGTCCCACCAAAGCTTGGAATTTTGTGGGGTCGATGTCGTTTGGGACATGGGTTTCCTGCAATGCTCTATTGAGGATTTCTTGATGTACCGGGGAAGACTTAAGAAAATCCAAAATGGATATATGAGCAGGGGTCTTCCTTAGATGATCAAGGATGTTGTACTGAGAGTTTATAGGAGTCAGTTGGGTGGGTGCAGAGGCTGCGGGAATGGTGATGCGGGCTCGTCGTGTAGTCACAACACATTGAGGGTCTTTGGATTTAACATGTATCATGGATATTCGTGGTTCCACCTGCTCAATGTAATGAATAACACCCTCATAATTGAGGGGCACATTCTTGTAATTTACATTATTTGTGCTGTTGTTTTTGGGGATTATTGTTGGAGGTGCTAGGGCCTTGACTATGGTTTGGGAAGGCATTTTGATAGATTTGCAGCTGAGCATTGGACTACAAAGGTTGACTAGGGTCAACCTTGATATCTCCTCGATCAATGAGATCTTGGACGTAATTTTTTAAACCCTGACACTTATTCAAAGAGTGTCCCTTGATTCTATGAAAGTCATAATACTCATTTTCTTTAAACCATGCTGGCTTGGGTTTGGACTCATCGAATGGTTTGGTGACAGGGTATGCAATGGGGTAATTGATTTGTAGCAATTTATTAAAAACAACACTCAGGGGTTCACCCAATTGGGCGTATTGACATTTGGTGTTCCCCTGACTTTTTTGGTTTGACTGTTGAGGGGGATGAGGTGCCCCCTGGGGTACCGATATGGCGTTGGGTATAGACTGTTGTTGCTTTTGGGATGCATTAGCCACTTGGGCATGTTTGGTGTCTGTCACTCCATCATTCACCACATTTTTGTTCTTGTTCCAGAATCGTGGTTTATCTCCAAATGACCTTTCTTTATCATGACTGTGTATTTTGATGTGTCCTTTGGCAATAAGGGCACATTCAAGGATAGGTCCCTTTTCCACTATCTCGGCGAAAGTGGTGACACAATGTAATCTAAAATTGTGGGCCATGTCAGGATGAGAATTCTCCACGAAAAGGGTGACCATGTCTTTTTCTTTCAGAGGATTTTTCATTCGACTTGCTAATGCACACCACCATTGGAGGTAGCTGGTAAAGGTTTCTCCATCACGTTGTTTCTCTTTTAAGAGATCTAAGGTGTCTGTATCCTTCTGCAAATTGAAAGAGAAGTAGGATACAAAATTTTCTGATAAGTCTGCAAAAGTTTTTATGGACCCCTTTTCGAGAGTCATGAACCAATCTAGGGCATGGCTTGCTAGGCTTCATGGAAACAAGCGCAAGAGATAGTTATCACTGTACATGACTTCTTGACACTGGGAATAAAACTCCTGCAAGTGATCCTTAGGGTCTTTGTCTCCCTTGTATTTGTCAAATTTTGGTATCTTGAAATGTTTAGGAAATGGGATCAATGAGATGGAGGGATCAAATGGATATGGGCATATATCATCAAATTTGAATGATTTTTTTGTAGCCCCGGCTTGAAGGTCCTTAAGTGCAGCTTTGATTTCCAACAAATCCGAGCTAGTTGGTGGCGGGTTAGGGGGATACTGATGATAGAATGATGAGGGATCCTACTGAAAGGGCGTCAGATTGTTGAAATACGGGTTTGGATGATTGGATGATGACATGGTTTGCTAATAAGACAAGGGATTCTATTGATACAGGGGTTGTTGTTGTAGGGCATAATATGAATTTGTTTGGTAAAGGTGTGGGGTAGGTTGTTGAGGAACTTGGATGGGGCATTGCGTGTTGGTTTGTTGATATGGAGGATATTGTTGTGATTGTTGGGAGGTCGTATAAAATGGTTGTTGGGGAAATTGCTGTTGATTATAATGATAGTAGTGTTGGGGAGGTTGTTGTTGTGATGTCAAGTGTTGTATGGGTTGAGGTGGGATATTGTGTTGTGGTTGAGCCTTTGGATGCAAGAGGGACGCGAGAAAGGGAGATATGGTTTGGGAAATAGGTTGAGATGGATTGCCTTGTGATTGGTAGGATGGTTGTTGTGAATAGGCCAAAGTATTGTGTATAGGTTGTTGTGGATGAGATGGCGGAGGTAGCGTGGGCGCGTTTTGTAGAGGGGGTTGTTGGGTACCGCTCGGAATGTTCGGCTGGGGTGTGCCTTGTGGAGGTATTTGAGGCAGAATGGTAGATTGGGGAACCTGTTGAGGTGGTATATTTGTAGTCCCAGGAGGTGGAAGTGATGTGACAAAGGAGGTGCCCCCAACATTGACTGTAGGTTGGTTCGAAGGAGGGGGTGTGGTTAATGTTAATGGCGGAGGTTGTGGAATGTTTTGTGGCATGCCATAAGCAAAAGGATTATTGGGATCAGGCACTTGAGGTCCTCCTATAGCTGAGGTCGAAGTGTGTGGGGGATATTTAATCTGATAAAGAATGGCGTTGCCAAATTTAGGTTGATGCCAACCCTCCACTGGAGGAACATTGGAGAAGTATGAACCTTCTGGTGCATTTTGGGACCCTTGGAGCACGTTAGATGGGGCACCCCTATATTTGGACCAGTCAACATTTGAGGGGGGTTTGACACCCTTCTCAATTAGGTGGGCCAAGATTTCTTCCCCATGTTTCTCGAGCAAACGGTCAGTCATTTTTACATTGGCAGGATTACTAAAATGTTCCTCAAGTGTGAGTTCAGGTTGATTAACCATACTCTCTTCACCATGTGGCGATTTATTCTGATTCTCAGTGTTAGAATGCAATGAAGTACCATTATGAGGATCATGAGGGACGTTGGTACCCTTGTTAGGATCTAATGAGTCATTGATTGTGTTTTTGGGATCTTGAGGGTTGTTTGATTGGGCATTCTGGGCTTGATGGTCGGCCATTTTCTTTGCCTGTGAACGGGTCTAAACAGGCATGCAAATGTGGGATGAGTAGATTAACGCTTTTGTCGAATGATTTGATTGTGATTAGACAAGGTGTGATTTGGATGGGGTTTGGATTTGGATCAGATTTTGTTGGGATATATTAGATCGAATTGGATTTGATTGATTGGATTGGATTTTGGATTTGATTGGATTGGATTTGAATTGGATTGGACTTGGATTTGATTTGGATTGGATTTGGATTGGATTGGACTTTGGATTTGATTTGGATTGGATTTGGATTGGATTGGACTTTGGATTTGATTTGGATTTGATTTGGATTGGACTTGGATTTTGATGATTGGATTGGATTTTGGATTTAGTACAATTGGATTAAGCCAGATTAGATTGGATTGGATTGGATCAGATTATTCAGTTGATTGGAAAATTTGATTGAATGATTGGTCTTGATAGATTTGGATGATTGGATGATAAAAGATGAGAGGGAGACCTTGAGTTTAATCAAAGGAAGTTACCTTTAACAACCAAGAGCTTTAATTGATTAAGAGGGTGATTACGGCACCGAATCCACCTTAAGATAGGAATGGATTGATTGGGCCGAAAGTGATAAGTTACCCCACCGAATTCACCTCAAGATGGAAGCAAATTGATTGGGGTCGAAGTTAAAGACTAATAATCAAGTTCAAGCGCTATGGTCAATTTGGGTAACCACTTTGTAATACAAGGTTAGGATGGTTTGGTTATGGATGGTGTTTGGGGATGTAAATGGTAAGAAATTATGGTGGATTAGGGAGAAATTAAAATGAACGGGAGATTAAAGATAATTGTGGAGAATGTATGGGGATTTAGAATGGTTGAACAAAAGTTTGGAATAATGAGATGAAGGTTTAAAATGGTCAAATAGGGGTTTTTGGAGGTTTAAAGTGACAAAACGAAGGCTTAGGATGATGAGATAATGGTTAGGAATGGTTAAATGATGGTTTAGAGGCTAAACGGATCCAAATGGGGTGATTTCGGGTGTTCAGGAGGGCAAATTTTCCCCTCTATAGCAAACCAGGGGCGTAATCGCCTCACTGCGGTAAAAATAGGGGCATAATTGCCTCACTGCGGTAAAACAGGGGTGTAATCACCTCACTGCGATAAAATAGGGGCGTAATCGCCTCACTGCAGTAAAAATAGGTGCATAGTCGCCCCACTGTGGTAAAACAGAAGCTTGGTTTGATGCAAATGACTATGGCAAGGACTTTAAAATGACAATGATAAGGCCAAATTGTCAAAAGTTCACTGGTTTCTCACAAGAAAACACTCTCAAACAAATACAACCCTATGATTAGTGTTAAGGGTATGGCCAAAGAGGTCTTAATCTAGGATGCACAAGATGTCTAGGGAGTCCTCGATATACTCTCGGTACGTGAGGCACAACTGTGAACACCAGCCCGTCACAAGCGTGAGTCGGGAACCCCAACGAGATACTGAAGGGCTCGAACCAACTCTTCACGTCTATCTAGGTATCACCCTAGCTTCGACGCTTCACCAATTATGACATGACTAGATTGGGGTACAACTTTCACTCTCCCCCTTTTATATACCCCACCGGTAAGCGTGGTTGGAATCGTCCCTTGGGGTGATGAAATCACCAAGCAGGTCCCACTATAAAGAAAACACTAACCATTTCCAACTACTCCCCAGGCTCACATGAAGTGCAAGGGGAAAGTGAAAACAAGTTAATGCTCCCTTTGGGTAACACAAAAGGACAAGCACAGCACGAAATGAATATTAACCCCTCTAATTAAACTATGTTCTTAGATTAATGCAAACAATAAGGATAGTTTAAAAAATTGAGCAAATGGATAGCCCTGCAAGAAAATATTAGATATTTTATCCCACTTTCTCCATCAACTTAATAAGAATGTGTTGCAAAAAGTTAGCAAAAAGCACATGTATCCTTGCAAGAACAATGTTAATGAGAAAATAGCAAAGAAAACCGAAGCCAAGATAATAATTTTACCTTCCAAGGGGCGCAGTCGTCCTTCTACAACAAAACAGGGGTGTAATCGCCTCACTGCGGTAAAAATAGGGGCGTAGTCGCCCCACTGCGAAAAAGTGAGCACAAATTTCAGCCCAGGGGGCGTAATCGCCTTGCTGCAGTAAAGTGTTAGCACAAAAACAACTTTCAGCCAAGGTGGGTGCAGTCGCCCTTCTGTAGTAAAGTGTTAGCACAAAAACAACTTTCAGCCAAGGTGGGTGCAGTCACCCTTCTGCAGTAATGTGTTAGCACAAAAAAAAGTTTTAGCCAAGGTGGGCACAGTCGCCCTTCTGTAGAAAAGTATTAGCACAAGAACAATTTCTAGCCCAAAAGGGCGCAGACGCCCCACTGCAGTAAAGTGTTAGCACAAAAACAAGTTTCAGCCAAGGTGGGCACAGTCACCCTTCTGCAGAAAAGTATTAACTCAAAAACAAGTTTCAGCCAAGGTGGGCACAGTCGCCCTTCTGCAGAAAAGTATTAACTCAAAAACAAGTTTCAGCCAAGGTGGGTGCAGTCACCCTTATGAAGAAAAGTATTAACTCAAAAACAAGTTTCAGCCAAGGTGGGCGAAGTCGCCCTTCTGCAAAAAAGTATTAACTCAAAAACAAGTTTTAGCCAAGGTGGGCACAGTCGCCCTTCTGCAGCAAAAATAGGGGCGTAATCACCTCACTGCAGTAAAAACAGGGGTGTAATCACCCCACTGCGGTAAAAACAGGGGTGTAGTCGCGCCACTGCGACGTGTTCCTTCAAAAGTCTCAACAACAGCAAACGTAAAGTATAGGAACCCATTTGTGGGTCCCACCGGGCGTGCCAGAAATGTATACCTTAGAATTTTCTCCTACTCTAATGTGCAAACTAACTAAAAATGTGAATGATAAAAGTCCAAGGACACCTCAAGATTAGCCTAAAGAGTGATATAACGAAAAGGAAAATGAGTAAAATGAAATACAAATGATTTCACCTTCCTTGTTGTTGATGTCTCTTTGATTGGCCCTTGCTTGGAATGATTTGTGTGCTCCTTAGATGATTGCTTGAGTGACTAAATGCATGATTAGATGTGCAAAATGATTAAAAGAGATGGCTAAATGATGGCAAAGGATTGAGAATGCAAATTGGTAGCATGTAGTTATGAAAATTCAAAGTGTTCTAAATGCCCTTGAGGAGGGGGTATTTATAGAAGAATTTGAATTCTCTAGAGAATTCAATGGTCAAGATTGATCCAACAAGGTCAAGATGAAGGGCTATGGTGGGTTGAGAACCCACAAGCCCTCACATCTTGACATGTGGAGGGTGAAGTGGAAGGGGATATGAGATGGAAGTGAATTGTCAAGAAGGTACATGAGGTGGAGGAAGGGGACCTGCAAGCCTTATGAGAGGATTTCCCCAAAAGGGATTTCTTGTCCCTAAGTGGGAGTGAAAGGGACATTTGAAAATTTTAGAATTCCTCAAAAATCTACATGGGAAAAGGGAAAGGTGGTTGGGATATAAATGTGAATTAAAAATTCACATTCCTAGGAGGATCTAAGAGGATAAAAGGTGGGCTCAAAAGGTTGGACTTCACACATGGAGATTGTGACAAGTCCAAGGTTCTAGAAGCCTTGGAAGAATGGAATGTGAATTAAAAATTCACATATAAAGGAGGGGAATCTAGGACAAATAAATGTGAATTAAAAATTCACATGGGAAAGGGGGGTCAATGCCAAAAGAAGGTAAATGAAAAGGTTGGCTAAAAAGTGGTGCTAAATCTAGCTAATGACCTTGGTTAAGGTTGTGCAAACATTGGATTAGGCTAATTAGTGGAAGATTAGAGGCAAGTGGCAAATGTAGGAGGATGTGACATTAATCTCTGATTAAGAGGATGCACATCATAATCATGAATTAATTAAATTAATTCAGATTAGGGCAAGGTTATGAAGGATGTGACAAGGAGAGAGAAAGTGAGGAATTTTAAATTGATTTTAAATCAAAAAGGGGGAAAATGACTAAATTAAATAAACTAGTGTATTTATTTAATTTAGAGAGGAATAGGGTGAAAGACAAAGTATTACTTATTAAATTAAATACTTTGTCGATATGAGACAAAAGGTGTAATATTAATTTATCAAATTAATATTAATACGATAGACGGAAATGCAGTAAATTTAATCATATGGAAGTGATTAAATTTAGATGTCTACAGGCATATTAAATAATTTTGAGTGCATTTGATGAAGTAATAATAATTTATTTTTTTAGTACACCGGAATTGAACTCTACAATTTTGTAAAAAGTAAAAATTTAATTTTTTTGATAAGGGTTGTGCA
The DNA here is from genome assembly GCA_007258455.2 of Sequoia sempervirens. Lineage (NCBI taxonomy): Eukaryota > Viridiplantae > Streptophyta > Pinopsida > Cupressales > Cupressaceae > Sequoia > Sequoia sempervirens. Next base: position 133,293,428 of record VDFB02271358.1, on the reverse strand, counting down.
TGCAAATTAAAAAAATTAACATTTCAGATAAGAGTTATGCATGTAGATTTTAAAATTTATAATTTCTGATAAGAGTTGTGCATGAAGATTTGTTCTTTTATGTAAGATAGGTGAAAGATGATTCAAAGAGGAAATGTTGTAGTAAATGCTAAAAATTATGTTATTTCCAATATGAATTGTATAACTAATTTATCTTATTTCTAATAAGAGTTGTGTATAGAGACTCGTTCTCTCATTTAGAATAGATGAAATATGAAATATTTAACATTTTCGATAAAAAAAATTGTGTATGAAAACTTGTTCCCTTATATAAGATAGGTGAAAGATGACTCAAAGAGGAACTACTCCAACAAATACTAAAATATAATTTATAGTTACTTTTTGGAGAAAGCTCTTTCTCAAATATTTAACATTTTGAGTAAGAAATGTTTATGAAGACTTCTTCATGTAGAATAGCTGAGAGATCATTCAAAAAGGAAAAGAAAAATGAGACTTTAAAGATGAAGAAACAATACAAGGATGATGAAAATGAACACCTAAATTAACTATTTAGTTGCATAATTAACTATGATATGAGGATCAAAGCTACATATTTTAACATAGCATTTTCATTATAGTTCACTAAATTAGGGAAGTAACTCAAAAAACAAGTGTAATTAAATCAATGCTTAAAGCTTTATCAAACTAGTAAAATTTTATGTTTGTAAAAGATAAGGTAAATCCAATATTTATCTAAACCATGACTAAGAAGATTGATATGGGAACATTTTCTTTGAAACATTCACACACCTCGCATTGACAATTGAACCCACATTTGCAGTGCCTTCAACTACCACATCCACTTTTGATGAAGTGCACAAATTGCATTCACACTTCTCTCTACAATAGCAATAAGTGTTCACTTCTCCACTACATAGACAATTTACAAAACTCTTACAATCAGAATTTTAAATTATTTTTCAAATTAGTCTTTTAAAAGATTGAAAATAAATATGTTTAATAGAAGAGAGAGGACAAAGAACAAGTCATTATGTAATTTGGTGTTTAATTTGAAATATTTAGTGCCAATGACACACCTATCCATTCAAAGCACAAAATAGTCACCGAAATTAGAAATTTGAAAAAAAGACAATCATACAAATTAGAATTTCAAAACCCAAAGAGACTTGTCAAACTCCCATCAAGATTAGGCAATACAAAATGGAATAAACAAAGAATCGAATGGCAGATAGAGTTTTATTAAATTAGTATGCAAATGATTCATGGCTTTAAACACAGTTTAAGCAAAAAAATATATCCATTATAACACTAGAATAGGTATAACCCAAAAAAAATTATGGACACAACTAAAAGAAGAATCATTGTACATTCATCTAGATATTCTCATTAACATACACAATTAATGCCAATCTGAAAACGTATTTATAGAAACCCCAAAGGTGGGCCCAGGCAGAAGATCCCTGTGAGCAAATACAAAAGAGTAGGTAATTGAAAGAATACGTGGCAACTTAAGCAATTGTCCCCTGTGCCACCCAACTTGTTGATTTTTTAGGCAAACCCAAGGGCTTTAAATAGTGTTCCATGGGGTTTTGGGGACAGGGATTGGGGAACGATAGGGGATGTGTTTCGGGGATGCAGTGGCATGGGGTCTAATTTTGGTGGCAACAGGGGATGGTGGGGGGACAACGGCGGTGGGGCATCAGGGTGTTGAAATACATATAGTACTTGAAAAAATAGTTATAAAAAGATGTATAAGTAGGAAAATTATACATCTTGGAGACAACTAGGAGTTCCCTAGATGTCTTGAGGACACCCCAGCATCCTCGAAGTCCTAGTGGCATCTTGGAGAAAGCAACACTGATGGTGGGATGGTGATGTTGGTGGTGGGCTGGTGGGGGGACATCCCCCAAGTCCCCAAGTCTCCGAGATGTCCCCCTCTAAGAAACGCGGGTTTTTTTGGGGGGGGATGCATCCTCGTGGAACACTAGCTTTAAATAAGTAGTATGTGTCAAACTGTGCTCTGTTGAAACCATTGATGCTGCCATGTCTCCACAACATGTGCAATTGAGCTTCCTTTATTCAAATTCCATTAATCTTCCCTTCTCCCCATTTTGTGATAGAGGAATTACAGTCAAAAATAGGAGATGGGTGCAAGGAAGGAAAATGGGTTGACAATTCGAGTTCTCCCTCGACAATACTCCCTGCGCAAAGAGCTCTGGTGCCAGTTTTGTTATGTACTAGTGCACACAGAAATGTTCGCATTCATCTAAACTTGGCTTGAGACATTATATGTATTATAAGCCTGGTTTGTCTAGAAGCGAAGCCAACTACTTAAAACAAGGTAGATCTCCTACCCTGTTACTTCATCCCATGTTGCCTCATCTAATCTTTGCCTTCCCCTTGGGAAACTGTTTTGATAAATTTTTCTTACCCTCCATGCCAGATCTTCCAAAATTAATTCCATCTAATGGTCTTTGTCTAATGTGTTTATTTTTCTTAATGACTGGTGGTGGATTTGTAGGTGGAGTGTTGGATAGATTTGTTGCAATATCAAGGAACCATGGTTGGGTTTCTTACATATCAAGGAACCATTCTTCTGAATTCTTCTTATAAGGACTTTGAAAGAACAACATTGAAAGGAAGAAAGCAGTGGTGATTGAAGCCCAAGAGATTATGGTGGGTGCAATTGGATTGAAGTTTTTCTGCACTGTCATAGTCATTGTTTCTTATGTATCCTGCACAACTTCTGAATTGAAGTATAATGGCGTGGGTATAAATGGATTCAGAGGGGAACTGGTACACATTGATTCTTCACTCATCTCTATGCATAACATCACTTGGACACAAAAACTACAATGAGCAATGGAACGAAGCAAGCAAAGGCTGCAGAGCTTCAATGCAAAGACCAGGGAACATATTTGGAAGCAACTGTGAATAGAGACAAAGGGGAATTTGTGATAAAACTGGCAATCGGCACGCTATGTGTAGCCATGGTAGGGATTGTGGACACTGGAAATGACTTGACATGGACACAGTGCAAGCCCTAATTCGATTGCTTTGCTATTGATAAGTGATGCTAGATCGTCCATGTATTCATGTGATGCAATCACAGTTAATTATTAGTTATCTTTCAGTTTTTTATCACATAATAAACTATGTAGTATTTTACAGAACTATGTTTAGCTTGATCTAATCCGTGCAATTTATTTGCATGTGTATATACTTTAGTTCCTTTGACTACCGCACTTGCTTTCTATTCTTAGGCATAGTTCTTTATCAGTTGTTTGTAGTTTTTCTTTCTATTCTTAGGCATAGTTTTATCAGTTGTTTGTAGTTTGTCAGTTTCTTTGCTCAATCTTGCAAGTTCACAGCTTTGAAGTGCTGTCGAAACCTTATTTTCAGGCTGCAGCTCACCAAATTTGAGGAGTCAGAGGTCAATACCAGCGAGGAAGAGTTTGAGGAGCAAAAACCAATAGTGGCGGAGAAGCAGTAAAAGGCGATGAAAAATAGTTTAAAATGTGGCAAAAAACTATGAATGGATGAGATTGGATTAACCACCTTGCCCGGCTTTTCAGGTAATCTCCTTCGTTCACAGACAAAATGAGTTCCTAGAACTCAAATAGGGACACGCCTTTGGTGTAAACATGTATTATTATCAAAATATTCTCAATTATTATTATTTTCTCCTTTTTTATTTCTCATATGTTTGAGTTGAGTTAAGTTTGTCCTATTGTGCTTGCTTGTTGTTCCACCTGAGCAGATATAGCTCACAATAGCTTCAAAGCTGGAAGTTAGCACTCCATAAAGCTTCCTTGTATAATGGCCAGATCATTAATAATTAGAGGTAAGTAGAAAATAATATTTTTACAATGGCGATATTTATCTTTTTTGAAGTGCTTATTTCATTCATATATCATTTTTTTTTAAATAAGCAGATATCTCTCAATATCTTTTACATTTTTTTTTTCAAAAATAACTATGCTAGTGATAAATTATGGAGCATGATCTTGTGACTACACCATTTATTACATCATTGATAGAAATTTAGAAACCTCACTAAGTCATCTCTATCTATGAATGAATGGTGACATGACTTGATTGATGACTTATACCTCTCCAACCCTGCTACCCTACCTAGATAGACAAGGCACATCAATGGTTTTAGCCTAGTTGGCCTCACCTTGCACACATTGACCTTCTTGAACCCTTTATAAAACACTCAACATCATTACTCCTCCATGTTTGTTACTTTGTTGTTGTACCTCTCTCACACTAGTCATGCACTCCCAACTCTGTGGAAATGAATATGTCCTTTACATGTTTTGAATTTGTACCACTTTTAGAAAATTCAATTTTATGTTACAAAATTTTATTTTTGTAAAGAAAAGAAGCATAATAACTTTGTTCAAAAGAAGTGATATAATTAATACACAACAAAATAGAATGTGATATATTACTTGGGAAAACCATTATGGATGAATAGTCAAATTCTATTCTATTGTAAAAAAATTAACTGTTAACCAATACAATAAGAACATCTTACTTAACACTTAAACATGCATCAATAATTATAGGCACATCAAAAGAAATTTTACATTTTACATGAATCATGAAAAAGATAAACATTAATTATAGAAAAAATAAAATAAAACCAAAATAAAACCTAATAGTTTAATTAAATATGTTCAATTTTTTGATATAAAATTACTTCCACACTCCTTACCTACTCTTTTCCCCAAGAAATAGATATTATCAACTCAGTGACTGCTACACAATTTTCTTGCTTCTTTCTTTATTAATATGCAATTCATATCCATCTTTTACTCATCAAACCATTACCATTAGCCTTTTGTCTTTCAAGCATTTCCGCATTAATCCAACTTTATTGGTTTTCCTTATTTTTGTTTGCCTCGATTTATAACAAAACCTTAGTCTTAGCCTATGAAGCATTTCAAACACCAAGTTTCTTTTAACAACATTCTTTTTTATTTCAATTTGTATGTAATAGTGATCTCTTCTATTCTAACATTGTGGACAACCCAAATAAGGCATACAAAATGATTTTGATGACTAAGAATTGTCATACCTACTACTGCAACATCTAAATAAGTGTATTTTGACATTCTAAAAATTTCCCTACCTATTTCAACTATGGATACAATAATACCCTTATGACATCCCCGTAAAAGAAGACCCTTTCACATGGACATTGCATGGATGATAAAACAAATAAATAAATTAAACTTGTAAGCCAGAGGCATGGGGAGAAAAATATGGAAAAAGGTATGAGCATCTTGAGCAACCCAGTCAGAAGGGACCATGAAATAAATGAGAGGAATGGGGAAAGCATGGGAAGGATGGTCATAGGATTGACACCCATGCCCACAAATGACCAAATTTTGTAGATGGTGTGGAAAAAAAATAGGCACCAGCATCACCTTAAAAACTCTCATGGCCCCTCCATCTATACCCCACCATTGGAGAGGGCATGATTTGGAGGAGTAGCAAAGATAAACAGGGGGAGAAGGGAGAGTATGGTGAAGGAAAAAGAGAAGTGAAAGTTGTGTGAAAGGAGGAAGACCAAGGGAATGCATGGAAGATGTTTGAGGTTGTGATTGCAGAGAAAAATGTGAAGGGAGAAAGAGCGAAGGTGGGACAAGATCTTACTGAAGAAATGTGTTCACATGGAATACTGGATGATCACATGATATGAACATAATTGATTTGTTGAAAATGGATAAGTGCATGGATCTGTGACACAATTTTGGCTCTTAGCATGCCACTTTTTTTTTCTGAAATCAGCAAAATATGATTTGCACAAGAAAATGAAGATAGTTATGCTCAAAATTTCAAAATGCAACAAGAACAACAGTTGAAGTGCTCCGAGTCTAGTTTCTAAGCTACTATTTTTTTGAAATTAATGAAGATTAAGGGTCTCAAAAAGGGGGGGGCAAAACAGGTCCTTTTTTTATAAAAAAATACAGTAGAGTTCCCAAGGGCTCCCCCCTTTTTGATTAACTTTTTTTTAGAATTTCAAAAATCCCAACGGTGAGAAATTAGCCAACACCATGTAGTTTATCCTCGTTCTTTCAAATAATTTTTTTAATGAATATATAATATTTTATGAATATTCAAAGTGGACACATCTTGAAAAGCTGAAATTTGAACATGCTCCCCCCTAAATTTTTTGAAAACTAATCAAAAATTGAAAAAAAAATTCATGTGTAGAATGGAGTCTAGTTTCAAAAAATGTAATTTGTTTCACGTTTCGATAAACGAGTAAAAATATATCCTAAAACTAGCACATGTTAGTTTTTGACCAAAAACAGAGGCATTTACAATAGAAGCGATGGATCAAAACCTTAACTAAATAAAAATAAAAAAAGAATTATATATTTAGATAGCTAAGAGAGAGGTCAATGCTATCATGGTTTTTTTTATAAACTTGCATTGAAAGACGTGCAAATGAGATGGGGAGCACAGATGAAAATATGAGGAAATTTGGAAAATCTTGTCAATTAACACATCCAAAGTAGGTCATTTGGCAAGCGCCAAATTTGGCACTCGCCAAATGACACATCACATTTGGTGAGCGCCAAATTTGGCGTGCACCCAATGTGATGTGTCATTTGGAGAGCACCAAATTTGACACTTGCCAAATGACCTGTTTTGAACAAAACCTGAATTTTGGTCGACAACTTTGATAATGCTTAGAGTGCACAACTTATGATCATAGATGGATAGTTTAGGTTTTACCTTTCATACGCTCTCTAACTCGTTACCTTAACTGGATAACTCTTTATCCCTCTAAAGTCTCT
>VDFB02271358.1:133272811-133286510 GCA_007258455.2 Sequoia sempervirens | reverse complement strand
GGTTGAGGGTTGAGGGTTGAGTAGAGGGTGTGGGGTTGAGAGGGGGGGTTGAGGGTTTTAGGGTTGTAGGGTTTACGGTTTAATGGTAGAGGGTGTAGGGTTGAGAGAGAGAGACATGGGGGTTGATGGTTTTAGGGTTTTAGGTTTAGGGTTTATGGTTTAATGGTAGAGGGTTTATGGTAAGTATTCACATTGAATTTGTAAAGTCATGTTATTGATCATATTTTTATTTCAAGCGTTTAAGTTTGATTGTATAAGGTTTTACAAAATTGCATTAATGTAGATATGCAAAATGATGGTTATATGTTGCTCTCTATTTGACGCAGACCTGGAGGCCCAAACTCACTCAAAGTGTCAACCTACCTTCAAAAGGAATCTAACAAGATTAAACGGGCCTATTAGACCAATCCAAACAACTCCCAAAGTTTGAAAACAACCAGAAGTAGAATTTTCCACTTTCACCCTTGCAACCCTGGTATTAGTGCAAACCTGGTTTTATGCCCTTAACTCCAACACTTCCCAAAACACTTGAAAAACCAATGGATTATTTAGACACCCATTATAGAGTTACAAAACATATCTTAGGGTCAGACACAAGTCCTTTGGAACAAACTCCTAAAACTCCCACTCCTACATTGTCCTAATTAGGCCTAAATTACAAAGCAAACCACCTTTAGACTTATCACAGACAACTAAAACTTTGGGGCAGCATTTTCCATGCCCTCAAACCACTAAATCCATAATTAGTTTCTAGAGTTGACTCTTCTAACATATCAAACTATGAAACCCTTGCTTTTTAGCCAAACCAAGATGGTTTACTGAAAACCTACATTCCACACCTCCTAGATCTCAGAACCAACTCAAACACTCTTAAGAAACCCTGCACATGCTTAATAATTCAAAAGAAATGGCCTCCCACTTAGATTTGACCAAACCCTAGACTAAAACCTCCACTTTCATGCATTTTCCCACATAAACTCAACAAGGACAACAACCTAATCTACTTTATTTCTTTCTCTCAGCATAAAAAACTCTCCCTAGCACCTAAAATTCTCCATGAGACCCAATACACCAATCACATTGAGCACAGTCAGTGTATGGGCCTTCAAAACATGATAAAAGCTAGAAAGCCCCAAAACAGGGTATACCCAACAGTCATTAGGAAAACAACTATAAGATGCTTCAAATTCTCTTCTAAACCTTCAAAATAGATGAAAAGAACTATTGATTCATGCCACTACAACATCCATAAATAATTTTTACAATCTAATGACTGTACATTAATGTACATATATGAAAAAGATGGAAAACTCAGAAAATTCCTGAAAGCGGTAAGAAATCAATTGGATTTTCTTCCCAAAATCTCCAAGAAAACCTTTACAATGATGATTCCCACCTTTTTAAAGGTTTCCTTACCCAATAAAACTGACATAACAACCTCTAACTTATTTTTGAATCCCTTTATGGCCGTTGGAGTGCAAAATTACACTTGTTTACATATTCTTGTTAACAACACTTTGAATCCTTTTACATTGTTTTACTATTTGACCCTCCTAGACATCTAAAACATTTGTGATGGTCTATTTAGACCTTATTGGACCCAAAACATGACCTTATGCATGAAAAGAAACATTAGCCTACCTAGACCCCATTTGTCATCATTGACATTTTCTTAACATGTTTGACATCATTTACAATATGGAACAATGAGACACCAAAGTTACCATTTACATCAAGCATGGTATTCTTAGACCTTATTAACAGAAAATAAAATAAAGACACCCCTACCAACCTAATTATCACCCATCAACCTGCAAAGAATCAAATTCCTTGTGAGTAAGGTGTAGGTGCTCCTACACCACTATTTGGTGCAGGGGCACCAAGCTTTAGTGGTTGTCATTAGGGTGATGAAGTCTTGTTTTGGCTTGGATAAGGTCATATAGACCATTTATTGATGTAATAAGTCTATTTTATGGGTTATTAGTGAGTTAGATGTTTTTAGTTGCAAATTTTCTAAATTAGTGCAAAGTGTCATTTTTCAAATTTTGAAGTGCAAGAAATGCATAGTGGGCAAGCTGAACAATTAGGGAAGGCAAAAAATAACTTGTGGCATTGGTTTTCAATCAATTATTGATTAAGAGAGTTGAATATATGTATGTTAATCTTGAATAAAGGAGTTTGTGGAGAAGAGTGGAATATTTTGTACAAGCATTGATCAATAAAGTTATGTTTTCTTTGTAAATTTGAGTTTGTTTTTCTCTTTTTCAGTGTTGTAGCAATTAATTGCATGAACCCGTACTAAAGGGAATTGAATAAAAGTTTTTTTATTTGGGTAGAGGGATGTGTTGGCCACATTTTTTTTTGTGGCATTGAAATCCATCTTGTTTTGAGCTCTTAGGGTGGATTTTACTATAGGCGGGTTTGGAAGTCTAAATTTCAAGTTTTGAGGTCGTCAAGTCATTTAATGGCTCATTCCACCTAATGTATATACTTTAGCTCAGTGGAATGAGTCCATTAGGTGGGGAATAGGTTAGAAGATGATTCTTGGAGTAGGGGAGATCGTTGGAGTGATGGCATGTAGCCTTGGGTGTGAAAATGTGTGATTTTGAGTGGTTTTAGAGTGTGAATGGATGAAATCCTTTGGGTAAGTCATTTGTGAGAGTATTTTGAGAATGTACAAACATAATATGGAATTTTTGGGGTGTTGGATGTGATATTTAATTGTGGGAAGAGTTATTTTCAATAAGCCTCCTTGGAAAACCTAGGTTTGGTGGCTTGAGAGTGACGGTTTAGTGGATTGGTAGCTTGGTGAGCGGTTGAAGCTTTGAAAATTGTGAAATATTTAGGTTGGTAATCTACTTAATTACTTTCCATGGTGTTTGACTTGATTTCAAGTGTCTGGGAAGGTGTCTCTTTGGAAAAGAGGCCTAATTAGCCTAGTTGCCCCTATAGTACAGTGGGATTTTGGAGAATACATTGAAAGACCCATCTCCAGGACTCCTATGACATTATGACCACTTCAAATACCCATGTTTAAGCCTGCACATGCTTAATAATCCTTAATATTATGCTTCCCCCAAACTTCACCCACTTTTAGTCTCCAAAACCTCAATTTTCCATTAAAAAATGTGTTTCTCTCAACTAAGGCTTCATGCCCAAACATACACATGACCTCCCTAGTCCTTACAAAACTTCAAACACATCAAAACCCACTAGATCTCACTAAAACCAACTAGTTCTAGCCTTCTTAAAAAAAATTCTTCAATCTGCTACTTCAACCCATGCCTTTTAGGCCTAGATTCATGCATTTTATACTTGATTGTCATTTGAATTGTCATTAACAAAATTATATGTTTATCTTATTTTCCTCTTGTAGGAGTAGGTGTTGGAACACTTGAAGGAGTAGGTGTTGAAACACCTTAGGGAGGAGGTGTCAAAACACCTGAAGGAGATAAAGAAAAAGAGATGCCTAAAGAGGTATGTGCTTATTTTATTTTGTGTTTGGTAAATATGTTCCTATTACCGAAAATTGTATGCTAACTTGTATCAATTTGATGTTTTTGTGTTCACCTATATAGATTGACATTGCAAAAGTTGGTATGATTGATTTTTTGAGAGGGGCATATTCTAAGACTCATGATGGTTTGAAGAGACGTATATATATGAGGTAATCAAGATTTCAATTTTAGAGTTCAATTATAATTCAATGTATATTGATTTTTATGTTAATTATTCAATTTTAAATTATATAATATAACTAATCTCAATTGTGGTTTTAATTTTTCTTGTGCAATTACCTTCAGAGCCAAAGAGTGCTTCAAAGAGGCTCCATTTTGATGATCCACCAATAGTTTAGGATGAGATAGACATTTTGGCATGTACATTGTGAATACATATCAAGATGGCATATGCCACACTTTGTAAAACTTTGTTTGAGTTGGTGTTGATGCCATTTTTGTATATGGACATACACTTGATTATTGGATAATTTGATATATAGAAGTTGAGAATCTCAATAATTTGTTCGTTATGTGCATATTTAAATTGTTTGAAAATTTAGTATTCAACAATGGTTAAATATCAATGTACAATATCATAAAAAATAATGATTATATTATATAGTTGACAATCAAAAATATTAAATAATGGTTAAATTATATTATATATTGCTTAGTTATATTATGGTTAAATTATATAGTTTAAACAACTTTGAAGACAAGAACAATGGTTAAGTTTAACATTTTAATTTTATAGTTTAAATACACAAATGTCATTGTCTCACACTACATATTTCATAAGGACTAAATCAAAAATCATCTTCCAATGAAACACTCACCAACACTCCAAAACTCAAAATCCTCACCTTTCACAAGTTTCAAAGGGGGTTTATTGAAAACCTCAACTCTAGAACTCTCCTCACCATTTGAATGCCTCCAACACCTTCAAATATGTCTTCCCTTTCTTAATTAACTCTTAGAAAGTGCTGTCCCAAGTGTTTTCCATCACTACCTACTCTTAACCTCCAAATTTCACTTGAAACACACATTCTTGACAACTAGGCATCATGCCCAAACCCCCAAATGGCCACCCCTGCTCTTGAAATCATGCACACATGCCCCCTACACCTAATTATGCCATTCCATTGAGTTACAGGAGAATAAAATGGGTGTAAAAGAAATCTGGTGGAATTTTCCATACTCCCCTTGTGGAAAAAGCGTGAATTTAGGCTTAGGAGGCATAGCTTGAAGTAGCAAATTAAAGCAATAGTTTGAAAGAAGGTTAGAACCTAGTTGTTTCAGTGTTATTAGGTGGATTTTGATGTGATAGAAGGTCTGTAAAGGCATGGAAGGTCATTTGAATGTTTGGGCTTGAAGCCCTAGTTGAACAAAGAGTGAAAATGGGTGAAATTGAGAGGTTTCAAGAAGGAAATGTGTGAGAAATTTGGGGGAAGAATAATTTGAAGGAAAACTAAGTTTGTGTAGGGTGAAATAAGAATGTTTGAAAAGATTTTGAGGTTGAAAGAGGTCTGGAGATTGGTTTTTCAATAAACACTTGCTTATTTGGTGAAAAATGAGGGTTTCATGAAAGAGGGTCTTAGCAAGCAATTTTTGATTCAGTGGTTGAAGAATTTGTGGTTTTGGAGGTAGTTTGAGGACTGTCCAATGGTATTTTGATTGACACGCCGAATTTCTCTGAACTATATTCAACCGGCTGAATCCCTTAAGAGTCTGAAGTGCAAAAAGGTTGCAAACTTCAACATGATGTTACTCGGACATTGTGAGGCTTAGAAACTTCTTGTTAGAGCCTATGGGATCATGTTGTGCCCCTCTACAATAACCTCTCTTGGTTTTCACTATCTCAAAGATGTTCTCTTGTGGTGGTGAAATTTCACTTAGGGAAAAAGTTGTCAAATGCAAGTAGTGCAAAGTGGTGCAACTTTCGTTCTACAACTCATGTAACAAAACTAGCTGTTCTAATGCATCCAAGTGGGTATGTTTATGCTAGGCACGGTCCTCTTTTACACCCAAACACATCCAATCGCTCTGAACTACGTTCAACTAGTTGAATCCCTTAAGAGTTTGAAGTGCAAAATAGCTGCAAACTTCAACATGATATTACACAGAAACCGTGAGGCTTAGAAACTTCTCGTTAGAGCCTATGGAATCATGTTGTGTCCCTCTATAATAACCTTTTTTGGTTTTTGCTATCTTAGAGGTGTTCTCCTGTAGCGGTGAGATTTCGCTTGGGGAAAAAGATGTCAAATGCAAGTAGTGCAAAGTTGCATAGTGATGCAACTTTCATTCTGCAACTCGTGTGACCAAACTAACTATTCCAACACATTTGAGTGAGTACATTCACACTAGGAAAGTTCCTATTTTTCACACAAATGCGTCGAATTGCTCCAAGCTACGTTCAACCAGTTGAATCCGTTAAGAGTCCAATGTGCAAAATGGCTGCAAACTTCAACATGACGTTACTTGGACACCGTGAGGCTTAAAAAATTCTCATTAGAGCCTATGGGATTGTGTTGTGCTCCTCTACAATAACATCCATTAGTTTTCACTATCTCGGAGGCGTTCTCCTATGGTGGCGAGATTTCACTTGGAGAAAAATTTGTCAAATGTAAGTAGTGAAAAGTTGAAAAATGGTACAACTTTTGTTTTGTAGCTCGTATGACCAAACTACCTATTCCAACACATCCGAGTGGGTACATTTATGCTAGGCATGGTCCTCTTTCACACCCAAACATGCCAAATCACTCTAAGCTACGTCGTTCAACTGACTGAATCCCTTAAAAGTTTGAAGTGCAAAAAGGCTACAAACTTCAGCATGACATTACTCAAACACCGTGAGGCTTAGAAACTTCTCATCAAATCCTATGGCATCTCAGAGGCATTTTCCTGTGGTGGTGAGATTTTGCTTGGGAAAAAAGTTGTCAAATGCAAGTAATGCAAAGTTGCAAAGTGGTGCAACTTTTGTTCTGCAACTCGTGTGACCAAACTAACTATTCCAACATGTACAAGTGGGCATGTTTATGCTAGGCATGGTGCTCTTTTGCACCCAAACATTCCAAATCGCTTTGAGCTACATTAAACCAACTGAATCTCTTAAGAGTCTAAAGTGCAAAATGGCTGCAAACTTTAGCATGACATTATTCAAACACCATGAGGCTTAGAAACTTCTCGTTAGATCCTATGGGATCATCTTGTGCCTCTCTTGGTTTTATCTATTTCGGAGGCGTTCTCTTATGGTGGTGAGATTTCAGTTGGGAAAAAAGTTGTCAAATACAAGTAGTGCAAAGTGGTGCAAATTTCGTTCTGCAACTCATGTGACCAAACTAACTATTCCAAGGAGTCCAAATAGGTATGTTTACACTAGGCATGGTCCTCTTTTACACACAAACATGTCGAATCGCTCTGAGCTACATTCAATCGACTGAATCCCTTAAGAGTCTGAAGTGCAAAATGGATACAAACTTCACCATGATGTTACTCAGATACCGTGAGACTTATAAAATTCTTTTTAGAGCCTATGGGATCATGTTCTACCCCTCTACAATAACCTCTCTTATTTTTTTCTATCTCGGAGGCATTTTCCTGTGGTGGTGAGATTTCGCTCGGGGAAAAAGTTGTTAGATACAAGTAGTGCAAAGTTGCAAAGTGGTGCAACTTTCATTTTGCAACTCATGTGACCAAAATAACTATTCCAACACATTTGAGTGGGTATGTTTACACTAGGAATGGTCCTCTTTTTCACCCAAACATGCTGAATCGCTTTGATCTACATTCAACCGGCTGAATCCCTTAAGAGTCTATAGTGAAAAATGGCTACAAACTTCAACATGACATTACTTATACACCATGAGGCTTAGAAACCTCTTATAAGATCTTATGGGATTTTGTTGTGCCCTTCTACAATAACCTCTCTCAATTTTTGCTATCTCAGAGGCATTCTCCTATGGTGGCAAGATTTTGCTTGGGGAAAAAGATGTCAAATGCAAGTAGTGCAAAGTTCCAAAGTGGTGCAACTTTCATTTTGCAATTCGTGTGACCGAACTAACTATTCCAACATGTCTGAGTCAGTATGTTTATGCTAGAAATGGTCCTCTTTCACACCCAAACGCGCTGAATTGCTCTGAGCTATGTTCAACCTACTGAATCCCTTAAGAGTCTGAAGTGCAAAATGGTTGCAAACTTCAACATGACATTACTCAGACAACGTGAGACTTAGAAAATTATCGTTAGATCCTATGGGATTTTTTTGTACCCCTCTACAATAACCTCTCTCAATTTTTTCTATCTTGTAGGCATTTTCTTGTGGCGGTGAGATTTCACTTAGAGAAAAAGTTATCAAATGCAAGTAGTGCAAAGTTGTAAAGTGGTGCAACTTTTGTTCTACAGCTCATGTGACCAAAATAACTATTTCAATGCATCCGAGTGGGTACTTTTACACTATGCATGGTCCTCTTTCACACCCAAACATGACAAATCGCTCTGAGCTACATTCAACCGGCTGAATCCCTTAAGAGTCTAAAGTACAAAATGGTTGCAAATTTCAGCATGACGTTACTCAAACACTGTGATTCTTATAAAATTCTCATCTAAGACTATGAGATCATGTTGTGGCCCTCTACAATAATCTCTCTTAGTTTTTGCTATCTCGGAGGTGTTTTCTAGTGGTGGCGAGATTTTGCTAGGGGAAAAAGTTGTCAAATGCGAGTAGTGCAAAGTTACAAAATGGTGCAGCTTTCATTCTGCAACTCATGTGACCAAAATAATTGTTCCAACATGTCTAAGTGAGTAATTTTACACTAGGAATGGTCCTCTTTCACATCCAAACATGCTGAATCACTCTGAGCTACGTTTAACCGATTGAATCCCTTAAGAGTTTGAAGTACAAAATGGCAGCAAACTTCAACATAATGTTACTTGGACACCATAATGCTTAGAAACTTCTCATCAAAGCCTATGGGATTGTGTTGTACCCTTCTACAATAACCTCTCTCAGTTTTCGCTATCTCAAAGGAGTTTTCTTGTGGCAACGAGATTTTGCTTCGGTAAAAAGTTGTCAAATACAAGTAGTGCAAAGTTGCAAAGTGGTGCAACTTTTGTTTCGCAACTTGTGTGACCAAACTAACTATTTCAACACATCCAAGTGGGTATGTTTACACTATTCATGGTCCTCTTTCAAAAAAAAATATGCTGACACTACTGAATTTGACTTCATTTTCTGACAAACATTTTTCTGTCGTTCGACAAACATTTATTGGACAATCGATGAATAGACGAAAAAAATTTCATTGCTATTTTTTCATCGAAATGTCAATGCCGAATTAAACATTGAAATAATAGTGCAGATTCATTAGTCATTGGCATCATAAAATGACTTAGATGTTGGTCGAAATATCGACAAAAACTTCATGTATCCACCAATAAATTACAACCAAAATTCAATTGCAATGGCTCCTCCGAAGTGTCGAAACAACACCAGAAGTTTGTCGCCATTTCAATGAAATGGGCAAGGAGTTATGATGAAGCCTTCGTCGTAGCTATAGCAACTTCATCAGACCTTTTCGGTGATTCGTCGATGGCCTTCATTGAAATTGTGATGAAACAATGCAATTGTTTTTAAAAAAATATTCGTTTAAATGTACCATCACGGAGACTCTTAGGTATGTGCAGGATCATCATGGAAAAAATAGACCCTTAAGTGGCAAAAAAATTAAAAAATCAGAGTTAGGCAACTTGATGTAAAAATTTGAATAAGTTATCTATATTATTTCAAAAATGTGTAAGAATAGAATTTGTAGCAAATTGAATGTAATTTCTAAACTACTAGGTTTGTTTAGAAAAAAACTTGGTGAAAATTTGAAATTTCAATCAGTAGGTACTTAAATTTCTGGAAAAACAAGAAGTAGGTGTCTGTTGACCACCTAACCACAATAAAATGATAATATTTTTTTATAAGATTTTTAGATATAGTAGAGGGACTCATGTCATGTGATGCATTTTTCATTTTGCAAATAAATAATAATTATAATTTTTATTATAACTTTTTAAAAATATTAAAAACTCATATGTCTGACCACCTTAACTTGGTCAAAACTTCATGAAATTCAAATTTTCTTTTCTTAATCCTATAGTATGTGAAGCATAGAATGTGATGTATGTTTTGGATTAAAAAAATGTGATATTGTTTGAAAGCTATAGATGTTTTTCAATTAGTCTATCATTCAGAAATTTAGTCATAATTTGAATAGAAAAGGAATAATAATTACTTATTAATTTCAAAGTAAAACATAATTTATATTGGTGGAAAGTTGAGAATCTCCTTTAAAAACCCTTTTCATTTCGTCAATTTCGGGTAAAAAAAAGTTGTTAGCCACATACCCATCATATTGCCACTTTTTTGCCCATCATGATCCTGCACATACCCTCTTGGCGATGACCACCAAATCCAACCCATCGGTGAGAGATCAATAATCAACATAGAATAGAAAACTCACACTGATAGTCCATGTCTTGCCGATGACTTCCGTCGGCAAAATAAATCGAATGTCACACTGATCTAACCTCTTCAGGAATTTTGAACACTGTTAGTTATTAGCAAGAAATTCTGACGGTCTCGCCGATTAAACAATTGTCTAAGAGCAAGTAAACAAATTGAACCTATTAATTTTCTTGTTTTGGGGTTCTTTAAATCATAGAATAGATACCATCTTCTTGTGTATAATGTACTTATATTCAAATTTGAATTCAAGATCAATTGTCATTGCACATTCCTTTTTACTTGCACAGAGTATTCTATAAGCAATATATTGATAATTCCAAATGATTTATGGTGTTGTACAACTCTTCCTATCATCACAATTCTGTTGTTCCCCCCTAGAGAATCTTGAAAACACAAGTTTACAATACCAAGTCAAATAATATGAAAAAGACTTACTTCCATACAAATTAAATGATTATTCTTACAATGGCAATTGTCTAAAAACAATAACAATTCCATGAAATGTTATCCATGCTTCATAAGAGATGTCTGATCATACATACAGACTACAAGATGCATAGAAAAAACATTACACTTGAGAACAACCAAGGGCTAACAAGGGAAGGAGTTAAGAAGTGTCTATATTGAAAAGAAAATGTGTAGGGAAAATGCTAAGCAGTGTCAAGAGAGCAGAGCTTGTAGAACATATTATTGACCTAATCAAGCTTTTGAACAACTTAAACAAAATTAAAATACTAACACATACATGAGACATGTAATGAACTTCCAATATCTGCTATCTTTTTCAATAATGCAGAGGTAGGTAAAGGAGAAATAATTATAATTGTAACACTATTCATAGTCCAGTAAATTATGTTTTGTAATTTGTGTTCAATGGACCTTAGTTTTATCATTATACTACCCATCTAATACCATATTTTAATCTAGGGTTCAACTATCTCAGATCTAAAGAAGCACCTTCAATTAACCATTTAAAGTACTATAAAATAAGGTAAGATTTTTACTTGAAAAAGATTGGGTACACTTGTAGGATTAAAGTTTTCACAATCATCAAGATTTATTGGCACACAAACACAACTTGCAACATATGAAGTAATGGATGACTACAAGTTAGTGAAATGGTCCTTAATATGTGACTGGTTTGCAAGTTGATTGTTAGAAAATAAGGTTACAAACAAATCTACATGAAAAATTATGAGGACAATCTACTATAATCATCAAAATAGATGAAAAGTGAAAAGGAAAGAGCTGAGCTACATCTCTAGAGCCTAAAAAATACACATGCAAGAAACATAAAAAAAGAACAAACTAGTTTTTGGATGAATACAAAATGGTGCCTTCAACAAGTGATTCATATGCTTTCACACCTGGCAGGACATTAAGAAGATTTTAGTCTTCCTTTGTGAAATTAACTACTTACAAAATAAACCCAGAAACCAATATTATATACCTCCATGTCTAGCCAAGGGTAGGTATAAGAGAAAAAAAATTCCTCAATGCAATGCCAAAAAATATCATTGTGTGTGTAGGTTTGTATTACTCAAAATATCATTTCACTACCCAAGGAAAAATACCAAAGTGATGTTTTAAATTTCAATCTTCACATAGGCTCCCTTATTGCTACAAATTCATATACAAGCATTATTCGAGCTTTAAACTATTCAAATATTAAGGATTTAATTAGCTATAAGATGGAAAGTTGTTGTTTAGACATAATCCATCATCTTTTGCATATCTTTATTCACTCCTAGCGTTTAAGATAAATTTGTGTAAATGAGATAGAAATGTGAATCTTTTATGACACAAAAAATTCTTAAAAGGAGGGGGGATAGAGCAAAGGGTAGGGGGAAAGAGAATGCTTGAATGTATAGCAAAGGATGACATTTTGATCATTATAACAATGAAATGAATCTTAAGTTTGAAGCATTAATATCATTTACAACATGTATGATCAAGAATGAATGTAAGTAGAGAAATTTTTGCATACCTGTAGATGGTACAAAATTTCATGGTTAAGTGGAAGCCTTCTATCAACAACAAGATCCAAATATCTGTGTATCTATCTCAATCAAGCCTCTAAACCCTTCAGAGCTGTCAATTTTTCCACTAACTTGTTATGCACAAAAGTCAAATTTTAGAGTTATGTCACCACTAAAAATAGAAGAAACAGAACTTTGAAACCAAATCCACACACAACACAATGTAGTATTCATACAAGGCCATACAAACAAACTAAACTCAAAACATTGGAATGGAAACAAATTCAAATTATGATGCAGAGCATGGATTCAGGGTATAAAGAATCATTTTTCTGCCACCATAGTGAAAAGTTAGCACTTTCTTTCATCTTTGCATATTGGTTTGATGCTTCAAATGATGCATTTCTTATATTGAAAAGTGCATTACCTTATTGAGCTTCTCTTTGTTTCAAGAATAGTTTAATATTCTCTACTTGACAGGGCCAACCACGTGATGGTGGAAGCTCATTTGGCACTTCTCCCCCCTCACATCACTTTCAATTCCCCATACTCAATCATATAACATTAATCATTCATTCATCCATTAATAAAATATAGCATTCATTCATTCATCCATTAATAGCATATAACACTCATCCATTAATAACATATAACATTCATTCATTAACATATTAGATTCATTAATTAACATATTCACATTCATTCATTAACTTGTAATATTCATTCTTTTAGTTTTTACATATAAAAAATATGGTTGTCAAGATATGATTACAATCACTTTTTTTTTGTTTCTTTTTTAAAGCTAAAAAAATCTGAAGTGGAGTATCATTTTCTAAATCATCTGTCCCCCCTTTAGTTGTTCTACCCTCTGCTCATGATCTTAATGTATGCCTAGTCATCTGATCATAACATGGACGCCATTGCAAGGGGGGTCTGCTGCAATAGCAAAGAAATGTTAAATTGATATGTTTTATTATTATTGTTACAAGTATTTCATTAATTAAAAGAACATTAGAGTGGTTCTCTTTACCTGATGGGTCCACATCATGTTCCTGAACTTCTGTTATAGACTCATGCTAAACATGTTGAACACCCTCTAAATCCTAATCTGCAGTTGAAACATGAAAGGTTACATTAATTAATACATCAATTGAAATTAAATATGTTTAAAAGAACATGAGAGTGGTCCTCTTTACCTGATAGGGCCACATCATGTTCTTGATCTTCTCTAGCCTGATCATGCTCAACATGTTGATCACACTCTACATGCTCTAAAATTGAAACATGAAAGGTTACATTAATTAATATACCAATTGCAATTAAATATGTTTAAAAGAACTTTATAGTGGTCCTCTTTACCTGATGGGGCCACATCATGTTCCTGATCTTCTCTAGCCTAATCATGCTCAACATGTTGATCACGCTCTACATGCTCTAAAGTACTGAGATGCACACCATGACCTTCATCTATAGGTTGTGCTCCACCCTCACCAGACTGCATTCCAATGCCATGTGCAGTATTATCATTGCTTGAATGTTTAAAAAAAATAGGTATGTAATTACTTTATGGTGGAAGTTAATATTGAATAGATTGCACAAGTATTCAATTTTAAATAAACTTTATTGAGTTTATTTACCTGCGTGTCAGATGCAGTGGAAGATTGTGTTTGCCCAGTCAAGACTCTTAGGCATTCAGCCATGACTTCATA
>VDFB02271358.1:133137561-133272711 GCA_007258455.2 Sequoia sempervirens | reverse complement strand
TACCTTTCAAATGTTTTAGTTGTGGAAAGATAGGTCATTATGCTACAAGATTTCCAAACAAAGTTATGAATGATAGAAATAAGGAGAATATAACTAAGACATTCAAGAGAATTTATTATGTGAAAGAAGATGCTAGTGTATCTGATGATGAGTTTGATTATTTGGATGATGAAGATAATGAATGCTTGTTCATGGCTATAGAAGTTGGAAATAACTTTGCTAACTCTGAGAGATGTATGAAGGAAAGTTCTCTGAAAGTAGGTCATAATGCTGAAAGAGCTATGGCGACTGGTTTTTCTGTTAGAGAAGAGGAACTACTAGATCATTGATAATATATGCTCAAATCACATGATCAGTGAAAAAAGTAATTTGTTAAGCTAGAGTGATATGAAGGAGGTCTTATTAAGTTTGGTGATGATACATCTGCCCAAATATGTGGAAAATGTTCAATTAGTTTTTATAGCAAGCATAATACAAATGATGTTCTTTATGTTAAGCGTCTCTGACACAACCTCTTGAGTGTAGGAAAAATGTGTAGTAGACAATATAATTTTGTATTCAAGACAATGGTTGTGAGATTAGAAAAGGATCTAGAACTATGGTTACTATTGGAAGGACATATGGTAATGCAAATATCAACTTAAAGGTGTTGATGGTCATTGATTTATAAATTAGATTAATGAAAGTTGGATATGGAATAGAAGAATGTGTCATATCAATTTTGATAGCCTAGTGAGGATTAGTTCAGCTCAAGCTGTGAGAGATTTACAAAAGATTACAAAGCCTATCAATGTTTTTTGCAAGGAATGTCAGATTGGAAAGCAAGCTAGAAGGAGTTTCAAAATCAAAGAACATATACTACTAGACTCTTGGATTTGGTGCATACAAATCCTTTTGGACCTACCAAAATAAGAAGTCTTCAAGGTGACATATATTTCATGCTATTAATTGATTATTACTCTAGACATGGGTTACTTTTCTTCAAGAAAAATAGAAGCTCTAAATAAGTTCAAGGAATTAAATGTTATGGCTGAGAATGAAATGGATATGAAAATAAAATGTTTGAGGTCTGATAAAGGTGGAGAGTTCATGCCTCCAATGAGTTTAACATTTTTTGTGAAAATCATGGAATAAAGAGGCATTTGTCAGCCCCTAGGACTCCTCAATAGAATGGAGTTGTTGAAAGAAAGAATAGGACTGTTTAGGAAGTTGCAAGGACTATTATGATTTAAGAAGAAAACATACCAAAAGTGTAATGGAGAGAAGCAATTCATATTGCAATTTACACACTTAACATAGTAAAAACAAGAGAAAATAGTTCAAAGACACCCTATGAGTTGTGGTATGTAAGGATTCTTACTATCAAATATTTCAGTGTTTGGAAGAAAATTCTATATCAAAAGAGATGAAGAGAACTTAGAAAATTTTGATGGAAAATATGATGAAGGTATCTTCCTTGGGAATTCTACAAGTAAAGCCTACCAGTGCTATAATAAGAGGCTAAAAAATATTGTTAGGAGTGCAAGTGTCAAGGTGGATGAAGATTTGCACAAGAATTTAGTGATGATAGATGGATATGAATAAGATGAGTTCTCTTATAGAGATGAAGAAAAGGATGAAGGAAAAGAGAAAGAAGTGCAAATTGAAGAGGAAGAAGCTCCAAAAAGGATCCTTAAGAATTCAAAGTATGTATAGAAGAATCATTCTGAAGATTGTATCATTGGTGACAAGCGTAAAGGTGTATTGACAAGGAGAAAGGATGCTATGACAAAAGAACAGGTAAATCTATTTCTACTTTCAAAAGTGGAACCTAGAACAATGATTGAAGCATGCAAGGATGAGTATCAAATCAAGACTATGGAAGAAGAACTAATGTAGATTAAGAAGAATTAGACTCGGGAACTTGTCCCAAGATTGGAAAACAAGAATTTGATTGGAACCAAGTGGGTATTCCAAAAAAAATTGAATGAGAATGGAGAAGTGGAAAGAAACAAAGAAAGACTTTTGTATAAAGGCCACTCATAAGTGGAAGGAATAGACTTTGAAGAGGAATTTTATCCAATAGAAATAATGGAAGCTATTAGGATGTTCTTGGCCTTTGTAGCACATAAGGATTTCAAATTTTATTAGATGGATGTGAAGTCTACATTCTTGAGTAGTGAGTTGGAAGAAGAGGTGTACACTGAACATCCAGAAGGATTCAAGCTATCAAACAAATCAGATGTTTTTAGATTGAAGAAGGAATTGTATGAACTGAATCAAGATATTAGAGCTTGGCATGCAAAGTTGGATAGGTATTTACTATAACAAGGATTTAATAAAGGTGCTGCAAATAGTAATCTTTACTTCAAAGTTGAAAAAAATCAAATCTTGATTGTGGTTGTATGTGTTGATGATATTATCTTTGGAGGAAATGAGGCTATGTGTAAAAGATTTGTAGAATAGATGTAGAATGAGTTTGAAATGTCAATGTTTGGGGAGATGAATTTCTTCCTTGGATTGCAAATCAATCAGACATAAGAAAGGTATATTTATTTCACAATCAAAGTATGTCAAGAAAATGTTGAAGAAGTTTGGAATGGAAGACTCCAAACCAATATGTACTCCCATGGTTATTGGTTGCAAGTTGAGAAAGAATGATGAATCTCCTAAGGTTGATCAGAGAAATTATAGGTCAACGATTGGAGGACTCCTATATCTAACTGCTACTAGACCAGATATCATGCATGTAGTTTTTCTTGTGGCTATATTTCAAGAAGTTCCCAAAGAATTTCATGTTGTAGTAGTAAAGAGGATATTTAGATACTTGAAGGGCACTGTAGAACATAGTTTGTGGTATCAAAAGGATACTAGTTTCACTCTAAGTGCTTATACATATGCAAATTGGGTAGGTTGTGTTGATGAAAAAAAAAGTACAAGTGGTGGTGCATTCTTTCTTGGAAGTATATTGGTGTCTTAGCTAAAAAATAAGCAAGATTTAGTGCCATTTTCTATTGTAGAGGTAGAGTACATTGCAACATCTTGTTGCACTCAAGTTCTTTGGATGAAGCAAACCTTAAAGGATATCATGGTTGTATATGATGAACCAATTTATATCTTGTGTGATAATACAAGTGATATCAATATTTTAAAGAATCTGGTAATACATTCAAGAAAAAAACATATCTCAATTCGGTAGTGAACTTTTTCAGAGAGAAGGTTGTAGAGAATGAAGTAAAGTTGGAGTATGCTCCTACAAAGGACCAGGTTGCTGATATATTTACTAAGGCTTTTCCTAAGGATACTTTTGAGTATCTATGAGAGAAGTTAGGCATTATTGCACCTCCTTCTTTGAACTAGATGATAAGCATATGCATCAGTCTAGTGGATCTCAAGATCCATCCTTTACTCTGAACTAATATTGGAGGCTACCTCTTAGGGGGAGTAGGTAGCAACATTGTTGGTTGTTGTAGTCAAGGGGAGTAGGTGTTATCATTATGAAGTATGTTTTTGTTTCCATTTGTCACTTGTGTTAAAGGATATGTACAATAATTGATGTGTGGTGTAGTTTGTTGTGTGCTCCTAAGGGGAGTATGCAGATCACTAAGAAAGAAAAAGGTAAGTTGCATTAATGTCAAAGAGAGAAAGATAATCATTTACAAAGGGGGAGAGATATAGATTTTCTTCCCTTTTCCATTGATTTCAATGGGGGTGAGAGTTAATTGAAAGAACTTATGATGTAAGGGGGAGAGACTTAAGTGAGAAATAGAAAGAGTTGGTATGAAGTAGTTGTTGATCAAGATTTTTTGTGTTAGTTGTTGATGGTTTTTGATGTCATGTGTTTCCATCAATGAAAAAGGGGGAGATTGTTGCAAGTATTAGCAGTTGGTGTTGTCATTAATGTCAATAAATCTATGTTGTTTATTTTATTAGTTGCATTAATTATGTTGTCATTAGTAGTGTCACTAGTGTCAACCTCTAGTGTTTCTTTTATAAGCTTTTGTTTGTGGATGCTATATGGTGGAGTTGTTATAGTGCAGTTAGTTTGGTTGTGATGAGGAAGTGTTGAAGACGATGAGAATACATTTCTGGTGCTTGGTTTCCAAGTTCTTTTGAGAAAATTTGAATAAAAGAGGAAATAGTGTGGTTAAGAGGTGTTCTAACATATAGAGCAGCGTTCTGATTTTTCTCCACATTTCTTCTGAGGTGAAGATCTACTTGTGTAATTCATATATGTTGGAAAAAGTTTATAGAGACTTGTTATATCCAAA
The DNA here is from genome assembly GCA_007258455.2 of Sequoia sempervirens. Classification (NCBI taxonomy): domain Eukaryota; kingdom Viridiplantae; phylum Streptophyta; class Pinopsida; order Cupressales; family Cupressaceae; genus Sequoia; species Sequoia sempervirens. The sequence continues at coordinate 133,268,461 of VDFB02271358.1, read as the reverse complement.
AGATCTTGGTCTGGGTCATTATGTAAAGAAAGTTGTGTTCACCAGTGTGTGAACTATGTATGTAGTGGTGTCTAGAGAAATGGCTTGCTTTGCATTTATCCGTTGAGATGTTTATGGTCTTGCGGTTTAAGAAGTGTGCTTGTTCATATCTATCTACAATCTTAGTTTTTTGAAGTTTGGTGCTACAAGGTTGGTTCATAATTTGCAGTATGTGGAAGGTTAACTGGTTGTGTAAGATGAGTATGCTCTTCAAGTGAAAGTTGTTACAAAGGAGTTTGTTGGATTTTAGGTGGTTTATGGAATATTCCAAATTATGTTTAATTTTTGTGTGTGATCAGTGAGTCATCTTTGGATCAAAGGAAGCATGTTCTTAAATCTTTAATGGTGTTTACAAGGATTCAACCGACCTTGGGAGTTTACACTAATTGCAAAATTTCTTTGATGATTGTGGAAGCATGGTGTAGTGTGTATGAGTGGATTTGGGTACAAGTTAAGGTGTGATGTGGTCCACCTTCACTCCTTTCCACCACGAGAATGTTTTGGTGTGAAACTAATTTGAATTTTCATGTTTGAGGTGCATAACCAACCTTGGAGATTATTTTCAAGGTTGAATAAGGTATAAATAAGTGTTATGTTGTTGGAGGATGTAAGTACATAGTTGAGTGATGTGAATGGTGCAAAGTGCATAGTTGTGAAGTGAAAATTTAAGAAATGTAGCACGAGCTTCAATATGTTAGACTAGTGGAGATAGTGAGCAGAAGGTCTCTACAATCTTAGAAAGGATATGGATGTGTTGGTGATGTTGTGGTGGATCCCTTTGTTACTCTGAGATGGATTTCTCATTGTAACATTCTTCCTTCTATCTTCTTTCTATTTTGGTAGTGAGTTATTCTTTCTTTTAGGCAGTGTGCCCTTTGGTAGTGAGCCTATTGTATCTGGTGTTGCAATTACTTTATATTGCATGCTAATCCTCACTGTGGTTTTTCCCATCTTGGGTTTTCCAAGTAAATCTGGTGTTGTGTAGTGCTTTGTGTTTTTGTGTTTCAATTTTTGTTATTTTCTTTCATGCTAAATCATTCTAATAGATTAAAGGCTAATAAGGTTAATGTGGATCTGAATGTTAATGAGGGTTTTGATGTTTTAATGAACAACTAATTCACCCCCCCTCTCAGTTGTCCTGTGCATTCAACATTTTTAACATCATTAATTTATTTGCTTGAGCTATGGGCCAATTGAGCTAGTGGGTGGTGTTAAAGTTCTTATCACCTTTAGGGGTTTTTAACCATATTTGATACCTTAGTGTGTGTATTGTAATATCTTTCTTTATGGTGACTTTTATTAGTGCCTCTTTCTTTTTGTGTTTGTTCCTATAACTTTTCATGTCTATATTAAAATTACTTTGTCATCATTATAACTTATTCTACTATATAGAATATAGAATAATATAATCAAACACTAAGTATTTTATGCAAGACACACAATTTATTAAGTATAAGATCCATAGGGAGATCTTTTAAGAACAATGAACTTAAAGATGTTAGTGGACTGGTCTTATTTGGTTCTTAGCTTTCCATAATATTGAGACTTAAAGGGATATAAAACTATTTAGGTAAAATGAGTATTCTCCTTTTCTATAAGAGTCACTTCGAATATGTTGTTCCTAGATTATTGTCTAATTAAGGACCTTTTCTTTAACCTTCATTATTTTGGTTTACATTTTCATTAACCTTTACTATTTTGGTATATATTTTTATTTATTCTCCACCATCCATGTTGGGCTCATCATGTTATGGTGCTATCTTGTTGGTTTTATGCTGCATAGATGTTGTATGTGCATAATGGAATTCAATTCTATGTCATGTATATGTTGTAACTTTCAACCATCTAAGACATAAATTGGTACTTATTCTTATCATCTAATTATATCAATTTACAATCCATTAATTTGAATTTTATTATCTAATTTAAATATAATTTCAATTTTATAAAATATACTTCTTAATATACATTTATTTTATTTTATTTTTGTTTACTTTATTAATTCTAAGAATAAATTAAACTTCAACTATGCTATTCAATTTAAAATTATAAATTTTTTATTTAATAATAATTAGAAAAGATATTAGAGAATTATGCTAAAACATCATCATGAAGTTTTATAATAATAATTATATTATCTTGATTCCTCATACAATTATTCAAAATTTTAAACTATTCTTAAACTGATTTTTATAAAAATCATTCTTTCTTATATAATTCTATAATTTTGAATAAGATATTTTAAAAAGTGCTTTCTATTTTTTAATATTTGTTAAAATTTATTTTTAATTCTTTTAATATTTTAAAAAAAAATATTTTTTTTTTAATTATAATTTCAAATATTTATCATTTAATCAATAAAAAAGCCTCTATTGTAATGTTTGTATCGGCATGACAATAATAGAGATATGAGGATAGTTATAAGAAAGAGGTATCAAGGAAACCTAATCTAAGTCAAACATGTTTTGATTAACATCGAGGAAAGACAATCTTTGTAGCTTGTTGAAGTGAGTATAAGGAGGAGAAGATGATGACAATAAGCAACACATAATGATAGATTACAGTCATATAGAGGGAAGTTTTGATAGTCATATCAAAAGATGAGGACAGTGGACATAGTTAATGAGAGGATTATCAAAACATCATAGTCCATGATCAAAAAAAGGACACGCACAAAGGGTAGTTGATTGTGTAGGAGTTTGGAAAATAAGGAGCTTGTATATATAGTTAGGGATCAAGTTGAAAGAAATTCCAAATGCACAGAATCTTAGAGTTTAGGGAAGTTAGCCAAAAGGAGGACAGTCATATTGAAACACTAAGAATTCTAGTCCAAAGTGACAATGTTCATGGATAGTTTTGATTTCAAGAATAGGGACAATGCAATGAATTTCCATCAATAGATATACCCTTACATCATGTGAGATCAAACATCCAGATGCAGAGTTCATAGAGACATATGAGATCAAACATCAAGAAGTGATGGTAAAGGTAAAGGCATTGATACAAGGTCTAGAACATTATAATTATATCAAAGATAGAGCTCATGAACAATACAAGGGAAGTATTTAACATATGATAGTCCTTTAGAAGGCATAAGACAGTCAAATGGTCAATGGTAGTTTCAGACCTTCAAGCATAAAGGCCATAATAGTCATATGATAGTCCATTGAGGAGGATAGTTAATAATAAAAAACAATCCTAAAAGAGGACAGGTAATAATCAAAGATTGTCCTAAATAAATGTCTTATCTAGGAGGAAATTCAATGGTCAACTCAAGGAGGACAATCATAGTAAGTGTAGCATCCAAACAAGCAAACAAAATAGTCATAGAAAGCTTTAAAAAGACAAAACCCTTGGAATGTCTATGCAAAGAGCACATGGATAGTGCAAGGGTCAAGGAAAAAATTATGAAGACTATTGATAGAAAAGATAAAACCGTCCTTAAGAAGAAAATCAAATCAAGGTAGGACAGTCATCATACATGAAATTGTGCATGAAAAAGTAAAATGTGCTTTTAAGATGACATCCATCATTGTCCAAGAATAAAATGACAATGCAAGGGCGATGATTGTGATGATAGTAAATAAGGCGCATCACAAAGTATGAAATTCATCATTGAATCACCAAGAGGATAGTGGACATGTGCATGCTTATCCAAGATAGTAGGACAATCATACAAAAGGATTGAGCTAGAGGTGACCATTCAAGGTTATAATGGTAGAGAAGATGTCTTCTAAGTATGAAAGGATATTCTTATGAGTGAAGAGGGAAGTTTTCTAAAAATTTCAAAGAGGACAGTCCAAGGCTAATGGGAGATATGGAGTCAAAGGTAGAAACCCTAGTGAGCTTATTCCCTAGGACAACCACACATTTATCAAGTGATAGTCACTATGAGAGGTAAGGAAGAGGCCAAGAAATGATAGTATTTGTAACATTCTTGGAGAGAAAATCAAAGCAACCAAAAATTATTATAGCCAATATGTCTTAGAAGGAGATCAACATGCCATGAATCACAATGAAATGATTAAAAGGATAGTATATAGATGATTGTAAAATATGGGTATTAGAGGACAATTATATGCACAAAGGATAGTGGGCAATGGAGTATAGAGTGATCAATGACCTTGAAAGATCAATGGAAAGTCACCTTGGACAAGAGTTGCAACACTCCAGAGAAGAAAAGACAGTCAATGGTCCTTGAGGATGAAATATGAAAGGACAAAGAATAGTTATCAAAAGGATAGTCAAAAGAAAAATGATGACAGTCCTTTGTGCCTCTATGAAAGGAGATAACCTCATTTATTTTTCAATCATAAAGAAGAGACTATCATAAAAAAAAAGACAAATTTAACAATAATCCTTATGTTCGTATGGTCTAAGAAGAGCAGTTTAAAATGAACACATCCATGTTAACAAGGTTGGTGATGATAAGGCATAAGGACAACCTTAGAGTTGCATCTTGCAATTCCAAGTCAAGTGAGCAAAGATCTTAAGAGTGCAAAGCCAGGTTTAAGTATGGAGAAGAGCAGTGATTTAAACAAAAGAGGCCATTGTTATAACATAATTATGGTCCTCTTTGAAACATGGAAGTCCCCTTGAAATGGATACATTAGAAGGGATGAAATGAGTTCCCATTTATAAGAATACACTATGATAGAGAGCAGGGAAAAATTCAATGAAAGCCACAGACCTACCAAAAACATTAGAAGGGTAGTGACCTTTTAGAGAGGGAATTCATTTAATTGATGACTTGTAGGGACTATCAATGCATAATAAAGGATAGAGCAGTAGGTTGGGAAGTATGAAGACCTTAAGAAGGATTAAAGAACAATCAAAGATGAGGAAAATGCTTCAAGGATGAGCATGCATAAGGACAATCATGTGTGGTTAGAATGAAAGGAAAAAGTATTTTCTTGTGATCACTAAGTCTTCATTGATAACATATTTCATAAGTAATAATGCTTATGAATAATATGGACATTCTATTTTTATTTCTATCTCCAAAGATATTGAACTAGGAAATTATGTATGCCATGGATATGACTGTTTAGAGCCCATCATTTTCATGTCTTCAACATAATTATACAGTCTACTCAAAGGACATATAACAAAAGGGGTTTGACAATACCTCAAGGAGAAGTGTTTTGATTTGATAGTCCTATAGTCACTTGGGTATTTTTTGATAGTTCATAAAGCATGATATTATAGATCATAGAAGAATAGCCTAAGTAATCACAAGAGACCTAATGATAGAGCAGGAACTTGGACAGAGATATGATGACAGTCCCTATGAAATTTTTCCATTAAGGAATAAAAGGAGTTAAAATTGTATGTGCATTTCATGATTTACCACATGATTTATTGTAAAAGGAGTTAAGTTGATGACAATCCCTAATTACTAATATTGCATGTGGGTATGTGCAAGATCATGATGGGCCAAAAAGTGGCGATATGATGGGTATGTGGCAAACGACTTTTTTTTACCAAAAATTGATGAAACGAAAAGAGTTTTAAAGGAGATTCTCAGCTTTCCACCAATATAAATTTTTCTTTACTTTGAATTTAATAAATAATTATTATTCATTTTCTATTTGAATTATGACCAAAGTCATGATTGATAGCTAGTTGAAAAACATCTATAGCTTTCAAACGGTATGTCATTTTTGAATCAAATATGTGTCACATTTTATGCTTCACATACTATAGGATTTTAAAATAAAATTCATGAAGTTTTGACCAAGTTAAGGTGGTTAGACGCACAAGTTTTTATATTTTTTAAAAGTTGTAATAAAAATTCATAATTAATTATTTACTTGGAAAAAAATTACAAAAAAATATGCATCACATTGGGACATGAATCCTCTATTTATATCTAAAATCTTATAAAAAAAAAATATTATCATTTTATCATTAGTGGTTAGACGACACCTACTTATTTTTTCCCATAAATTTAAGTACTACTACATTGAAATTTCAAATTTTCACCAAATATATATATATATATATATATATATATATATATATATATATATATATATATATATATAAACCTAGTATTTTAGAAACTACATTTAATTTGCTACAGATTCTATTCTTACATATTTTTGAAATAATATAGATAACTTATCAAAAAATTTACGTCAAGTTGCCTAACTCTGATTTTTTTGAATTTTTTGCCACTTAAAGGCCTATTTTTTCCATGATGATCCTGCACATACCCATGTGCATTTAATGATTTATCACATGTTGGTTAAAATGAGTTCAACTACTAAAAAGTTAAATACTCTCACTATTTTGTTTACCCATATTCTCAATAGTGAGCATATATCTTGATACCATAAGTGATGATGTTTGAAAAGAATCCACTATGCCACTAGGACAAAAATTAATGAAAATTTTGTCATCCAAGATTTACCTTGAGAGAAAAATTTACATGTCACTTTCACATAGCACATGATCTACACATACCTTATGTCTTGGTGATATTTTGGGAAGTCCATATACCATATTCAACTTATCCATAACCTTGAGGCTTTGATAGTTGGCATGCCCCATATGCTTGTACCATAACTTACTCATGCCATAGCCTAATTTAAAATACTCCCTAAGACAATTTTCAAATAATTAATAACAATTCATCATCTAATTCACATTAAAAATGATAAATATATATTTTAATTTTATTAATAAAAAATATCTTTAATTATTAAATTAAATAATATTTAAAAATAACCATTAAACATGATCCTTCTATTAATTAAATAACTAAATTCAAAATTTTCTTTGAAATCTTGAGTGGAAACCCCTCTACGATGTGCTTCAGGTTGCTCCCAATAGATTTAGATGAAACATCAACTACCATAGCTTCTTCTTGTTCATCCAATAGTCTCATCTTGTTCAAGAAATTGCACATCCTATTCAAACCACTATAGTTGAAAAACATATCCTAGAGAAAAATTCACAAGAACAATGCATAAGCGAAGACGAACAAAAATCTCAAAGTGAAGAGAAGAATGGAATTGCTTTAAGCTCAAAGTATGGAGTTGGCCCCAAGATTAGCTATCAACACAAAATTAAAAAATATTAGCTTAACAGTTAACAATTTTCTGTAAACCAACTGAATATTTTTGTAATGAGTCATTCAATAGTATTTTTAATTGATTTTGCTAGTTTATAATAATATTATCATTTTAATAATTTAAATTTTTAATGAATATATTAAAACAGTTTTTTTAATGTATTATAATTTATTAATATCAATAGTTATTTGTAAAAATATTTAAAATGGTTTAATTTTTCTTAAGGTGCTTTTTACTTGAAATTTCATTCTTTTATTATTTGAGGTTCGTTTATCTTCTTTTTTTCCTCAGCGAATGACTTAAAATCAGAAAATGGTAATACTAAAAGCATTGACAATCTTGATTCGTGTCAAGAGTAAATACTAAAAGAATTTTTTGTTCGTGGCTCTGGAATTGTCTGGATCTGAGTAAGTAAAGAGTAAAACTTCATTCTTTTCTTGATTTTGATTTTTTATGTTTTTTTTGGCCCCTGTTTTATTGGACTTAACTCAGTCATGTGTATATTCATGGTGTATTAGGCATGGTCTAGATTCTGAGGCTGATCATTTTATGATTTGATTTAAAAGGAATTTGTAAAGCTTTTGATATGTAGATATACTCAATCTTCTTTCTTTCTTATCTTTTTTTATTTTATTTGTGTTTCCACTTAATGTTAGTATAGAAGAAGAGTGGAGTTAGTGGTTGGTCATTTTATGGTTTGATTTAAAGGAAAATTTTAAAGCTTTTGATATGTATATGTACTCAATCTTCTTTCTTTATTTTGTTTGTATTTCCACTTAGTGTTAGTGTAGAAGTAGAGTGGAGTTAGCTTATGAATTCTTTAAAGATCTCTTCAATATAGATTAATTTATGTTTTCAAATGGTAAGAATTATGTAACAAATTCTTTAAGAAAAGATTATGTGTTAATGAAAAATGAATCATACAATTTAGCTTGTATCTTCAATCTTGTGGGTATATATTCTATAGATTTTTAATAATTTAGTAGGTTGTAAGCAAGCATCTTGTGGATATATGGTTCACATCTCTTTTACAATATAGATATGGCAAAATTCATTGATATTTCATTAAATTGCAAATGCTTAAAATTAACCTCTTATTAAAAAAAAAAATAATTGACTAGAAATCAAAAATTTGAATAAAATATGATTCCAAAGAGCTCAACGAAAAAATCATCAAAATCTAGTATAATACCATTTAACAAACTAGAATTAGAGGGATTTAAAGGAAAGTTTAGAAACTCTTGCAAATGTGTTTCAATATTGAACTCTAATAGAACGGCTTTATAAATTGTTATAACCCTCCTTTCCAATAAATAATAATTTTGAAAAAATTAATAATTATCCCATAAATTGATATTGATATATAGAGATACTATTTTTCTATTCAAAGTAGTTAAATCTATTGGAAATGATCAATTATTCAATTATTTTTGAAAATAGTAAATTATACATATAAAACGAAGAAGTTGTAATTGCCAATAATAAAAATAAATAAATAAAGATTATTTATTAATTTGATTTAAATTGAAAATCGTTTCAAGAATGAGCATTCCATTCAAGATTGCCTATTCACATGTTAGGGTGTTCTCATTCTTCTATGGCTGTGAATTTTATGGAATACAATGTTACTTCGACTTCCATGGTGTGTTGTTGTTGTAGTCAACTTGTTTGCTTCCAATCAGGACTTCTTTTACCCTGATTTTTCTCTCACCATGGTCAAAATTTTCAACTTGAATGTTCTCACAAAAAAGTAACGACATATAAGAAAAGAGTGTTCTAAGCTTGCCAGTAGCAACAAGAGGTCATATGACGAGGCTCCTTTCAAAGATCCACAAGAATCATTTCCCTTCTAATGCATTTTATTTTTTGCAAATTGATTCTTTCATGTATAATTTTGTATAATCTCTTTCTCACCATGCACACAAATCTACTTATAATGTCACCTTGGCTTTTGAGTCACTTGAATTTCACACAATTCAATGAAGCATCCATTCTTTTCTATAAAATAAAGTCACTATCTTCGTTATTCTCAAATTTGATAGAGGAAAAACCCTTCAACAATAAATATTTCCAAATATACACATACTTACATATATACAAGTTTGATCATAAACAATATCCAATCTATAATAAATTATTTATCTAGTATTTTAAAATTCATTTTCATCAAATTTATCTTACTATTAATTATTTAAACATTTTTATAATTAAATTTTAATGTAATTTACTTTAATATTCTTTATATTTAAAAAAATATATAAAAAAAATATATATTACAAAATTGTAAATTTTAAACAAGCAAAGAAAACATAAAAGAAGAAAATACAAAGAACACAATATTTACGTGGTTCATCAAAACTGGCTACATCCACGGGAAAGTAGGGAATAATCTATATTAACAGTTATTAGATATATGGTTTGTACTCATGTATTTTTACAAAGCTCTTCGAATATGAAGAGATGGGAGAATATGAACGGTCATGTGACCGTTGGGCTTCACATCCCAACAAAAATAACTCATTAAAATATTAATAAAATAAAAGAAATATAGAACACTCTCTATATAACCTAGGACTATGCATGATATTTTCATGAAAAGCCCAAAAAGAGTCCGTAAGTCGGTATCTCTGCATTTCATAGAAAAGAATAGACGCTTCATTCAGCTACGTGACAGTCAAGCAAATCAAAAGCCAAGGTTAAATTATAAGTAGATTTGTGTGCATGCTCAAAAAGATATTATACAAAATTATACATGAAAGAATCAACTTTCAAAAAAGAAAAAGCATTAGAAGGGAAATGATTCTTGTGGATCTTTGAAAGGATCCCCCATCAAAAGACCTCCTACTGCTACTGACAAGCTTAGAACACTCTTTTCTTATCTTCCCCTAATTTTCTGTGAGCACATTCAAGTTGAAAAGTTTCGCCATGGCGAGAGAGAAATTAGGGTAAAAGAGGTCCTGATTGGAAGTGAACAAGTCAACTATGGTGCGGGTGATGGGCATCGCCATTAACGCCTTGCCAACATACATAAACCCTTTTCAGCTTTTCAAATTTCTATAATAGTGAGTATCAAAAGATGATGTGCTACCATTGTACAAGGTCACCACCAAATCTGCCCACCCATTGTCATTAAAGTTTGACAGTCTTTCCTGGAAAAAGTAGCAATGGGCTTTTCAGACAGTAAAGAATGTTTTTTTTTAAGGTTTGTATACATCACTTTCTTTTTACAATTGTTCCACATTTCTATGCACAAGAAATACTTATGAATTAATATTTAATGGGCTCTTGACTTAGCAGGCTAAATATTTCAAAAAACATTTGAATTTAGTTGGCCTTAGTTTTAAAGTGATCTCCACATGGCAATATGCTAAAAATTGACAGTGATTTAGAATCCTTTATGTCTCCTCCTTTAGGTGTTGAATCATGGGGATATTGGAATAAAGTGGCAAGGAAATTCTTCAAGTTTTTATTTCAAGAAAGAGAGAATATGTAATGATTCTTGCCCATGCTTTCATTTTCTTAGATGCTCAAATCTATTCATAAGGAAAACCTTTGGCTACTATTCAAGTAATTGGTTTCCCTTGATTTACAAATAAAAAATGTGATTATTAAATTGTTTTCCCTTTATTTTGGGGTCAATATGTGGCTACTTGAAAGGGAAAGCAATTTAATAATCATATTTTTTATCTAATAAACCAAATAGTTAGATAATTTACAATCATAGAATTCATATATCATTTACTATTCTTACACTGGATTGGATCTCTGATTTGCAGATGGAAATATATATTCCATAGAAAGTATAATTTCACAGATAAATTTAAGCACTATGCATTGTTAGCCTCTAAGCTACTACTTAAGAGTTTGGCACACCATTCTTCAGGATGTTAAGAAAATTGAGAAGTTTCATCTGAATAGATTCATTCAGTTTCGAACTCTCAAATTGCTTCCTTTTCTTCATATGGGTTCTAGTTACCAAAGAACGCTCTCCTACTTTATTCTCCCATTTGGAAACTATATTGGATACCAAGTTATAGTACTAAATAGAAACCACCAAAGATAGAAAATAAGTTAGAATATTAAAACCATAAATTTCAAATTTCCCAAATGTTACCTCTCAATGCTAACATTACCTCACAAATTACATGAAGGAGTAGACGGTGGAAAGGATTTTAAGCTTCTAGAATAAGGACTTCACTGTTTTTAGCACTGTTTACATAGGCCAATATCTTGTCTTGTCAATTTCAAAATTTATCAGGTAGAGAATACACTAAATTAAATTCTCTTTGAACTAATAAATAAAACTCTACAAAGAAGGAATGAATAACTTTTCAATCACTTAAATCCACTAGCTTATTTGTAGATTAAAGTGGGTATCTAGATTCAACTACTGAGTTCTTGAACACCTCCAAGAACACAATACCTTAATATTTATCCTGAAATAAACTTGCTAATAATTATATTTTTCAGCTCTATTGTTTTTTACCTTTTAATAATTTGCTAAAATTGCTTATAAGACATATAAAAGCTTATGAAAATATAATAACATTTATAAAGCAGTGCTATTAGAGTTCAATATTGAAACACATTTGTGAGAGTTTCCAGACTTTCCTTTAAATCCCTCTAATTCTAGTTTGTTAAATGGTATTATATTAGATTTTGATTATTTTTCTTTGAGCTCTTTGGAATGATATTTTATTCAAATAGGGAGTCATTCTTTCAATTAGTCATCTGGTTTTAGTGTTAGCATCATAGTCATATGTGTTAGAACTATAAAATTTTGCAAATTTTTATAGTCAATTGCATCCATGAGTGTCCAAATTGAGCCCTTGTCATTAGCATATTGTCCCTTCCTCATGTTGCCTCGGTCATATTCTGTCATGTGATTCGTTTGAATCCATCTAAATTGTAATATTTCATTACATTTGTCCTTTTGGCAGGATAGAGTTATTGTCTCCCCGAACTGTGTATGTTTCACTAATTCCTATTGCAGGTTATCGGCATGACACATCATGTGTTTCGGCAACAAATGAGATACTTATCGACATAGGTAATCATATTCGGGCGAAGTTTATAGTGAAACATTAGTGTCTTGCCAAATGGCATTTGAAAGGTTCTATCGACAACTAATAGAGTGCATCGGTGTGAGCTTGGCTATTGGGATAAGGTCTCGCTGACTTTATGCATGTGGAGTCCCCATCGTGTCACAACGAACTCAATGTGTCTTGCCGATGGGGTTCAGTATGTGGATTTTGGTGAGAGATCGACAGTGTTTTGGCAAACAGGTGTGCATGGGGCCTTTCAGTGTAATGCAGAGTGTTCTATGTTACGTCTCCCCAAGTTTGAAATGTCTCGGCGAAGACATGTGGGTAAGGAATGGTTTTCGACATAGGAGATGCTTTGTCTCGGTGACTCAGGTTGACTTCGAAGCCTTTGGTGAAACATTATATTGTCTACATAGGGTTTCCCTGACAGTCACAGGTTATAGCGACAAACATGAAGACGAAGGTTTCTATCGATATAAGGACAATGATGTCTTGGCCATACATTATGGCTCAAGGTTTTCAGCAGAACAAAGTGACATCTACAAGAGGTCTCCCCAAGAGCAATAAGCTATAGCGACTGTGAACAAAATGAAAGGATTGATTTGGTGTGAGGTGTGCCCTTGTCTTGGCGAATGGATGGTAAACAACAGAAATACAAATCTTGGGCCGACATGGATTTTGCTGAAATAACTGTTGAGGGCTGACATCATTGGGGCCTGAATTTGGTAGTGGACTGATATGAATTTGAAACGATATAATTTCTAATGCTGGTGTATTTATATGACTCAGATTGTAATTAAAAAGGGAGGCAATTTTAGATTAGAAGCAGTAGGTAGTCAGATGGCTACAGTAGGATAATCTTCTCTCATCATAGACTATGTGCATGTTTTCAAATGGTGCTTTCAATGAAATTCAGCTGTGTGGAAATTTTGTTTTGGTTTCAATTGCATGTCGAGTTTATTGAAGAGTATTGCTGAACCTATTTCCAATTTGAGTTTTTTCTGGTTGTTTAAATTGGAATAACAAGTTTATTTTCAATTTCTCTATGCACATTTGCTGCATTTGTGTGATTAATTAACTAGTTCTCTCAAGTAGGGACTAAATCCTTTTCATTGATCATAGTAATCAGGAAGATTCACTTGGATTATTAAAGAAGAGCTTAGTAGTCATAATCTTGCATTGTTTATACAAGTTATGAACAGATCATATGCCTGCAATTTTGATTTTCTACCAGAATAAGTTGCCCACTTTCTGTTTTGTTTGACTCTGCATACCCAATAAGGCAATGGTCTTTGCAATTTCATTATTTAAATTCATTCAATCTCTTTTATCAGTTAATTAAGCATTCTAGGATTTAGATCAGAAGGTAGTTATCGAGTTTGGTTTTATTTGTTCACTGTTATCTACCATTGTGGACAAAGCATCTTAGAGAAATAATCACAAGTCAAGTATGCACTATTCAAGAGAGGTACACCCACCTAGGTCTAGCAACACCTGAAGAGTAGAAGTTTTGATTGTTTCAAGCCTTGTTCTGTTACCCTAAAACATTGTGAAAGCTTGGGAACCTTTCATGGTTCAAACCTATGTTTTTGAGAGCTAACAATATGGATGACAAAGAAAGTGGTAGATTTTTTCTTCAACAACATCTAAGAGTGGTTCCTTACATTCAGTTTCAAATTTTTGGCTTTAATGACATCTTTAATTTTAAACTCCGAGCTTCTAATGACTTCAACAACTTCTCAAGTTAGTTATGAAGTGAGAATATTATTTTGTAATGAGTTTTGTTCATGTTCTATCCTCTCAGAAATGTAAAAGGCATCAAATTTACAATGAGACAAATGTGACATGTGACTTGGGTCAAGAAATTCCATGCTCACATGTTCTATATAAGGGAATTTTAACCTCATCGTAAAAGGTTTTGAAAATTTTTGGGTCAGGCTTAGTATAGAGATTTCAAATGTAGGTACTAGTATCAAAGAAAGATAGTCTAAGAATGAAATTTTTTGAAGCATCAATGTATATTTTTAATTGAGCAGTAAGGTTCTTTGAAAAAATTCTAAATAGAGAGGCTCCAGACAACAAAGCGGTAAGGGAAAAACTACTTAATGTAATACCAAAAATCATTAGTGAGGAACATAAAAAATACCTCTTCCAGAAAGTTACCAAAGAAGAAGTAAAGGCAACTGGACATTTCAACTAAATCTAGATAAATCTCCTGGCCCTAATGGGTTTCCGCCCAGTTATTTTCAAAAAATCGGGATATTGTTGGGGATGACTTGTTAGTAGCTATAGAGGATCAAGGAGAAAGATGACAATGTTGGGGTCAGTAAATCACACCTTCCTTGCCTTGATTCCCAAGAAGAAATAATTACAAGACATGAGTGACTTTAGGCCAATAGCCTTATGCAACACAGTATATAAAGTAATCACCAAGATTATTGTCAATAGGCTTAAAGGTGTTCTAAAAGATGTTATATTTGAGGAGCAGAGTGGTTTCACCCTAGGGAGGTCTATAGCAGAGGGTATTGAACCATTGATTTTTGTGGTTTAGGGATGCTAAGTCTCTTTTTCTCCATTAGGGTCTTTCACCTAATGGAAAGAGATAGATCCCACACCAAAAATCTAGGTGGTTCACTCAAATACAGGTTTAACCATAGATTTTTGGGTAGGGATTTATAGACTACTCTTGCACTCTTAGGATGTTTCACCTAAAAGGAGAGAGATAAACCCCACTCAAAAGTCTAGGTGGTTCACTCAAATTAGGATGTGTATGATATTATTAAAGCTAAATGAGATGATCTAAATGTAATTAAGCTAAGTAATTCACTGATTATGAATGCAAAATCATGGAAATATGGAATGTCTGAAAACATAGTATGATATGCAAACATGAACTAAACATGAACAAATTATGCAAAACGAAAAACGAGGTTGAATCAAAGTGCACCTGGAAGTTTGATGAAGATTCTAGAGTGTCCAGAATGTTAGCAAATATCATTGAAAAACACCAATGGGACTCATTCGCCACTGATGGCGAATCAGTCTTGCTTTTCATGAAAATTTCTGAGAACAGGTTTCTGAGTGTCGAGATCCAAAATCTAACAAAATTTGGATTTCTAGCCTTAAGGTGGGACTCATTCGCCTTTGATGGTGAATCATTCCACTTGCAAAATTTTGTGAAATTAGGGACAAATCCTGTAGCACCAGATTTGAGGTTGTCTGCTTGTTGGGTTGACAGAGTCAAATCTGTAGAAAATGGATATAATGTCTTCTCCAAGCTTGAAATGTGTTGTAGTTAACTTGAAACACTTTGTTGACTTCTTGTCCACTTTTCAACACCTAATAGCTTATCAAATCTGCATACACAAGTCTGTAAACACACATGCAAAGGGCAAAAATGGTTGAGGGTTAGGTTATAGGGATTTTCCTTGGTCAAATCCCACTTTGGTAATCAATCCCTTAATGAAGAAATGGAATGAAATGAACAAGGAAAGATGAATAAACAACATGCAAATGTCCTAAACTCACCACAACCTTGTTGAAGAAATATGAAGATATGCCAATGGTTGCTCCAAGATACTTGATTGATGCTTGATTGAATGATGCGAAGTGCTTGAATGTTTGAATGCTTGAATGAATGAGTGAATTAGTGAACTTGATGAATGGGGAGGATGTAAAATGAATGTAAAAGCACTTATTTATACACACTTGTGCCTTAGTAGCTATCAATAAATATTTAACTAGCTCCCTTCAGGTGTATTTTTCTTCCATGCGTCAGCCTATGCATCACAAAGTTAGCTTGGTCTTTTATCTAGGTTCTGCTCAGCCACTCCACATGTCTACTCCTTGCAACCCTAGGTCTCTACATTCCTTCACATTCTAGGAAAATCCAATGTGCTTCCATGTGTTGCGACTACAAGATACTTTTGATCATGTTTTCTTGTTGCCTCATCAGGCTTTGAAGGGCTGCCACGAAGCCCTCATTCCTAAATTTTTTTGGCGGGCCCCATAGTTGCTATATGTGGTGTACACTTGCTAAGTATCTGCTATTCACAAAATCTTTTAGCGTAGAGATGGAAAAGCAATCGTGGGCAGCAAAATGCTGCCACACATTTCTTTTGCACTTGGTGGGTGATCATTCCCTTCATTTTTGGTGAAGTGCTTTGCCTGTTATACACGTGTAGCATTAACGCACGTCCCTAGTGGCGAAAGAGAGAGGTTCATATGGACAGTGAAAGGCTGCCATGTGCTAGCTAGCAGATCTAATATTCGAGCGATGGACTAGATGAATCGAATGATGCTATTGGCCACTGCATGTCATAATCATTCACACAAAAGGGTGACACTTGTCTGATTGGGCCTTGCTGGGACCACCACCATCATTTGCAAAGGATGCACCTGTGCCTGGAGTGACCAGATGCTTAGTTCCAGATTAATTCTATTGCAACAGCCTTGGGAATATTCTAATTCTTGCATCATTGCCAGGGGATTGTGAAATCTTTTATGTTACTACTCTCTGAAGTGGTGGGGGTTTTTTCCCTGCTATATATACTTTTCTCTGTTGAGAGAAAAGGGTTCAAAATTTGAAGAGAAGCACTAGTTTTAGTAAAAAGATGCTAGACCTTTATTGCTATTTTATTTTATTGCAAAACTCTCAAACTGTGCCAATTGTTTGGCCTTTCTATTTTTTATGCTATTTGATCAAACTGTAAAATGTGCACTTATTGCCTGGACATTTCATTTAAGAACTTCTATATATGTTGAATGAAAGTTTGCTGACCTATACCATGTCTAATGACTCTTCTTGGTAGTAATAATGAACGCAATATTATTTTATGTCAATGAATGGATTGTCTATTGCTATAATCTTAAGTTTCTGATATTCTGGAACACTACAACACCATTCGAGCCCTTAGATCTGTGATTTATCATGCCTATCATTAAGTCTGGGCACATCGCCTTAGGTTAGACTTTATTTTATTATATCTGTTTCCTTTTCCCTTTCCATCCCCCATTATAGAAAAAGACGGCTTCTCTAAAAATTTGGAGGTCACTTAGTTTAGCACAAAAGGTTCCCCATAAACTAAGTTTCCCATAAGACACTGTTAGCTCATCAAATTTTGGCGTCAATAGTTGGTTCTTTTTCTGGCACGCTTAGTGGGACCAAGCTTAAATGAACTTGTATTTTAGAAGGGTGTATGAGCCATCGGCCTGTAACTAGATCCCAAACCACAGGCAACCCCAGTTTACTAGTACCCCCACTAGGAATAGTGTGAGTCACAAATCAGTTGGTAAACATTCCATTCCCACCACCCATTCCTCTCACCATGTTGTCAACTGCCAACAAAAATTATGTAGCATGAGACGTCAGAAGTCCCCTAGCAGTCCCAGTAGCACTCGTTGTTTGGGGCGCTATCCCTATTTCAGCCCTGAAAGCTATACCCAAATTTACCAGAGATGGTTCAAGAACACCAGCAGAACATTTGTAGGATCTGGAAGACATGTGTCTGGTACACAAGATTACAATGTAGAATGTAGCTCTAAGGCTTCTCGCCGCTTCTTTTAAAGGCAAGGCACTGGATTGGTATCGAACACTGTCACCTAATACTATTCGCACTTGAGATGAGCTCAAAGATCCATTCTATGAGAGGTTCTCTAATGACGAAGATCATTCTTCACTATATTATCAACTATTTGTCATAAAATGGGCCCCCTAGAGGCTCTGACGGACTTTAATGCCCAATTTCACACAAATTGGCAGACAATTCCTATTACTATATGCCCGACTCCTAAAATGGCGTTCATATTTTATCTAAAGTCCATCAATTTTGACATTTCCATGATGATTAAGTCTTTGGGAGGAGCTACTCTACTAGATGCTTATAGTGTCGCTATCAAAGCCGAGAATCATTTAATAGATTGCAAAAAATTACCTCCTTGACCTATTATGTCGATATTCCCTAAAATATCGATCCCCATGCAAGAGGTGGTGTCAACTAGCGTATCCGTAACTGCCCAATCAAAGTACACATATGCAGCAGTGCCACAAAGTGTAGCCTCTACATCAGGTTCCTCCAAGGATGAAATGAGTGACCTCAAAGAGATGATGCGAACCATGGCGAATGATACAACCACTCTCAAGCGGAACCAATCAACACCTCCGAAGCTTGCATATCAAAACTATCAAGGCAAGCAGTCCTCATATTAGCAGAATCAGTACCAAGGCATGCCTCACACTAATCCACCAACTCTGACCACAAACCAAATGGTGTCGGTACTTACTCCGCTTACGAGTGCGTCACCAAGCTCGAGTAGGGAATTAATTGCACGGCAGAACAACCTTATTGATGATATCAATCTGTGTAGCTTTCCTTGCAGCGATGCACATATGCCCTAGAACTATCCACGTGGAAACTTACAACAAAAGGTGGCAGAGCAATGCAGCCAAGGTGCGGCAACAGAACATGGAGGTTATATATATGCCTCACCACAAATGGAGAGTGTGGTTCTTACCGCACAAATGCAAGGAATGTCTTTAGAATAAGAATCTAATATTGCTTCTGATCACGTGCTTTTCTCCTAGATGGAGGAAGAAGAAACGATGTTTGCTAATGACGCATTCATATCCAAAACACCGCAAGTGCATTCCAATTATAACACGTGCTCAAAGAGGAGATTTACCGGTGAGTGAGTTGTTTTACATATGGTCAACCCGCAACTCAAAAGTGCTTCTGATTTGATTCCTGGCACTTCAATCATCTTATCACCACCTCAACCACATAAGGAAATTATTATAGCAACAACCAAGAAGTAGAAACCTTTGAGCTTTTCACCTTTTAATGTGGTAGAACAATTGAAAAAATCATCTGCTAATGTGTCTCTATGGGACATTCTAGCTATCCTAGAGAAAAAGACACTATTATAAAAGGCGCTTCAAGAAGAGGTCAACCCCACACCAACAAAGCTATTCGTCAATGCAAAGGTTGTTAATCAAATACCGCCAGCTAAAGTCCTTACAAACAATACAAAGGAATCCTCTATTGAAGTTAGAGATAAGTTAAAACCCCAACCCTTCTTCTTGACTCTCATCATAGGAAAGAAGTTAAATTGTACAATGCTATGGTTGATTTTGGCGCTAGTACCATGGTTATGCCTAAAGAGATAGCCAAAGCTTTAGGACTCAGCTATGAACCTATGAAAAGGGGGGTAATGCAGCTTGATGGGAACAAAGTTGAAACTGTAGGTGTCATCAGAGAACTTCCTTTAACTCTATTTGCTTGTCCTAGTATCACGGTTCCGCAAGACACTGTGATCATAGATGTTTCTCCTATGTTTGGTCTTTGTCTATCCTGAGAATTCACTTCAAAGGTGGGTGGTTACTTGTCCTTGGATTGGTCACATCTGATACTCAAGACCAAACATGGTGCAAAAATGAAGATAGAATTGAAGGCTTTGCATTCTGAACATGTAGCAGACGAAGCCCTGATCAATTTTGAAGCTGCACATACCTCTAGCACCAAGCAATAAATGTATTGCATTGAATTACTGAAGGAAGAAAAGGTGAGCAGAGACTAGAATGATAATGAAGATGCTCTGTTGAGTGAACACATCGACAATGATCCTTTCAGCAATTATCATGCTACAAGATTAGGCACCTATGTAATTTATGATGAAGATCAAGTGCTTCCAAAGGTTGCCAAATAATCGAAGGTAGCCAAGCGAATGAGCTATGGACACTATACTTTGATGGAGCAAGAAGAAAAGTGGGTGTTGGAGCGGGGATATAACTAATATCCCCACAAAATGAAAAATTGTTAAGGTCTTTCCATTTTCATTTTTTCTGCTCAACTAATGAGGCTGAATATGAAGGATTAGTTCAAGGTTTAAGCCTTGCAGAATGAATGGGAATTAAGCAATTAATGGTGTTTGGAGATTCTGAACTAGTAGTCAACCAAGTCTGAGGGATTTCCACTACAAAGAATGTCCGCATGAGATCCTATCAGCACCGAATCTGGAACCTAATTGAGGGTTTTGAAGCTTTCAACCTTCAGAATATTCCCCAAGGACAAAATAGCGATGCAGATCGCATGGCCATGATTGGTGCTCAGTTTGATCCCACCTCCGACCTTATACATAACAAACATTCAATACGAGTACTAGTCTGACCGGAAATTCCTGACAACGATTAGAGTTGGCAATTTTTTGAAAGTGATGAACACATCACCTTGTTCATCCAGCAGTCAGGAGAATTTGTCAATCAGCTTCAACCAAAGATTTTTGAAGCTTATGAAGGACAAATTATGCAGCTCAAATATAACAAGCTTCTGAAAGGATTGGTTACTCTCAAAAAAAAATTCATTGGGATGATGCTCAAAGTGATAAATGAAAGTTCGTAGCAGACACAAGCGATTATGTGGACCTTCGGTTTGTAGATGGAAACAATCTTCGAGTCAGGAAAAATGTCCCGCACCATGATAAAGAAAGACTCATCAATTTTTGTGAAAAGTATGGAGTAGTGGCCTGGCCCTATGATGATCTAGAAGGGTATGATCCTGATATGATTCAACACACTATTGAGCTAATAGAAGATACAAAACCAGTTTGACAAAAATAGAGGCCAGTCAATCCTAAAATTGAAGTGATAATGGCGCAAGAGCTAACTAAGCTCATTGAGTCACGCATTGTCTTCCTAATCAAGCATAGTACTTGGGTATTCAATCTTGTCCTAGTCTGAAAGAAGAATGGAGATATCTATTTGTGTGTGGACTTCTGAGACCTAAACAGAGCATACTTGAAAGACCATTATCCAGTGGCTTCAATGGAGTCGATCCTACAAATGGTTACAGGATCAGAAATGTTTTCTCTACTGGATGGTTTCTTCGGCTACAATTAGATCCGAGTTAAGGAAGAAGATCAACACAAGACTACATTCACCACAAAGTGGGGAACATTTGCATATACTAAAATTCATTTTGGTTTATCCAATGCAAGGGCAACATTTCAACAGGTGATGGACATCACATTCAACGAACTAATCAATAAGTTTATTCTAATTTACTTGGATGATCTTACTGTGTTTTCTAAATCTAAGGATGATCATTTTGATCACTTAGAAATAGTTTTTCAAAAGTGTCGAGTGTTCAGGGTTTCCCTAAATCCAAAGAAATGCGTATTCAGAGTACCACAGGGCAAGCTGTTAGGACATGTGGTGTCTAAAGAAGGAATTTCAATGGACCCCGAATGGGTAAAAGCTATCAGGGAACTCCCCCTTTTGGTGAATAAGAAAGGTGTTCAGTCTTTCCTAGGAAAAGTAAATTTTTTAGCAAGTTTGTTTCCAAATTTGCAGGGACAATTAAGCCAATCACCCTGATGCTTAAGAAGGATCAGACATTCAAATGGACAATTGAGGCTCGGGATGCCTTTGAAAAAGTTAAGGAAGCTATTTCCACAACCCCAGTGCTAGTTAATCTAGATCTATCTAAGGATTTTATAATGTATGCATTCAGTAGTAAGTCCAATATCGCTACTACCCAAACCCAAAAAGATGATGAAGGAAAGGGGGAACATCTAGTGGCGTTCTATTCCCGGACCCTAAAGGAATATGGGGTGAATTATAATTTCATCGAAAGGCAGGCCTTTGCAATAGTGAAGGACTTAAAAAAAATTCCATCTAATTTCCTGCAACAAGGTGATTGTGTATGCCGCACATTCCAGTGTACGTGAATATATCATGGAAGGGTATGTGCAGGATCATGATGGGCCAAAAAGTGGCAATATGATGGGTATGTGGTTGATGACTTTTTTTTTACCCAAAATTGATGAAACAAAAGGGTTTTAAAGGAGATTCTCAGCTTTCCATTGATATAAATTATGATTTACTTTGAATTTAATAATTAATTATTATTCTTTTCTATTCAAATTACGACTAAAGTCCGATTGATAGGATGATTAAAAATATCTATAGCTTTCAAATGGTATCACATTTTTGAATCTAAAACATGCATCACATCTCTATGCTTATACTATAGGATTAAAAAAGAAAAAATGAATTTCATGAAGTTTTGACCAAGTTAAAGTGGTTAGACATACGAGTTTTTATATTTTTTAAAAGTTGTAATAAAAATTCATAATTATTTATTTACTTTGAAAAAAATTACAAAAAAAATGCATCACATTGGGCCATGAGTCCTCTACTTGTATATAAAATCTTATTAAAAAATATTATCATTTTATTGTGGTTAGGGTGGTCGGATAGACACCTACTTCTTATTTTTTCCTTGAAATTTAACCACTACATGAAATTTCAAATTTTCACCAAATAGATTTTTTAAGAAAAAAACCTAGTAGTTTAGAAACTACATTCAATTTGCTACGATTCTATTCTTACATATTTTTTAAATAATATAGATAACTTATTCAAATTTTACGTCAAGTTTCTAACTCTTTTTTTTTTGAATTTTTGCCACTTAAGGGCCTATTTTTTTCATGATGATCCTGCACATACCCAGAAGGGAAAATCATAGAAAAAGGAGCTAATTGGATCACCAAGATCCTTGAATATGACATTGAGGTCAGACCTACTAAAACTATTAGAGGAATAGGACTATGCGAATATATGGCACAGAATGAGGATACACCTGCCACGGCAAAGAAATCGGAGCTCGTCTTGATAAATGAACCAGAATTGGAGGGTTGTTGGCTGACTGATAGAATGAAGTTCATGCAAACCAGAAAGTATCTGCTGGGTCTCTCAACCCAGAAGAGGAGATACTACCGGCTGCAAAATTACGGATAACGCTAGTAGAGGGAGTCCTTTTCAAAAGGAATTTCAATGGTCTTCTCCTGCGATGCGTTAGTTCAGAGCAAGCAAAGAGAATCCTTGATGCATTCCACAATAGTGTTGCGGGCGGACACTACTTTGCTAAGACTACTGCCATTAAAATCATGTGTGTTGGTTACTACTGGCCTACGCTGTTTAATGACTCCCACTCTTTGGTAAAATCTTGCAAAAAATGTTAGTTCTTTATTGACAGAAGGAAGAATTCTGCAATGCCTCTCAAACCCATAGTGGCAGACGAACTGTTTGCACAATGGGGCCTGGACTTCATTGGGATGATTAACCCAGCTTCTAGTGTCAGACACAAGTGGATTCTAACTGCCACAGATTATTTCACCAGATGGACAGAGGTCATTTTGCTGAAAAGTGCAACAGAAACAGAGATTGTAAATTTCCTTTAAGAGCTGGTGACAAGGTTTGGTCCTCCAAAGACTATCATTTCTGATAGTGCTAGAGTTTTTCTAGGCACAAAGCTATTTCGCTTCATATTATTGAATGGCATATTCCTCAAGACATTATCAAATTATTACCCATAGGGAAACAGCCTAGCGGAATCAACAAATAAGAGCCTAGTCTAGCTCCTTAAAAGGATTGGTTCAGAACACCAAAGGGAATGGCATAAAAACCTCCAAGTAGCGCTCTATGAAAACCACATAACTCCTAAGCAAGTCCTTAAAACTTCGCCTTATGAGTTAGTATACGGGAAAGAGGCGTTGTTACCTATATCTATGGAGATTTCAACACTCCAATTGTTGAAATCCCTCGACATAGAACAAAATGGCGCCATGGAAGTTCAGCTTGCTGAATTGTTAGAAGTACAAGAAAAAAGGGAGAATTCCCTCATAGCCATGACAAAGGGTCAATAGGTGGTCAAGCGATGGTTTGAAAAGAAGGCTTCCAACCAAGGCCTAAAGTGCGAAGACTTAGTACTAAAGTATGATAAAAGGGCTACTAAGCCAGGTCAACATGGAAAATTTGATAGCCTATGGGAGGGTCCCTTTAAAATCATTCAGTGCAAGGAGCATAATGCTTTTTAGCTAGAAAATATGGAACAAGAACCCTTAGGAATCCCGTTTAATGGGATTCATCTTAAGCTGTTCCATTAGGTGTTGAGTTCTATTTTGTACATATGTGAATAGGGCTTTTATTTTATTTCCCTTTTTTTGGTCAGTCTTTTTCGAATTGGTTTGTGCTTATGTGGAAATAACCCATTATTTCAGAGGGTGGAATAGCGGGATTTCCTTACATAAAACATACCCATATGCAAAGAAATAAACACATATGCTATAAAAGAGCCCATAAAACTGAAATACAAAATAATAGAAAGAGCCATGGATTTTTATATAAAGATGTATATCTATTTATATATATCCTTTGGTTTTTACATTTCAAAATGGCTAAGAAAACCATAATTCAAAAGTATGCAACTATTCTAGCTATTTTGTTATATATGCAAAATGATAGCCCTTTTCAAGCTTATATAGAAAACTGCAGGACTGGTGGTCAGTGTAACAATAGGAAATAAAGAACACTGGGAGGCAATTTTTTGGGAGCAGAGGGGGTTTTTATCCAAGGGCATGAGAGGCAGCAATTGATGCATCAATAGCAACGTCTACCTCTTCCTCATTAGCTTGTTCTCCTATAGCAGAAACAACATCGTTCGACACAACCACCATTGGCAGTGGAAACACCAAGTTCCTAAAATTAGTATACCAATCTACGTCATAGAACAGTATCACGTTGTAACTGTGGAACAGGAAGTGCAGGGCCTGGGTAGCCCTTTGCTGATGCTCATCGCGAATCTGAAGGTGGATCCACTAAGAAAGGATAGCCATATGACTACTACTTCTTCCTTGATAAAGCGACAGGGGTCGCTAGTTGACGACAGACCTATCTTATATGCGGTGTGAACAACAATTTCACAAAGGCCATTTAGGTATTTGTTGGGAAAGATTTCTTTGACCAGCTTTAGGATGAGGGGCCTAGGAATGTCAATGTCTAACATAGACACCACGAAGTGGGAACATATATCAGTGTTCACACAATACTTGTCCTCATATTCTAGGCAATCTTTACCCAAAACCCATTTTATGGCTATCAAGACCAAGGAATGTTTATTCTTGGTCATCCTTTTCAGCCGCCTAGTAGAAACCTCCCCTAAAAATTTTGTCTGCGACTTATAAGAGATTAGACAAACAGGAGTATCCATGATCCTGACACTATGCCTATGCTTTTAGCCAATACTAAAATTTACCTATCACCTAACTTATGAGAAAACTTGCTTAAAACTCTGCTCACAACCTATCGCTGCTAAAATGCTAAGTATGATTTCCTCGTTACTTATCGGCCTATTTATAGAAAAAGTGACAATACACATACTAAACCATTTCAAGAAAACATGATGATAACTAGATGCCAACTAGAAAGGCGTGCCTACGTTTGCTCACATTTTCGGTCCAGTTGCATCTACGGAGGTACAACTCAATGCGTGCTAGATTAATAGGAGCTAATTAATTAGATTTAAAAGGTGGCACTCATTGACAGTAAGCCGCACGACTATAAGTTGTTGTGTCATCTCACATGCATTTCCTAGAGCCCAAGGCAATATCCATATCTTTTAAGGTTGTGATCGTTTGCTTTGGCGTAATCATTCCAACTAGGATATTAATTACAAACACATATTAATGCAAGGTTAGAAAGAAAATTGTCGGCTCAAGTTTCAAGGGAATCGCAACATATCACACGGTTGCCAAACGCAATAATAAGCTTCTCCCACGTTAAAATGGCAAGTAGTTCATTTTGCATGAATTAAAAAATTAACGATACATGCCAAATTAAATGCAAAAGACATCCTTTTGTCTACCACCTTGAGTAAAGATAACCAAACATTGCATGAAAAGGCTTAATAATTCAAAGTCTTTTCACAAATGCTAAAGCTAAAGGTCCAAAGTTGTTTTTTTTGCATATCTAGAGATGAGGAAAATTGCAAAGTCTAGAACTCACATAGGCCTTCATAAAAAGAGAGAATGTCAAAGAGTTCATCTCAGCCAATTCAAGAGGAAATTAGCCAGGAGCTATTTATAGCCATACGGTCATCAGATGGTGTCTATGTGTATGAGGATTTGGCATATGCTACACCTGATATACTAAGCAACCCGAAGAGGGTGTATACAGAAGCGCTGAAAAGGCCCAAGGATTGTAGAAACAAGAAAAGGATTGAAGAGAAATGGGATAATATCTATGATCCTCAGCTTGCCTAAAACCCTAAATCCTTAAGAGAAGAAGCTTGTGCAAGTTTGACAGCACCAAAGGCGATCAAACCTACAACAATGAAAATTTGGTATAGTGGTGTTCCATAGTACATGGTCCTACTGGTGCACTACTACTTGGAGATAGTTGATGTTGCCATCCAGTGTTATAACCCTAATACCCACTACATCAAGGGCCGAAACTTAAGGGTTCACATCAACCCATAGGACATCTAGCATATGCTATGCATCTTGGACCCAAGTAAAAGAAGGGAGAACATTGAGTCCTTTTACCCTGGAAAATGAGAGAAAATATGGAATAATATGAAGAAGAATTCAAAGTTCTTGTTGGATGAGACTGGTAGGAAAGGCATCCCAGCCACTAAACTACCAAGTATTCCATTGCTGCGTGGTGCATTAAACGAAGATTTATAGGATGCCATGTCCATGCTAGCTTTTGTGTGCAACCGAGACTCCAATGAGAAGGTGGAAACTTTTCAACTGAGACTGACATTCTAATTCCGCAAGCAGCATGATACCTTCTAGTATGATTTTTCCGATATCATGGTAGATGAGATGATACGACAAATAAAGAATTACCTAGCAGAGGAAAAGTTTAGGTTTCTTTCCTTCCTAGTTCACATGTTTCTACATCAGAACCCTGATTTCTTCTCCTGATATTTTCCATTATCAATTTTTGATGAGTAGAATAAGAGGAAGCCAGTGTCCATGTGGACGCCTTTTATTTCCATATCATATGATTATTATGCATTTTCAGACTATTTCATAACTTTGGTTTTGCATGATTTAATTAGAAAAGGTGACATAATTCAGCTCGATAAGGAGCAGACTGGCTATATGCAGAGTTTCACTCCCGCTTGTGACTAGTTCTTAAGAACAGATTTCATGATTCTCCGCATGTGGGGCTTCACTGGTCAACCTTTCCTACTCCTAGCTTATGTCACAGATAGGGTTCTCATACTAGAAATGTATCGGCAGGTGTGTATCAATGATTTTACCTTTTGTAACAGCAAAAGTGTCAAGAAAAAGGGATTCTTCTCTTGTCTGAAAAATTTCAAGTCAGTAACTCTAATAAAGAAACAATCAAACCAGTTATTGGAGGATAAACTGGCTTATTTAGGGTTGGTCTTGGTAAAGGATAAGTGGTATTACAACCCTTTAAATGACTTATTGGATCCGCACATGAGAGTTACACATATTCCCCAACCTTACTAGGAGAAGCGGCGTAACCCGCGAGCAGACAAGGATGAAAATTTTGTTGAATTGGCACGTATTCCTGCACAAGATACTAGAGCACCATGGCACAAGTTCTACTTTTCTACAGTGGTGGCCCAAGATAATTTTTGCATGGAGCATGCCATGTATAATAAGTTGAAGAAGGATGAGGAGTGGAGTGCTAAAAAATAGAAGCTTTCTGGAAGTATCGCTAGGAGACAAGGCAATTGGATGCCCCTTATGACAGTCTGAAGGATGACAAGGAATTTAAAAAATGGTGGAATGAGAGGCATCTCAGCCAAAGCTCTAGTATCAATCAGAGCGGAGACCCAGGGGAAGAGTTCAAAGAGCAGGAAGAGGAAGCGACGACATTGGCCTCCTCTACGGAAAAAGAGAAAGACCCCGGACAACCTGCCTATGTGGCCATGAATATGTGCTTTAATATATCAAGGGCCTTGCATACACTCACTTGGTTAGCTAATCCAACCAGATTATCATAGCAAAAAATAACAATAGCTTTTGAAGCTCAGGACACTTCACCCGCAAAGTGACAGTGCACAAAGAGCATTCTTGGAGAGGGTTCGCAAGAACCCGTCGGAGGAAAAGTGCTTGCAACTAGCCAAGAGTCTGAGGCTGAGGAGGATTCACTGATGATTTTGGAGTTTCCATCAACTAGTCAATAGATAAAATTCGCTCCTTCTGCCCTTGCTTCTCATTCCCTAGTATCTACCCCTGCCTCAATGCCGATCCCTGCCATGAGTACTGGCCCTATGCCTTCCACTTTTAATCAAGTGTATTTACGAGGTTTCACCCAATTTTCGTAGACCACTCCACTTGTCCTTACTCCTCCATAGAACCTCACACCCATTGCTGCCGCTCAGACTCTCCTTGCCTCATTTTTTGAAAACATACCCCATGTTAGTGCCCCTTCTTTTTCCACTATTATTGCAGATCCTCTTCCATTGCAATAGGATGACACCACATTGACAACTCCTACACCATCCCAGCCTATTAGTCTTATGGCTAGTTCACCAGTTCAGTCATTACAAGTGGCTAGCCCTTCCATTAGGCCTCAAACCAAACTTTGGAACATGCCCCACTTCTTCTCGTAGACTGTCACTCTCTAGAAGAAACAAATGCCCGCGCCTATGAGGGTTACCTATCCCTATGCCCTGTCTTCTTGTGCCCCTTTCGTAGGTGGACTAGTTTCATCACCATCCAAATTTATGGCATAGATTGATTGCAGAAAGGAGGCACATGAAAGTGGAATGAGAAAGCATGGGGCAAAAGATGACAGCACTTTTTCTTAGCCAAAAATATACTCCTTTCGCAGGTGGACTAGTTTCATCACCATCCAAATTTATGGCACAGATTGATTGCAGAAAGGAGGCACATGCAAGTGGAATGAGAAAGCACAGGGCATAAGATGATAGCGCTTCTGCTTAGCCAAAAATATAGACTCTTTATGATGAGGCCCGACATGATTTGAAGTTTGCAACCATGTACCTGAGGGTAACCAAGCCTCAGGGGGAAATGCACCTAGAAGATTATGAGATATATGCAGTAGGGCTTGACATGAACATGGCCCGACTACAGGATAAGGTCAAAATCATGGAGGAGACGCAACAGGTAGTCACTTCTGACTTCCTTAAAATTGGCCACAAGTTAAAGAAGAAAGATGAGTAGTTTAAAGTAGCAAGAGAAAGGGTTATTTTTTGGAGAAAAAAGAGAAATCCCTAGAGGCGGATATGGCCCGTATGACTGAAAGGGCGCTAAAAGTGGAGGGTGAGATGAATAGACTTTAGGACGAACTTGTGAAGACTCAAGCTACTGACCCTACCATGATAAAGGAGCTACAGTCTAGGAATCAAGGAGCGAAACAAAATATGCGACTGAAGAATGAAGAACTGGAGCGACTTCGCCTCGAGTATAGTCAAGGAATGGTGTAGAGAAACAAAGCTTTGGAGCACCAACAAGCTCAATATGAGAAGAAAATACAAGAAAAAGAGACTGAATGTAAGGGCCTAAAAGCTCAAATAGAAGAACTCCAAGAGACAAAGTCTTCTCTGGACACACACTTAGAAAATCACTCCCGAGCCGAGGAGACTTGGAATAAAGAAATGAGCAGCTTTGCAGAACAGCTAGCGTCTGAGAAAAATAAAAGGGTAGAATTAGCTGAGGCCATTATTTCAAGGAACGTAAAGATTGCTTCTCTTAAAATCTCTCTACTATCTCCCCCTACACAACTAGACATCATTCCATTGGTTAGGCAGTTGTACATCTCTCACTGGGAAAAGATTAAAGTCTTTTTCCTAACACTGCAACCTACCCGTTGATTCATTGCCAAGGCATCAAAGCTAAGCTAGGAGGCCCATGATATGATGGAGTAGTTCCCATGGTTCATCTTGGAGAAGGTTTTAGAAATAAAGGATCTACTCACTGAACTATACTCGGTCTCTGATGAGAGCCTTGCCAGAGTGGGTATTGAAGATCGGGGTGCTACTACTCAAACGGAAAATAAGTTCATCCATTGCCACTCCTCTTTCTAGCGCACAAAAGCAACTATGGCTATTTTGAGCAAGACACTAAACAACATTTTGGGGAGTTTTTCTAAGTTGAACAAGATGGGTTTGTCATCCCCGTTACTTGAATATGACTGTATTTCCATGACCAAGCAGATCGTGGAAAATATAGAAGAGAAGGAAAATGATCCAAAGGGTTTTAGGGATTTTAGTCATCCTCCCACGGTGACTGACATTGAGGGAGTGATTCATCCGCTTGCATAGCTATTAGTTCATTATGAAGTAGGGGTTGGTTTACCAAGTGCGCTGCCTCACAAGGAAACTATTGATCTAAGTGGAGCATAGGAGAATTCGCGCAACATGGTTAAGCCATTTGAGGATGAATGGTCACATCTGCAGGTGGCTCTTTCCAATCTTTGACTCCATTGTCTAAATGAAATGGCACTCTAGCCTAAAAACCAAAGAAATTTTGGGTTCTCCATTCCTTAGTCAAAACGCCCTTGATAGTCACCAAAAATTGTTAATAAATATTTAACTAGCTCCCTTCAGGTGTATTTTTCCTCTATGCATTGGCTCGTACATCATAAAGTTAGCTCGGTCTTTTATCTAGGTTCTACTCTGCCACTCCATGTATCTACTCCTTGCAACCCAGGTCTCTGCATTCCTTCGCATTCTAGGAAACTTCGTTGTGCTTCCACGTGTCACTGCTATGAGATACTTTTGATCATGTTTTCTTGCTACCTCATTGGGCTCCAAGGGGCTGCCATGAAGCCTTCATTCCTAAAAAAAATTTGGTGGGCTCCACAGTTGCTATATGTGGTGTACACTTGCTATGTGTCCGCTATTTGAAAAATCTTTCAGCGTAGAGATGGAAAAGCAACTATGGGCAGCGAAACACTGCCATGCGTCTCTTTTTGCACCTGGTGGGTGATCGTTCCATCCATTTTTGGTGAAGTGCTCTGCCCGTTCGACACATGTAGCATTAATGCAAGTCCCCAGTGGTGAAAGAGAGAGGTTCATATGGGCAGTGAAAGACTTCCACGTGCCTAGCTAGTGAATCTGATATTCAGGCAATGGACTAGATGAACTGAATGATGCTATTGGCTACTTTGTGTCATAATTATTCACACAGGAGGGTGACACTTGTTTGATTGGGCCTTGTCGGGACCACCGCCATCATTTGCAGAGGATGCACCTGTGCCTGGAGTGACCGAACACTTAGTTCCAGATTGATTCTATTGCAATGACCTTGTGAATATTCTGATTCTTGCATCATTGCCAGGGGATTGCGAAATATTTTTTGTTGCTGCTCTCTGAAGTCGTGGGGGTTTTTTCCTTGCTATATATACTTTTCTCTGTTGAGAGAAAAGGGTCTAGAATTTGAAGAGAAGTGTTGGTTTTAGTAAAAAGATGTCAGGCCTTTATTGTTGTTTTATTTTATTGCAAAACTCTTAGACTGTACCAATTATTCACCTTTCTATTTTTTATGCTATTTGATCAAATTGTAAACTGTGCTCTTATTGTCTAGACATTTCATTTAAGAACTTCTATATATGTTGAATGCAATTTTACTAACCTAGACCATGTCTAATGACTCTTCTTGGTAGTAAGAGTGTATGCAATATTATTTTATGTCAATGAATAGATTGTCTATTGTTGTAATCTTAAGTTTCTGATATTATGAAATATTACAACACCATTTGGGCCTTTAGATCTATAATTTATCATGTCTATCATTAAGTCTTGGCGCATCGCCTTAGGTTAGACTTTATTTTATAATATCCATTTCCCTTTCCCTTTCCATCCCCCATTATAGAAGAAGGCGACTTCTCTAAAAATCCGAAGGTCACTCAGTTTAGTGCAAAAGGTTCCCCATAAATTGAGTTTCCCATAAGACACTGTTACCTTATCAAAATTTGGCGTCAACAGTAACCTGAAGATACCTCATCATAGGTTGACATAAGGTAATTTTAAATAAAAACCCAAAAGAAAATTTGGAATATTTTGAATTTTGAGCCAAGAGGGACTCATTCGCCAAAAACACTTATTTATACACACTCGTGCCTTAGTAACTCGAAGATACCTAGTAACCCCAAGATACCTCATCACAGGCTGACATAAGGCAATTTTAAATAAAAACCCTAAAGAAAATTTGAAATATTTTGAATTTTGAGCCAAGAGGGACTCATTCATCACCCATGGTGAATGGGTCCCACCTTGGATTTGAAAGTGGGTGTTGGGAATTAAGTCACATTTAATGTTGTTTGTCAGGTTTACATTCAAAAACACACTTAATTAAGCCTTATAAGGGCATAAAGGGGTCAAATAAAGCATAAGAAAGGTGTAAATAGTGAAATTAACCCTAGAAAAGCATGAAATCTTGTTACAAGACTTTACAACACTTCAAAATATGACTTGATAAGTGATGAAAAGGTGATTTTTAGGTGATGTGTAATGAATAGAGTCTAGGAAAGTGTAGAAATGTTTTACAACACTTCACAAAACCTTCAAGAGACATCATAAATTTACTTTAAGGACTTAATGTGAATATTTAAGCCACATTACAACATTAAATGAAAGTAAAATGGACCAAGCATCATGAAGAAAGACCTAAAAGACAATGAAAATGTCAAGGGACCATTTTTCTACGACACAGTAGGAATGTATGATGTAATTTTGACTAAATGCAATGATCTACATCTAACAAAGTGATGAAATTGATTTGATTAAATATGCAAAACTAATGAAATGTGAAGTTTTTGAAAACACATTGTGTTATACAAAAATGAATTAGAAATGTGAACAAAACTAAACAGAAAAGGATAAAACTAAAAGTGTGCACCTGTAAACTTGCTGGAGATTGGAAATGACTCTAAAATTCTAAAAATGTTGATTTTTAGGCCTACTAGTGGGACTCATTTGCCATTCTAGGCGAATTAGTCCCAGTTCTGTGAAATTGTTTTGGAACTTGTTTAAGAAAAAAGGGTATCCAAAAATGTAGAAAACCAAAATCAGGCCTGGTAGTGGGACTATTTTCCACCAATGGAAAATTAGTCCACTTTTGAATTTTTGAAAATCCAAAGGTAGAAATTGAAGTCTCCAATCTGCACTTTGGCTCCTAACAGGTGTCCACCTTCAAAAACCTGATTTCCAAATTTGAAAGTGACTTTTTGTTGATATTTTGTCTTAGACAATGAAGAGAAGACTTAGACAAATTTTCAACTTGATCTTCAGGATATGTGCAGGATCATGATGGGCCAAAAAATGGCAATATGGTGGGTTTGTGGCTGACAACTTTTTTTAACCCAAAATTGATGAAATGAAAAGGGTTTTTAAAGGAGATTATCATATTTCCACCAATATAAATTATGATTTACTTTGAATTTAATAAGTAATTATTATTCATTTTCTATTCAAATTGCGACTAAAGTCTTGATTGATAAACTGATTGAAAAACATCTATATCTTTCAAACAGTCTCACATTTTTTGAATCCAAAACATGCATCACATTCTATGTTGCACATACTATAGGATTAAAAAAAGAAAAATTGAATTTCATGAAGTTTTGATCAAGTTAAGGTGGTCAGACATACAAGTTTTTATATTTTTTAAAAGTTGTAATAAAAAATCATAATTAATTATTTACTTGGAAAAAAATTACAAAAAAATATGCATCACATCAAGACATGATTCCTCTACTTATATCTAAAATCTTATAAAAAAATATTATCATTTTATTGTGGATAGGGTGGTCAGACAGACACCTACTTCTTATTTTTTCCCTAAAATTTAAGTACTACTGCATTGAAATTTCAAATTTCCACCAAATAGATTTTTTTTTCTTAAACAAACCTAATAGTTTAGAAACTACATTCAATTTCCTACAAATTCTATTCTTACATATTTTTGAAAGAATATAGATAACTTATTCAAATTTTTACGTCAAATTATCTAACTCTAATTTTTCTAATTTTTTTGCCACTTAAGGGCCTATTTTTTCCATGATGATCCTGCACATACCCTTCAATAATTTCTAAGTCTCCAAGATGTCTAAATATGCAAACACACAAGACAAGAGAGAGAAATGTTGAATGTTAGGGCATGGGGATTTTCCTTGGTCAAACCCCTTTGTAGGTAATTAAACCAAAATGATGAAAGAATGTAATGAAGCATGAAATAATGAAGTTAATACCTTGTCATGATGTTTGATCTTGAATTTCTGCATCAGTGGAGGAATATTCTGCCCTTGAATGTCTTTGGAAGCTATCTTGATGACTTGCAATGTAAAATCCCTAACTTGCTTGACTTGAAGGAGAAGACAAATGATGAATGAGTTGTGAATGAGTTAAGAGATGAATGGGTGAATGAATGGGGGTTGAAATGGATGTAAAAACACTTATTTATACACACTTATGCCCTAATTACCCAATAATACATCACAACCCAACATAAGTTTTTTTGAATAAAAACCCGAAAGAAAATTTGAATTATTTTGAATTTGGAGCCAAGAGGGACTCATTCGCCACCCATGGCGAAGGGGTCCCACCTTAGGCTTGTAAGTGGGTGTTGGGAATTAAGTTTCATTTATTTGTTTGTCGGGTTTACATTCAAAAGTACACTTAATTAAGTCTTATGAGTGCATAAAGGGGTCAAATCAAGCATAAGAAAGTTGTGAATAGTGATAACAAGCCTAGAAAAGCATGAAAGCTTGTTACAAGACTTTATAACACTTTAGCATAGGACTTGATAAGGGATAAAAATGGAATATTTAGATGAATTATAATAAGAAGAGTCTAGAAATGTGTAGAAATGTGTTACAACACTTCACAACACCTTCACAAGACATCGTTAAATGCATTTGAAAGGATCCAAGACCTACTGTGGATGTGAAAAACACCTCACAACACCAAATCAAGGTCTCATTAAGTCCACTTTATAATTAGTTATTCCCTAAATCAAGCAAGTTTCCTTTTTTATATGGTACATTTAGCCCCCACTTTAGTGAAAGGATGAACTTGCTTCAAACTCACACTAAAGTAGACATTCAAGAGAGGTCCAATCGTACCCATATGGCTGATAAAGGATGAAAAAGACCAAAGGAGGTTGTGCAAGCCCCTAGGATGCAAGATCCTAAATCAAGCCAACATAAGCACAAGAAGACACACACAAGGTGAATGAGTTGCAACAAAACAAGATACATGATCATATAATGGCAAGAACTAGGAAGAAAAGAAAGATGAAATTGAAAAGGTGGATCAAGCTTCAACCATTTGTCCAGCTAGTTGTGGATCAGATCTCGACTATTTTTCTAAAAAAGAAAATACATACTCAATCTAGGGCAACAAAACTCTTGGCTATCCACTGGGTGAGAAATCCCAAAAGGTGAGAAACATACACTAGTTGGTATGCACTCACAAACACACAGGTGGCTATGGGGAAAGTCATGCCTCAGAATATGCTTCCTACTCAACCATATCAAAGTTATAACACCTGATAACTTTAACAAGGCGCCATAAAGGAAAATAATTTTGAGTTCTGTGAAGTAAGCAAAACTTTGTATGCTTGACACTCATAGACATTGTAAATGTAAAATGGTGTAAGGAATGTTCAAAGGGATTTTGCTTAGTTCATGCAATGTCTCATCTTAGGGAACATTGAATCTAATGCTTCTAAGAGAGGAAAAGTGAAAATCATCTCATCTTGTTTCCAAGAGAGGACAAGTGCAAGATCTCATCTTGGGGAACATTGTGCCAAATGTGTCCAAGAGAGGAAATTGCAAGAAAAATAAAATTGCACAATGAAATGTGAGTGGTGATGTATGCCCCCACTTTAAAGTGGTTGCAAACATAGTATTGTGAGAAATTGCTTTAAAGTAGAAGAAGAGGACATGAGAGATTACTCGGAAAGCACTATGCCAAGTCATATGTTTCCAATAAGCTATGTCATGAATAAGGGGTAGTATGCCACATGTGAGCCAACTTAAGGCATGTCATCCACATCCCAAGCTTGATCTTATATGTTCATGAAAAGTTAACAACTATCTAAAGGAGGCAACAACACATCACATACAAGGAAAAGGATACATAACTCCTTGCCCCCACTTAATGTAGGAGAAGGGTGAGCCAAAATGATTGATGAAATGCATGTTAGAATGAAAATCAATATCAATTAGAGGAAGTAGGTGCCCCCACAAAGGGAAGCATACAAAACTCCTTAAGATGTTCGATTTTACTACTCAAAGCCTTACACTTATTGGTGGAATGACCATGAACTCTATGATAAGCACAAAATGAAGTCTTGTAATACCATATCTTTAAAGTTCGTGGAGGAAGGGTGATCAAGTGATCTTGGGGGAATCTCAACAAGATACCCTCTTGATCAAGAGGGGAAGTAGTTTATGTTCTTGGTGGCAAAGAGATGTCTTTCTTAGTACAAGATGTGATACATGTGCAAGTCCTTTTAGATTGCCATATTTTGTTCTCACTCGTACAAGAGGAGGGAAAATATATTGAATGCAAATTTGTAGTGCTATGCAAGATGAAATTGATGTTAAGTGATGAATTATTTGTGTGTTTTGGTTCAGGAGGAAGATGAAGACTAGTAGTTTCGATCAACTTAGGATGTACTACTATTAACATTGGTTTAGAATGATGTTTTGTGATAGTATTGATGTTAAGGGATGGCTTGTTTATCTTGATCAAAGTAAAATAACCAATACCATGAGTCATTTTTTGTGTGTTAGGCTCTATGGGGACACATATACCTTACTCTCTAGCACTACATCCTTTTCCACTATAGCCAAGTTGTTTCATAAGTTCATAACCTTTTCCATAAAGATTTTTCATTTCTTTTGAATCAGGTGGTTGTTCATTGTTGTGTTCATAAAAGGTTGTTGTGTAGTTTGCTTCTTTTTCTAAAGTGGTTGAGGTAGATGCTATCAAAAGGTCATTCAAATTTTGTGTTGTCAAATTATTATTGTTTCTTTTCCCTTATTTGAATCTTTATGGATTATTTTGTACTCTCCCATGAAGTCATGTTTGAAATCCAAGGAACCCCAATCATCTTCTAATAGCATCATGACTTGTTCAATATGTTTTCGTTTGACCTTTTGTTGTGCAGGTTCCACTTGTGTGGTTGGTGTTAATGTGTTCAAGGGGTTCTCTTTGTTTTTCTCAAGTTGCAAGACATTATAAGGCTCATGATCAACATCGAGTATGCACACTTTTTTGTTGTAGATGTATTTCATTTTTTGATGAAGAGTGGAAGGCACACCTTTCATTGCATGAATCCATGGCTTGCCTAGAAGAAGGTTATATGAAAGATTATGCGGCATAACCTAGATTGGTGTGTTCAATGTGACTTCTCCAACTGTAATAGGTAAAGTGATCACACCAAGCAGTGTCTTTTTGAAATTGTCAAAGCCCTTAATAGATAAAGATTCTAGTTGAATTGTTGACTTATCCACACGAAGCCTATCCAAAAGGTTTACACTACACACATTAAGGGCCAAGCCATTGTGAATGAGGGTTCACTTTATCCTATCTAATTGTATTGAGAAATGATCATGAAAGCTTTGTTTTGTTTTTACACTTCCAAAGGGGGGATTTCACTTTGGTGGAAAACAACATTAGCATTTATTCCTTCGATCATGGCTGCTATGTCATTTGGTTGCACATTAGAAGGGGCAGGAACTTGTTGCAAGGCTACTTGGATCATGTTGTGATAGTAAGGGGATGCTTGAATAAGATCCCATAAGGATATCTTAGCAGGAGTATTATTTAGTTGTTCAACAAGATTGTACTCCTGAATGAGTGAATTTAACCGAGGATCTCTAGGAAAAATGGGATTTGGAAAAGGTAAGGGTGTTGGTGTAGGTTGTTGTGGTTGCTACAACACATTAGTTTGAGGTGGGTAAAGAGTAAACTCGGGTTTAGGTGGAGGTGAAGGTCTATGTGACGGTGGGTAAAGGATAATTTGAGCTTGAATAATATTAACATCCCTTGGTGAATGAGAGCCTAACAGGGGCTTTTCATTGTCAATGTTATATTTGTCTTGTATCATGATACCCTCCCTAGAAGGAGATTTTTTAGTAGAACCACATACCATATGTTCATGACATTAAAGGGTTGGTTCTTCTAAAAGGACTTCATCATGAGTAAGGGATTTGGGAATGGTGGAATTTGTTTGATTGTTGAGAGTGGGGAGATTAGAAGAAGACTTTATTTGATTGTCGGTTGTTTCTAAGGTCTCATTCTCTTGTTCCATATTATCTACCCTACTAGGACATCTTGTAATATGTTCATCCAAGTTCGAGGTTTGTGAAGTAGTTTCATCACAAGTGGGGGAGGCATCAAGAGAAGGACCACAATGGTGATCAAAAAGATTATCCCAAATGGTAGGAGCATTAGGGAAGGAAGGGTCACGATTCTCATGAATCTTAATAGGAATATCTTCTAACATCAACCTATCCTCTTTGCATTGAGGAGGGATATGAGGAGATATACAAATTTCATGGTCATGACTATGGAGAGTAGGTAAGGTGATTTTTAGGAATGTTTAGATATGATCTCATGCTCTTGTTTTCTAGCATCTTCTAAAGAGGAATGAGGAGATGGACAATCATGACCCTCAATGCTTGTACCTTCCTTCACCAAGATACAGGTTTGTCACTAATAGGAGAGGTATAGGGAGAAGAACAAGTATGATTTTTATGATTGTCTACACCACCTTTCTAACCAACGGGAAATGTATGATTAAGGATTGTGTCAATGGTTTGATTATGTTTTTGAAAGACCTCATTGTTGTAATCAAAATTGAACTCATAAGAGGGAATGTTGTATTTATGCAATCCATTTTTAACCAAATCAAAGCCACATGTTTTGAAAGAAAACATGCTATGATGAAAAAGGAAAGAAAGTGCAATGCAAAAATGAAATGTTTAAATGCAATTTTCAGATGTGAAACAAGTAATTTGTTGATTACATTATTCAACAACTTGAAAAATGAAATGTTGGAAATGCAAATGTGAAATTAAAAAATGCATGAAATGAGTTGTTTTAAGCTAGATCTAATGAAATGCATGTTACAGAAACTCAACCAACTGATACAGGTAGGTAATGGCACCAAACAAAAGCTTAAAAATAGGGTTTTTAGTTTTGTAAAAGGTAGTTTTAGGGGTGAAAAGGGACTTATTCACCCAAGGTGGAGAATGAGTCCCAATATGGACTTTTTTTAGAATTTTTAGATTTTTTTTGAGTGATTTTGGTGTTTTCTGAGTTCCATGATGTAGACCTAAGTTAAAAATGCAAAATTTTAAAATTTTAAATGAATGTAGATGCCAAAAATGCAACCTAAATGCACTTTTTATGAATGCAAAATTTGAAACCTAGCATGCAAATTAACTAGTGAAAACCCTGATGCAAAGTCAATGCAAGGCAAGATCTATGATGAAGGACTCCAAATAAAAAAAGAGAAGTATTCAAAAAGTAGGTTCACCAAATTGAACCATAGATTTTAGGGTGTAGGAATGCTATGTCTCTTTTGCTCAATTAGGGTTTTTCATGTAATGGAAAGAGATAGATCCCACACCAAATCTAGGTGGTTCACTCAAATACAGGAATGTATGATGCAATTTTGACTAAATGCAATGATCTAGATGCAACAAAGTGATGAAATTGATTGATTAAATATGCAAAACTAATGAAATATGAAGTGTTTGAAAACACATGTGTTATGCATAAATAACTAGAAATGTAAAAAAACTAAACAAAAAAGGATGAAACCGAAAGCATGCACTTGTAAACTTGTTGGAGACTGGAAATAACTCTAAAATTCTAGAAATGTTGATTTTTAGGCCTAGTGGGACTCATTCGCCATTCTGGACGAATTACTCCCAGTTCTATGAAACTATTCTAGAACTTGTTTCAAACAAAAGGGTATCCAAAAATGTAGAAAACAAAAATCAAGCCTAGTAGTGGGATTCATTCGCAACCCATGGCGAATTATTCCACTTTTAAATTTTTGAAAATCCAAAGGTGGAAGTTGAAGTCTCTAATCTACACTTTGGCTCCTTACAGGTGTCCACCTCTGAAAACCTGATTTCCAAATCTGAAAGTGACTTTTTGTTGATATTTTGTCTTAAAAAATGAAGAGAAGACTTGAGTTATTCCCTAAATCAAGAAAGTTTTATTTTTTCTATGGTATAGGTATCATAATTGCACATGAAACCATCCACATGGCCAGAAAGACAAGGGAAGCATGTATCGTCCTAAAGCTAGATATCCTAAAATATTATGACTTGATGGATATAAAATTTTGAATGGATGTTCTAGAGAAGTTTGGTTTTGATGGTAATTGGATCAATTGGATTAAGAGTTGTATCTCAACAAACAAATTTTCAATTTTGGTAAGTGGGGTAGCACATGGGTTCTTTGCCACAATAAGGGGTTTAAGGCAGGGAGATCTCGACTCCCCCTTCTTATTCATTATCATGTTTGAGGTCTTGGGAAGAGCCATGAGCTCTCTTAGGAGAGAATGAAAGTGGTTGGGGGTTCCAATTGCAAATGGTTTGGATGTAGTTACACATGAATATTTTGTTGATGACACAATATTATTTGGGATGGCAAGCAGGAAGGAAGCAAAGTCATCAAAACAATCCTGGATGAATATTGGATGGTATCAAGGTAGAGCATCAATTGGAGGAAATTAGAAGTCTTTTTCCTCAACACTCAACTGAGACTACAGAGAGATATGGCAAGAATTTTTAACTTGAAAGTGGAAAACTTCCCAGGTCATTTTCTTGGATTACCACTATTTGCAGGGGTCAACAAAAAATGTTCTTGGGAATGTCTAGCCAACAACTAAAAAAAAAACTTGGGACATGGAAAGGAAAATGGCTATCCTCAGAAGGTCATCTAATGATGGTAAAGGTAGTGCTATCAGCTATTCTTGTATACTCGATAATGTGTCCAAAACTACCCAAATCAATAAAAGAGACTCTCAACTAGATATTCAAAATATTCTTTTGGAGTGGCACGAGGGAACAACAAAAATTCATGTTGGTAGCTTGGGACAAAGTGTGCTCCCCAAAGGAGTCAGGGGGAGGAGGCGTCAGGAAACAAACAATCATGAACCTAGCCATGGGAGCGAAGTTGGTTTGGAACCTATATGCAAGTGGGTTGTAGAAATGGGTGAGAATTCTCAAGAAAAATTATCTGGACTCAAATGTATTGGCAAAATAAGGATAGACAATTGAGAGGGGGGGTGAATCAGCTGTCACAGAAACTTAAAATTTTCTAACTTATCTTAACTTTAATCTTAGATCTGATGAAAAATAAATTAACCATAAACAATTAACACATCAGAGAGACAAATAACACCAAGATTTTTTGCATGGAAAACATGTTAGGGGAAAAACCACGGTGGATGTTAGTCCACAAGATTATACTCTGTTAGAAGTATAAGGAGAAATAATAAGGGGAATGCACATGCATTCAAGCACATTGCTTAGAGCTCATTGCTCAAATACAAAAGAGGACTCACTATCCAACAATAAAAAATAGGATTAAAATCTAAAGAATATGAACTAAGAAAATAGCTTCTGCACAAGCTTGATTACAGTTCCAATTAAGCTCAGAAAACTTTCTTCACACTTTGCTCAATCTTTTTCACTCTTTGCTCAATAATCGAATGATAGAAACAATATTTGCACATTTACACTTTCTCTAGCATACATTCACACTCATGCACACACTAACTTCACTCAACCAATCACTCTTACATATCCGCTAGATGGGATTTCATCACAACTTAGTCGGATAGAAAAATAAAATATATTTTCAATGTCGGCCCAAATTTACAAATAAATTTCCAAAGAAAATCCACAAAGGTTGGCCACAACATAGTGGTGACCCAAATTAACATCTCCAATACAAAAATACTTTAATTAATTTCACCACAAAGATCCAAAACATGCCACCACTAACATGTCGGCCAAGAACAAGAAAAATTGAACATGTACACAAAGATATTCAATCACGAGTTCACCCAGTAATATGGACATACCACAAAGATAGAGAATGATCTAGAGACATCCAAGAACACCAAGAAATAATAGAGAAGCATATAAAACAACTAAGATTACCAGAATCACACAATCTTCATTTAGGAACACTAACAAAGACCACAAAAATAGTGTCAAACCACAAAACATTTGAAACTTCTCG
Organism: Sequoia sempervirens; assembly: GCA_007258455.2. Lineage (NCBI taxonomy): Eukaryota > Viridiplantae > Streptophyta > Pinopsida > Cupressales > Cupressaceae > Sequoia > Sequoia sempervirens. The sequence goes on along the minus strand of VDFB02271358.1, from coordinate 133,226,230 downwards.
CGGACCTCTGAAACTTCTGGTTGATGATCTAGAAACATTCAACAATAAACCCTTTAATCCACACCAACTAATCTTCAACGTACAAAATAGAGAACCTTCAAGACCTACACAGTTCCACTGGGAATGTAGAACACTTTCTTTTACAATTTTCTCAATATCCTCGACATATACAACCTCTAATACACCAAATGCCAATAGTGTTGACATCAATTACAACCACATATCAACAACCATATCCACAACATCCAACAATCTCCCCCTTTGGAATTGATGGAAACACATGATGTGAAAAAAATACCATGAACCCAACACACTGACTTCTTTTGCACTTCTCTTGAAAATATTTTCACATTACACTTCTCCCCCCTTGACAACAATGGAAAAGGTAACAATGACCTCTCCATAAACATGATTTGAACCACATATCTCAACATATAACTACTCCCCCTGAGTAGCAGCCACAGAAACATCAATATGAATCAGAATATAGCAATGAAGCTCTCAGATTGATGCAAGCAAATGCATGTCTTTTAGTTCTTATCAGGAGGGGTGATTACCCCTAGCCTTCTTCTGAGATACTCAAAAGTATCTATTGGAAAAGGCTTAGTAAATATATCTGCAATCTTTTCTTTGGTAGGCACATACTCTAGTTTGACTTCTTTCTCATTCACTTTCTCCCTCAAGAAATGAAACTTGATTGATATATGTTTAGTCTTAGAGTGTAACACTGGATTCCTTGAGAGGGTGGTAGAGCAATTCTATATGCAACTGGATTGAATTCCTCAAGAGCTTTGAAGGGTCCTACATAGCGTGGGGCTTATGGATTGAAAATACCTAGAGCTCCCTTCGAGTTGATAATATTGTTTTGGTTGGTCCCAACCCATGCCTCATGTATTTGAATATCTCTTTGAAGAAGCCTCACCTACTTGCTCCACCTGTCTACACCCACTCCTTGGAAAGATTTCCTCCCTAGTTTCTTCATCAAGCCCCACCATTCTTCCACGTGTTAGTAGCACGAGCCTTTGAATGCTCACTCCCATTTGCTTCTCTAATGAGCTCCACCCGCGTGCCACTTATCATCATTCCATGGGCACCTTTTAGTGGACCCCACAATCATTGCTTATAACAAAGACTCCTCCACATGTCTTCTCCATGGGGAATTTCATCACAAGGAAGGGAAGAGTGAACGACAAGCCTTGTCTAGTCACCACATGTCCTAACCAACTCTATGGGTTAGCGACATGTGTCTATATGGGAACTTTGTTGCTTCCACATTGGGACCACGATCATCATTTGCAAGGAGATGCATCTAGTTTGAAGGTGACTGCATTCTATGTAACTTCATAATCTTTTTTGTTGCAATGACCTTAGGAAATCATTGCAATGGATATCATTGCTCGTGCTTGGGAATCTTTTTAGTTACTGGCTCTCAGGTGGTGGGATGATTTTCTATATATATTTCTTCAACTTTCCAAAAATGAGTTCGAAGAATACACAGAAAAATTGTGGAAAGACACTAGGCCTTTGTATTGTTTTAGATTATTGTATTAAGACTCACAAACTGTGCCATTGTTGTTCAGCCTTTCTATTTCTTAGCTAGTTGATAAAACATTATACTGTGTTGCTATTGTACTGAATAGTTTATTTGCAAAAAAATTATAATTTCAATATAATTTTGTTGATTCAGACCATGTCTTAAACTCTTCTTTTCAGTGAATGTGTATGGAAGATATTTTATGTTATTTGATAAACTTCTTAGGCTTTTCATCTATGCTCTCTATTATTTCTAGACATGCAGATTGTTGAATGGGCCCTTAAATCCCATCTGAAAGGAAGATTTATTGTTCCCACACCTACATCTTGGCACATCGCCTTAGGTTAGATCTTTATTTTATATATCTACTTCCTTTTCCCATTCCAACCCCCCAATTACAGAAGGATCTTACTTCTTTAAAAAACCCAAAGGTCACTTAGTTTAGTGCAATTGGTCTCCCATTAATTGGGTTTTCCATAAGGTTGTTGCTTAGCATTTTTAGGAATCAACAATTCTTTTTCTGGTGTGTGCCTGGTGGTACTTTCTTTTAATGCATCTAATTTGAAAGTGGGTGTATGAACCATAGGCCTGTTACTAGATCCCAAACAATGAACAACCCTGGCTTGTTAGTGCCACCATTGGTAATAGTACAAACAAGAACTCATCTAGTAAACATCCTGACCCCTCCACCAGCCATGTTGCCAATTGCTAACAAAAATTTCATGGCATGGGATGCCAGAAGCCCTCTCATAGCACCAATAGCACCAGTTGTATGGGATCCTATCCCTTATTTTGCACTAAAATTTCTACCAAAGTTCAACAAAGAAGGCTTGAAGACACCATCTGATCATCTGCAAGATGTGGTAGATGTGTGTTTGGTGCATGGTGTCACAGACCAAAATGTCACGCTAAGGTTGCTCACAACTTCTTTCAAAGGTAGGGCACTATATTGGCACCACACTCTGGAGGCTAATACCATTGGCTCTTGGGATTAGCTTGGGGATCCCTTCTATGAGATATTTTCAAATAATAGAGATCAATCTTCGCTATATTAGCAGCTCATGACCATAAAGTGGGCCCCATATGAGGCCATGACTAACTTCAATGCCCAATTCCATACTACTTGGAAAAGAATCCAAATTGCAATCCATCTACCAGCTGATTTGACATTCATGTTTTATCTAAAATCCCTCAATGTCAATATCTTGGTGATGATCCAGTCTCTTGGGGGAACCACTCTACCAAATGCATACAATATCATCATCAAGGTGGAGAATAATTTAATCAATGTTAGAAGGTTTCCACCTCGATCTGCTATGCCTATATGTGTTGAGATATTAGCTCCCTCCCAGGATATAACGTCTACCAGTGCGTCCACTCCTCCCCAATCTATGTATGTGTATCCAAGCGCACCACAGAATGTTGTTTCCACATTTGGCTCTTCAAAAGATGAGATGAGTGATGTCAAGGATTTGTTGTGAAGCACCTCAAATGAAGTAACTACCATCAAGTGAAACTAGTCCACGCCTCTGAAGCCAACATACCAAAATTATCAAGGCAAAAAATCTTCCTACCAGCAAAATCAGTCTCAAGGAGGCTCGAGCACAAATTCACAAACTTAAACAAGTAATTAGATGGTGTCGGTGCCTACTCTACTACAAAATTCTCACCCAAGCTTGAGTAGAGAGCTGATAGAGGGGAAAAACAATCTCATTGATAACATCAATCCCTAGTGCTTCCCTTGCAATGAAGCACATATTCCCCAAAATTGTCCACGCGACAATCTACAACAAAGAGTGGCGGAATAGTGCAGTCAAGGTATGGTGTTAGATTTAGGAGGTTATGTATATGCCTCTCCACAAATGGAAAATGTAGTACTCATCGTGCAAATGCAAGGAATGTCCCTGGAGCAAGAGACAAATATAGCTCCAGACCACGCGCTCTTCTCATGGATGGAAGACGAGGAGGTAGTGTTTGCAAATGAGCCCTCCACATCCAAGGCCCCACAAGTGCAGTCAAATTATAACACTCACTCTAAGAGGAGATTCACAGGTGAATCAATCATCCCATAGCCCAAAAGTGTCCCTAACCAAATTCCTATTACCTCCGCAATTGCACAACAATTTCAGCTGTGAAAGAGATTGTTATAACAAGGAGTAAGGAACATAAGCCTTTGAATCCACCAACATTTAATGTGGTGGAAAAATTGAATAAATCCTCTGCTAATGTATCTCTTTGGGATATTTTAGCCATTCTAGAGTAGAAGTCATTGTTGCAAAAGGCCCTACTTGAAGATACCAACAAGGAGCCAGTAGAGAAACCCTCCAAAGGGAAGGCCATCAATTCTCCACCTCAGGACAAAGTTCTCACAAACAATATAGAAGAAGCTTCTATTGAATTCAAAGGTAAGACGAAGCCAAAACCCCTTTTCCTAACCCTTATTGTGGGTAATAAATTATTGCATAATTCCATGATCGACTCTAGTGCTAGCACCACAGTCATGTCCAAGCAAACAGTTGAAGCCTTAGGCCTTAGCTATGAACCTTTAAACAAAGGGTCTATGTAGCTTGATAGGAAAAAGGTCGAAACCATAGGTGTCATTAAGAACATCCCCTTGACTCTATTCTCGTACCCTAGTATCATTGTTACACAAGATACCATGATCATCGACGTTCCCCCCATGTTTGGTCTCTACTTATCCCAAGAGTTCACAACCAAGATAGGTGGATATCTTTCTTTAGACTAGTCACATCTAATTCTTAGGACCAAGCATGGAGCTAAGATGAAAACAATGTTTGAAACTCTGCATTTAGAACATGTAGCAGATGAAGCCATGATCAAATTTGAGGCTACTCATACCTCTATAACTAAAGATGAGATGTATTGTGTTGAATTACTGGAAGATGAAAAGGTGACCAGAGATCGAACTGATCAAGAAAAGGTTCTTTTGAGTGAAGTTATAGATAATGATCCTTTCAAAAATTACCATGTCACTGGATTGGGAACTTATGTCATCATGATGAAGATCAAGTGATCCTGAAGGTCATGAAGGAATCTGAGAGTTCTCAAGCCTCGAAGCTATGGACATTACATTTTGATGGAGCGAGATGTAAAGTTGGTGCAGAATCTAGGATATGTTTCATATCCTCATCCAATGAGAAGACACTTAGGTCTTTTCGCTTCTAGTTTTCCTGTTCAAACAATGAAGTTGAATATGAAGGCCTAGTGCAAGGTCTAAGCCTCGTAGAATGGATGGGTGTTAAACAAATAATGATGTTTGGAGACTCGAAGCTAATCATAAATCAAGTTTGAGGGGTCTCTGCAACAAGGAATGTCTGCATGATATCCTACAGAAATAGAGTCTGGGACCTAATTGAGAGATTTGAAGCCTTCAATATCTAGATAGTACCTAGAGAGGAAAATGTGGATGTGGATCGCATGGCAGCAATCAGATCTCAATTATACCCAACTTCTTACCTAATCCGTAACATACACTCTGTGCAAATGATTGTACGACCTGCAATCGTAGATAATGACCATAGCTAGAAAGTGTTTGAAAGTGATGCACACATTGCCTCATTCATCCAATAGTCAGGAGAGTTTGCTGAACAACTCTAACCGAAAATTATCGAGGTCTATGAAGGAAAAATTATTCAATTGAGGTCCAATAAGCTCCCAAAAGGATTGGTCACTCTCAAAAACCTATTCGATTGGGATGATGCAAGGAATGACAAGAGGAAGTTTGTAGTAGAAAAAAGTGACTATGCAGATCTTCAGGTCAGAGATGGAAGGAAACTTATGGTCAAAAAGGATGTCCCACATCATGATAAAGAAAGAATCATCCATTTATGTGAAAAATATGGAGTTGTGGCTTGATCATATGATGATCTCAAGGGATATGATGCCAAAATCATCCAGCATACTATAGAACTGATGAAAGGTGCAAAACCTATCCGCCAGAAGTAGAGACCAGTGAATCCAAAGATTGAGGTATTGATGGCGCAAGGGTTAACAAAGCTAATTCAGTCCCAGATCATCTTTTCAATCATGCACAACATGTGGGTGTCCAACCTGGTTCCTTTCTAGAAGAAGAATGGAGACATTCACCTGTGTGTTGATTTTTAGGACCTAAATAGAGCATCATTGAAGGACCACTACCCCTTGTTGTCCATGGAGTCAATCTTGCAAATAGTAGTTGGCTCAAAAATGTTTTCTTTGTTGGATAACTTCTCTGGTTACAACCAGATCTTGGTAAAAGAGGAGGACCGACACAAAACAATATTCACTACCAAGTGCGGAATGTTTAGATATGCAAAAATTTCCCTTTGACCTCTCAAATGCGAGGGCTACCTTCCAACAAGCAATGGATATTGCTTTCAGGGAATTGATCAATAAGACAATTTTGATCTACCTAGATTATCTTACGATATTCTAAGCATAAGGATGATCATTTTGATCATCTAGAAATGGTTTTTAATAAATGCTAGGAGTTTGTGATATCCCTAAACCCTACAAAATGTGTTTTCGGAGTACCCAAGGAAATTTATTGGGACATGTAGTGTCCAAGAATGGAATTGCAATTGATCTGGAGCAGGTGAAGGAAATCAAGGAACTTCCCTTGCTAGTCAACAAGAAGGGAGTTCAGTCCTTCCTAGGAAAGGTCAATTTTGTGAGTAAATTTATTTCTAATTTTGCAAGACTAATTAGACCTATCACTTTGATGCTAAAAAAGGATCAATTGTTCAAATGGAAAAAAGAGGCTAGACAAGCCTTTGAGAAGGTTAAGGATGCTATTTCTTTAGCTCCTATGTTGGTAAATCCAAACCTATCAAAGGAATTCATAATGTACGTGTTCAGTAGAAAATCTAGCATCACTATTGTTCTAACCCAAAAGGATGATGAAGGAAAGGAAGAACATCCAATAACATTTCACTCTCGGACCTTAAAATATTATGATACAAACTATAACTTTGTTGAAAGGAAATCATTCGCCATTGTTAAGGGGTTCAAGAAGTTCTGACACCTCATATCTTGCAACAAGGTGATTGTATATGTCACACATTCTAGTGTCTGTGAATACATTATGGAAGGAGAAATCATAGAGAAAAGGGCCAATCGGATAACAAATATCCTAGAATATGACATTGAGGTTAGGCCCACAAAGACCATCTAAGGAAGAGGATTTTGCGAGTATCTGGCACATGACAAAGACATGGCAGCTGAAGAGGAACAACCTGAGCTTGTTCTAATGAATGAATCTAAGTCTGAAGGTTGCTAGTTGATAGATAGAGTGAGATTCATGCATATTGGAAAATATCCATTGGTCCTTCCTTCTCAAAAGAAAAGATTCTATAGATTGTAGAACAATGGATATGCACTCATTGAAGGGGTCCTTTTTAAAAGGAACTTCAATGGTGTTCTTCTGCAGTGCATCACCTTAGAGCAAGCAAAGAAAATTATAAACATTTTTCACAATAGTCCCATGGGCGGACATCTCTTTGCAAATGTCACCACCATCAAAATTATGTGTGCCAAATATTTCTTGCCTACATTATTTAATGAATCACACTCTTTGGTTAAGGCCTGCAAGGAATGCCAATTCTTCACAAGAAGAAGGAAGAACTCAGCAATGCCCCTAAGTCAAATAGTTACTAATGAACCCTTTACACAATGGGGCCTTGATTTTATCAGGATGATTAATCCCACCTCCAGTGCTAGACACAAATGGATGCTCATGGCTACAAACTACTTTACCAGATGGATTGAGGCCATTCCCCTAAAGAATGTGACAGAGATAGAGATTGTGAACTTTCTCGAGGAACTGGTAACGAGATTCGGCTCACTAAAGACCATCATCTCCAATAACGCTAAGATTTTCCTAGCCTCAAAGGTATGCCAATTTGCACTCAAGCATGGCATATTCTTAAAAACATCTTCAAACTACTACCCATAGGGAAATGGTCTAGCGGAGTCGACTAATAAAAATTTAGTCTGACTCATTAAAAGAATTGAGTAAGAGCATCAAAAAGAGTGGCATAAGAACCTCTAGGTGGCACTTTGGGAAAATTGAATAACTCCTAAGCAAGTCCTTAATACTTTGTTGTACGAGCTAGTATATAGGAAGGAAGCACTATTGCCCATTTCCATGGAAATTCCCGCACTACAGTTGCTCAAGTCTCTTGAGGTTGAACAAAATAGAGCCATGGAGGTTTGATTGGCTGAGTTGCTAGAGGTGCAGGAGAAAAGAGAAAAAGCCCTAACAGCCATGTCTAACTACCAATAGGTGGTTAAAAGTTGGCTAGACAAGAATACCTTAGACCAGGGTCTTAAATGCGAGGAGTTAGTGCTAAAATTTAATGAGAGGGTCGCAAAGCATGGCCAACATGGAAAATTTGATACATTGTGGGAAGGCCCGTTTCAAATTATTCAATGCAAGAAACATAGTGCATTTGAATTATAAAATATGGAAAAAGAAGCATTGGGGATTCTAGTTAACAGAATTCACCTCAAATTGTTCAATCAAGCTTTATTAATCATTTTGCTAGTGTAAATATGTAATTATGTAAATATTTCCTTTGTGTTTTTGTTTGGATAGTCTTTCTAAATGGAACTCATAATGCCAGAAGCAAAGAAAGGAACCTGTAATGCAAGAAGCAGAGAAAGTAAAAGAGACAGAAAATTGATAAAAAGTTGTATATTCATTATACAGTATTATAAACTTCGATATTACAATTCCAAAATGGCTCTAAGGCCATACTTTTTGAGTATATATATATACTAAGAAATTTTTTTGAGCATGTATTAAAATTGTTTCAAGGCATATATACAAAAAATGAGAGAAAGGAGTTCATTCTTCAAACTGGGGAAACATCAACATTAACTACAATAGGAGCATTAACAGTAGCATCAACATTAATAGCAGCAAAAGCATTAACAGCTATAGGATCATTAACAGTAGCAAAAGCATCAACAACAGCAATGGCAAGCAGTGGAGGGAACACCATATTTCTAAAATCAGTGTACCATTCCACATCATAGAATAGAACCACATTGTATCATCTCAGGAGGAAGTGGCAAGCATTAGTAACTCTTTGGCAATGCTCTCCAATGGTCAAAATGAAAAACCCACTCAAGAATGGCACCCACGACACCACTGCATCTTCTTCAATGTATCTACGGAGATCACTCGTCATGGGAAGACCAAGGCCATACATTGCATTTGTCACAACTTCACCAAGGCCACTAAGGTAGCACTTTGGGAAGATTTACATTGTGAGTCACAAGATCATCTGCTTAGGTACCTGTATATCGAGCAAGGAGGCAACAAAATGAGAGAAAGTTTCAATACATACCCTATACTTATCCTCATATTCTATGCAATCCCTACACAGTACCCACTTCATTGATATAATTTCCAAAGAATTCTTGTTCTTTGTCATGTGTTTCAGACACCTACTAGAAATTTCTCCAAGGAAAGTTGCCTAAGACCTATTACTGGTGAGCCTAATTGGAGTATTCATTGTGCCTATTGCTATTCCCAACTACCAATTGAAAATCCATCCCAATTACCAAGTGCAATTCCTATTGTTGTCTTTGGGTCTATTTATAGAAATAGTTGGGGTACATGCATGTGATAAGCATGATGCTAATTGAGTATGAACTCAAAAATCCCATCAACAGCCAACTCAAAAATCCCACCAAGAGAAAACTTGAGAATCCCACCCAATTGCATCTGGTGTGTACGAATTGTTGCGTGTGAGTTAAGAAGTAATTAATTAGCTAAAACCGGTGGCAGTCCCAAGTGATAGTCTGCACGACCAAGTGCTAATGTGTCACATTGTGGGCATTTTTTCATTTTCCAAGGATGAACTCAAATATTTTTGTGTACTCATTATGCCTTTGGATTAATCATTCTTTTAATGTTATTAATTGAAAATCATCTAAAAGGTTTTGTATTCCTTCAATCATCTACTCAATTTTCCAAGAAATTGCATTGTAGGACATAATGGCTAATCGTCATTATGAATTGTTGTCTTTTAAAAAGGAAAGAAATTTATTTCACATGAATGGAGTTGGAAGTACATGTTGAATTTATTGCAAAGAAGGCAACCGTTGTCTACATCTCCAAGTCAAGAAAAGGTTAAGTGTTGCATGCAGAAGAACAACAATGTGATGAGTTTTTTTAGTACATTGTTCATTGCGAAGAGCTTTGAGTGTAGAATTGTTGAAGAACCCAAGTGAATTGCAATAAGGTTGAGCATCACGAAGGTCTACAAAATCCTTAAATGGCCTAGAATCCTCAAATGGAAGGTTAAGGAGAGGTGACCTAAATCTTATCTGATGCCATGCATGTGACATCAATGGCCAATATTTTTAGTGACATCTCTTACGCTTCACCTAGAATACCAGAGAAGCCAAAGTGGCATCGCACACGGGCTGTAAAGAAGAGTGATCATGGGGACAAGGCCATAATAATAGAAGAATGGGATAACATTCATGACCCCATTCTTAGAACTAACCCTGAGAGTCTTAGGGAAGCAACATGTGAGAGAATGAAATGAGCCACTAGCCAATAGTAGTTGGTGTACAAGTTATGGTTCTACGGTCTCCTGCAGTATATGGTTCCTTTTGTGCATTACTACCCAAAACTAGTTCATGAGTGTATTCAACATTTTTACCCAAATACTAGCACCATTAAAGGTCGAGAACTGAGAGTTGTGATCAACATGGATGCTATTAGGGATATGCTATGCATCCCTACCAGGAGGGGCTCTAGAGCAGAAAGGATGGAGATGTTCACTCCAAAAAAAGAAGAGGAGTTGTGGAGGACAAGAGATCTTGTTCTGGACTTTTAAAACTGAGAAACCAAAAGGCCTAACGAATATTAAGCAAAGCCACCATAGATTTCGATCATGCACAATGCTTTTAACTCAGACTTGCAAGAGGCCTTCTCTATGATGTCTTTTTTTGTGGCATGGACAATGACAGGTATGTTGAAGAGTTTCAACTGGATCTGGGTTTTCAGTTGAGAAAGAAACATTCTTTATTTTGGTATGACTTCACAAAATTCATCATCCAGGAAATGTTGAACTACATCAAAGAATACAACACACATGTTTCTACACCAGAACCCTGACCTCTTTAGAAACCGTATGAGTTTGGCTATCTTTGATGAAAATGGAGTAAGAAGGTTGGTTTTTGTGTGGACTCCCCTCCTTTCTGCAACTTATGATTACTATGCATTTTCTGAGTGTTTCTTGACTCTGATTTTGCAAGATTTTATTAATAATGGAAAGCTTTATCAGCTTTTCGCCCAACAAACAGGGTGGATGCAAGGTTTCATTCCTCCTTGTGATTGATTTATCAAGGAGGATTTCACATTCGTTAGGTTGCATGGATTTATCAAGGAACCATTATGGCTCTTGATATGCATCAAAAATAGGGTGTTGGCTCTCAATGAGTTTCAGCAACTATCGATTATTGACAACTTTTGTGGAGGAAAGAAGTAGAAAAGTTTTTTCTTTTTCCCTTTGAGTTTCAAAATAGTGATAATGGTAAAGAAGTAGACACATGGTCTGCTAGAAGAAAAGCTGGCTCATCTGGGGCTAGTATTAATTTGTGACAAATGACAATATAATCCCGATAATGACTTAGCGAACCTGAAGGTTAAGGTAACTCACAGCTTCTGGCCTTACTGGGAAGCTCGACAGAATCCACAGTTAGAACAAGATGATCTATTTGTGGACCCAACCTATGTTCCTACTGAAGATAGGAGACTGCCATGGCTTTCTTTCTATTTCCCTTTGGAGAATCCCAATGACAAGCTTCATATGGGGGCCACCCTTCGCAATGAATTGATCATGCATTGGCAGTGGAGTGAGGAAAAAATTGCAGACTTTTGGATTTATCGTTAGGAGACCAAATGCCTAAATGCCTTGTTCTAGAGATAAACAAGGATGAAAAATTTGATGATCTATGGAATAGAGGGCATGAAGATACTGATGCAAGTGATGATGAGGATATAGATCCATAGGAAGCTAATGCATATATAGTGAAGGGAAAGGAGGTGAAAAAAGTCCAAGTGCAGAAAATTGCAAAAGCGAAGGAGTAGCCCAACAAGGCTCCACTGAGAGTGCAGGTGACTACATTGCAATTGGAGGCATCACAACCACACACATGGGCTGTAAAAATACTGAAGGTATCCCAACAACTTTAGGAGGTCATAGAGGTGGACAATTCTCCACCCAAGAAGAGGTCACGCATGGATGCCACTTCCAGAGAAGGATCACAAGAACCTGTAATGAGCCAAGGATCATAATCCTCTGCAACTCAGGTATCCTTCTCTCCCTCTCTTCTCACATCACAATCTTTGGTTACTCCTACAATCTATGCATCTCCCATTATTTTGAGTGTCAGCCTTTCTTTTTTTGCTTCTATTGCCATAGTCATGAGAGGTTTCTCCCAATTCTCCCAAGTCAAACATGCAACTTTTACTTCCCTATGGGTTGTCCCACCTTTTGTTGGAGCCCAATCCACAACTGCCATTGCTACCCCTTTTTCTACGATCATGTCGACTCTGACTCAGTTTTCCCAATAGATGGAATTCACTGCATCTTTGCTACTGCCACCACTCCCTATGATTCCTTCTGCTACTTCCTAGACCGGTCCTTGATATAACATTCCCCCATTCTCCCCATTAATAGTCTCTCTTCCAAACAAGACATCAGTCGGGACCAAAATTATCTCATTCCATTTTTCTCTTCCTCCTAGTGTGCCTTTCACTGGCAAGCTGATTAAATCACCAACAAAATTTATTGGGCAAGGGAATAGAACTAAAGTAGCATAGGCTCTCAGGGTCCAAAAGAGAAAAAACAAAGATGCAACAAAGTCGGTCAAGCCATGAGTGCAGACCCTTTTCAATGAAGTTCAGCAATTGTTGCATTTTGCAACCATGCATCCAAACACCATCAAACTGGAGGGGGAGATGAAACTTGAGGATTATATGATCCATGTTGTAGGGATCGATCTACACGTAGCCCAACCACAAGATAAAGTTGAGCTAATGGAAGAAACCCAGTGAGTGGTGACTACTAACTTTCTCAAGCATAGTCACCAACCGAAGAAGAAGGAATATGAGATCAAGAACATCAAGGAAAGGATGGATGTCTTACTAAAGAAGGACAAGGCAAGGGATGCAAAATTTGCATGATTGTCTTAGCAAGCACAGGTAGAAAGAGCTAGACTCTAGGAAGAACTTGTGAAGTTCCAGTCCCTAGATCCCAGCCTGGTTGTCGGACTGCAGCAAAAAAAATAGGAATTACAAGACTGGTTGGTTGGGGAAGATGAAGAAATGCATCAAAAGAATGGAGAGCTTCAGGATCAACAAGCTCAATTGGAGCAGAAAATGCAGCAAAAAGACAAGAAGTTCTAGGGCCGACAAGCTCAGTTTGAGAAGGAGAACTACAAAGTAAATCTCTCCCTGGAAAAAGAATCCACAACCATAGCTTGGGCTGAAAAAAATTGCTTGCCAAGTTCAGAACTCTATAGGAATGACTCTCCACTACGGAAAAAAGAATTGAGGAGTTGACATAGGATGTCAAGTTAAAGGAGATGAAAATTGGTGTTTTGAAGAATCATCCCCAACCCCCTACTGCTCAGTCAGATCTCCTTTTAGTAGCCCGACAACTATATATTTCCAACTGGGAGAAAGTTAAGGCTTTCTATTTGACTCTTCAACCAGTGCTTCAATTCATGGTGGAAGCGGCAAGTTTGAGTAGAGAGGTTCATGGAGCAATTGAACAGTTCCCATAGTTCATTGCAAAGAGGGTGCCTAAGGTGGAGAGGTTACTAGATAAGTTATACATGGTGTCGAATGAGGATTTAGTGAGTGTAGGGATTAAAGATTGGAGGTTAGCTGCTAGGAAAGTGAAATAATTTATTTGATGTTATGTGGCCATCCTCCATGCCAGAAATTGCTTGGCAACACTGAGTCATACTATGAATAGTATGTGGATGAAATTCTCCCAATTGACTCAAATGGGATTGCCCTCTTCATTTCTCTCCGATGATTTAGTGGCCACAGTGATGCACATTGCAACAAAGATTGAGGAAAAGATGATGAGAGCATCAGAATACTTTCATTTAAAGCATTTTATGTTTAAAAGACTTGTTATTTTTATTAATTGACATGACTGGTGGTAGATTATAGATTAACATATTTACTTATTTTTGTTTATGTTTAGCTAAATTAGTGGATATATTTGAAGTAATGGTTTATATTAATTGCATTACTTTATGATGATTTTGGCTAAGATAATTATACTGCGCTGATCTTTTACTACCATAATTGTTATCCTTTTCTTAAGGGTTTTGAAAAAGGTATTTTAAAGATTGATGATGTGGTTAAACTCTCTGTTTAATCATGACGGATGCATATGTGATAGATGGGCCTTGTTGGATGATGAGTCACTCAAGTCCAAATCGACTTCTTTATAGTCAGTTATGGAACTTCTACTTCCAGTGCCAATCTGGCATAGTTATCTTTAGTCTAGTTTCAGTTCTGTTTTAGTTTGATTGTAATCTTTAGTTTGATCGCCTTAAGCCTTTCCAGTTAATGCCATGTTAGAAATATAATAAGGATATTATTATAAATATCCATGTTTCAATTTTAGTTAGGGGTTAGATAATTTCAATACTTTGTTTTGCGTTCTACTTTTGATCAATGGAAATGAAAGCAAGGAGTTAATTCAATCACTGTGTTAAGGGATCTTACCTGAGGAAGAGCAGGGCCTACTCAATCTTTGGAATGATCTTGTGTTTGTATTTTGTTACTTTAAGCTATTTCTAATTCATTCGTATTAAATTTGAAGTAGATGTTAATTCTGAATTATTAAGTTGTTAGATCATTTTCTGACTTAGTGAATGTTAATTCTGGATAGTTACTTCTGCTTGAATTACCTTTCAACTTTCAATTTATTATGGTTATATTAAGTTGTTGGAATCATTATAAAGTTTAACAAATTAATTGAATTTAGATGTTGTTCGAAATAGTTAAGTTGATGTTTATTAATTAAGTTTCATTAGAAGCGATGATAGGAAATTATGGAAAAATGAAGTTGGAGTTTGTTGAAAATTTGTTCATAGAGATTAGTCTTTATGTTTTCTAGAGTAATCATCATTTCCTTGCAATTCATTTCTGTTCTTAAAATAGTGTTTAATTTCCATCAATTAATTATGGATCTCTTTTAAAAGCAAAATAGAATTAATTTGGATTTCATGTTTTAAATTAAGAAATAAAGTAATCATTAGTTGTCTCCATGAATCGGTCTAAATCAAGTTCAATAAAGTCAGAAATAAGTCAACGGGATTTTAAATTAGAAAATCAGATAGAATTAAACCTTAAGAAGTAGTCGTTATAGTTCAACTCTTGAGAGCTCCTGAAAGCTCCTTAAGTGGTAAAATCAATACCTGAAGTCATTGTTTATAGTGCAAAACCCCCCAAATAATCTGTGACAACTATCCTTATCACATATTGCTCTAAGACACTCTCGGTTCAATATATAATTGATTAAATGATGCAAGTTGTGACATCAATGACCTTGCCCATCAGTTTTGGCGTCATTGACGAGGAAACTTAAAAGATTTGGCTATTTAGTGTGAAGCCTTAGTGTTGATAAGGAAGAGAGATTTGAATTGTGGATGAGATGAAATAGAGACCATCTAGGAAGGTTTCTTCCACAAAACCTTGATTTTTCATAGAATTATTGATTAGGAATAGGACATTCAACAATATCAGATCAAAAATCAAGAAAATAAACAAGAACATCCAATTGAAAATCAAGAAGAAAATAGAAATCCATTTCCAAGAGAAGAAATGGGTGACCAACCGGTACGTCCCCTAGCAAATAGGACCTTTTCAAATCCTATCAATCTTGAAAGACAACTTGATGAACCTCCTATGAAGAACATTTCACCCTTGGTTCTACCTACCTTTAGGGGAAAGACTTTAGAAGACCCTGATCAATTCCTGTTTGAATTCAAAATTTTATGTCAAACCTATGATTATGCAACTGATAATTAGAAGTTGAAGTTGTTTCCTTCCACTTTGAAAGAATCAGCATTAAGATGGTTCATGGGTTTAGGATCAGGAACAATTAGAACTTAGCAGCAAATGGAAACCAAATTCTTAGACAAATACCAAGATTACTATCGCTTAAGGGATAGGAAGGAGGAATTGTTTCGAATGAGGCAATTAGAGGATGAAAGTTTGGAAGACTATGCTAATAGGTTCCAATTTGTGCATCAGAAGTGTACTAATGGGCTGGATAATGAAATTAGCAAGACAATTTTCCTGAGAGGGATTGAAGATGAGTCAAGAGAGTCCTTAAATCTAATGGGAAAGGGAGACATTAACAAGATTTCCTTGGATGACATTGTGGAGATCTGTAGGAACCAATCTAGAACTAGAGTAGGGACTAGAAACTCCAGAAGAAACAAGGCTAATACCACTGATGTATCAGAGGAATTAGAAAACATGAAGACTGATATGCTTCTGCATCTCAACATGCAAGTAGATAAGAGGAGCATTGAACCATTGTCAATTTATTGCTCCAAATGTAGGGGAAAACACCTTTTGAGAGAATTTCCATTAAATTAGGTTGATGTTTGTGAGATTTGTGAAAAACCACACTTAACAGGTTCCTGTAATCTTTTGGATGGCATAAAAATTAATCTGAAGAAACCACTAGTAATTGAAGAAGAGTTGAATTATGTTGGTCAAAGACCTCAAAACTCAGGGTACAATTCTAATCAAAGACAATATGGTTCCACGCCAAACTGGAATCAAAACCCTTGGAAAAACCAAAACCAATGGACCCCTCAATATCAACCACCTACTTATTGGAATCAACCTAAATGGATGAATCCCCAATGGAATCAGCCACAATGGCAAGCTAACTAGTAGCCACAGTGGCAGGTCAATTAGTCCTCATGGCAACAAAATCAAAAACAATTCCAACCATACAAAATTAGGGAGAAAAATTCCCCTAGGGACAAATGCCTCTGGCACTTAATTCCCCTAATC
Organism: Sequoia sempervirens; assembly: GCA_007258455.2. Classification (NCBI taxonomy): domain Eukaryota; kingdom Viridiplantae; phylum Streptophyta; class Pinopsida; order Cupressales; family Cupressaceae; genus Sequoia; species Sequoia sempervirens. Next base: position 133,209,614 of record VDFB02271358.1, on the reverse strand, counting down.
CTCCCAATGATCAGGTGAACCAACTTCAACTTCCAACTCAATTGGTTGCCAATCTAGGAAACACACGTAATGATGCAAATCCCCCTAATGTGAATGTTATTGATGTTAATCACATATAGTTGAGAAGTCAAATTGTGCAAACTACACCAGCTAAGAAAATTCAAGAAAGAGGGGAAGAAAATGAAAATCCAACTGAAAAACAAGCCTTGGAGAAGAACAAACTGTTATTCAAGCTCCCTACCTTGAGAGATTGAAGGAAGAGAAAATCACTCCTAAAATTCCTCCGCCTAATCACATGAATGTAATTGACTCTCAACTTCTTAGAGAGTTGAAAAAGAATAACATTGAGATACCATTGTTATAGGCAATTAAAGATATAATAGAGATCAATCAGTTAGTTAAATCCCTTTGAATGAAAACTCCAGGAAGGAAAAAGAAAATGCCTTCAACAATTCAAGTAGGGACAAAACTTACTGATGTGTTATTAGGAAGACTACTTCCATAGAAATATAATGATCCTAGTAGCCTTGTAATAACATTGATTATTAATGGAATTGAAATATCAAATGTTCTAATTGATTTAGGAGCTTCCATAAATGTTATCAGATCTGATACAATACATAAGCTTGGGATGACAACTATTCAACCAACAACAACTGTTCTACAGTTAGTTGACCAATCTACCACAAAACCAGAGGTTATAATATAAGAGATCATCATTATTGTAGAAACATGGGATTATCCAATTGACTTTTTGGTTCTTAAAGCTAGAAAGAAATATTTTGGATGTCTAATCATCTTAGGCAGACTGTGGTTGGCTACTGTTGCCGCTTTAATTGATTATAGATCTAGAAGCATGATCATATCAAATGGTCAAAAATAAAATTGTCAATCTACCCACCAACACAACCATTAATTCAACCAAACACTTGACTTTGGGTGGATAAAGATTTAGAGTCAGAAGGTAATGGTATTGTAGAGTTAGCCATGGTTACTATAACTAAACATGTTCAAGAATACAAAGAACAAGAGTTAACTTCAAAAATTGAAAAAGAAAAAAGTCAAACATTACATGGGAAACACTCTTGTCCTCTGAATACTCTTATGGAGAAAACAATGGATTCCACCAAAGACACCAAAGAGATTATAGTAGCTGGAGATAAACCTCTAAATATCAATTCATCCTTATCCCCAACGTAAGAACAAGAATTGAAAGACACTTTAGAAAAACACACTAAAGATTTCACTTGGGAATATACGAATATGAGAGGGATTCATCCTTCAATCTGTAGTCATCACATTTACACCAAAGATGTAAGACTATTCAAACAAGGACAGAGGAGTATCAATCTTGTTCTTCGTGACATTGTAAAAAAAGAAATAGAGAAGCTGCTCAAAGTAGGGTTCATATACCCAATCTCTAATAGTTAGTGGGTTTCTCCACTAGTTATTGTTCCAAAGAAGAATGGTAAATGGCGGGTGTGCATAGATTATCGAGAATTGAATAAAGCCACAAAGAAAGACTATTTCCCATTTCCATTCATTGATCAGGTACTAGATAACCTAGTAGGTAGCAACTATTCTCTTTTCTTGATGGATTCAGTGGATATAACCAAATCCAAGTAGCCCCTGAAGATCAAGACAAAACTACCTTTACTTGTCCTTGGGGCACATACACATATACAGTCTTACCATTTGGACTATGTAATGTGCCTACTGTAGACACCTAAAAATGGTCTGGAGAATCTAATTAATTAAATACGACTTATTTGATTAATTAATCTTAAATTCATCTACTTAGTAAATAAATAGAAATATTTATTTATATTAAGTTCATTATTAATTCTTCTATTTTATCATATTATTTCCCTCTTAATTAAATAAACAAAATTAAATGCTTTATTTTATTTAATTATTATCATTATTATTTCTTTTATACTTTATCTATTAATTCTATCTTAAATTAAATACACAGCAATAATTTGTGTTATTTAATTACCTCATCACATTTCTTCTTAATTAAATAAAGATATCCTAGAATATTTTATTTAATTATCATTTTCCTTTTATTTTAATTTAATAAACAACTTCTATAGTTTGATTTATTAAATTATTTAATCCTCTTTTGCTAAATTTAAATAAACCAAAAATATTTAAATTAATGCATAAATCATATCCCTCTATTCACTCACCAATAAAATTAGATTTTTTAAATCTAATTAATTCAATTGTCATTCATGGGAAGAGCCTCGAGGACAAACCTGCAGGAAATCCTCTCAATCTTCTACCTCAAATCTTTCCTCTCATCTTGCCTGGTGTTTTCATGGGGAGGAACAATCCTCCATGATCAGCTCCACCTTCTCATCTCATACCATTCAATTCTCTAGATTGAATCCCATCCTTTTATCCTGTATCCCTTCACAAATGTGTGCCATGAAATCTATAAATACAAGTTTTTGGCTATAGGAAAAGGATCCTAATTTGTGCAATCTTACTTTGTAGGTATTCCAGGAAATCAAGCATTCAAGAAATCAAGCAAATAGAAGCAATCATCAAGCAATCAAGCATTTTAGTTAATCAATCATGGCTATTTACAGTAGTTTCTTTCTCATAAGTTTTACTATAGAATCATCTTAGTTGCATTTAGCAATCATAATAGTTTAATTCTCATTCTTTAAGTGTCATTTCAACAATCTATTAGCTTATTTAAATCTGAGAGCAAAGTAGATTAGAGAAATCTTTAAAGTTAGAGAGCAATAGGATAGATTTTTGAAGGTTCCTGTGTTTAAAATAGTTTAAATTTCTTGAATCTTAGATATAATGTCTTATTTAGAGGTGTAGATGCATTGTTAATCTGTTTATCTCATTCATACACTTCCACCTGCCACATTTCAAAGAGCAGTGCTAGCCATTTTTGCAGACTTCACCACTTTTTGTGTTGAAATTTATATGGATGATTTTATAGTCCATGTCAAAACATTTGATGAGGCACTCCAAAACTTAGAAAGGTCTTACAAAGATGTAAGGATCACAAATTATCACTCAACCATAAAAAAATCTCCATTATGATGACAGAGGGCATTGTTCTCAGACATCACATCTCAAAAGAGGGGATAAAGGTTAATCCCAAGAAAGTTGAGATCATACAGAACATTGAAATCCCTAAGAACCAAATAGGAGTTCAAAGTTTTCTTGGCCATGCTAGGTATTACAAAATATTTATAGAAGGATTTAGTAAAATTGCATCACCACTATTTACCCTACTCAAGAAAGGAGTTTGTATGCATTGAAGACTGTCAAAAATATTTTGAGAAAATCAAAATAGCCTGAACAACTTCTCCAATCATTAAAGGACCCGTTTGGGGAGAACCATTTCACATACATGCTTATGCATCCAATCTAGCTATTGGAGCAGTGTTAGGAAAAAAAATGACAATGATGCCATGCATGCAACTTATTACGTTAGTAAAAATTTAAATCTTGCAAAAATAAATTATACAACAGAAAATGATTTTTTAGTTATAGTATACGTAATAAACAAATTCAAGCATTATATTATAGGTTGCAAAGTTTACATACATATAGACCATGCTGCAATTAGATATTTGATGAACAAGGCTATAGTAGGTGGACTTATCATTAGATGGTTACTGTTGTTACGGGAATTCGATGTTACTATCATTGATAAACCTAGAAAAGACAATGTTGTTGCTGAATTTCTTTCTAGAATTGTTTCACAGGATAATCAAGAACCAGTGGATGATACATTTCTAGATGAAAACCTATTTGCTATATCAATTCATCCACTATGGTTTGCTAATTTGGAAAATTACCTTGTAATAGGAAAATTTCCAAGTCACTTTAGTAAAAAAAAAAGAGGTTAATTCATGAAAGTTCTAGATTTCAGTGGATTAATGCTCTTTTGTTTAAATTGTGCCCTAACCATGCTTTGCATAGATGTGTATCTGAGTTAGATGTTTATGATGTAGTACGCGCCTGCCATCATGCACCTGAAGGAGGACACTATTTAGTAGTGAGGACAGTTCACAAAATCTTAGGAGTTGGCTACTTTTGGCCATCAATGAAAAAGGATTTTTCATTCTTTGTCAAACACTGTGATGAATGCTAGAGAATGGGAAGACCCATGCCAACCATGGAGATGTCATTTCAACCACAAATAACTCTAGAACCATTTGAAAAATGGGGCATCAATTTTATGGGACATGTTGATCCACCTTCAAGAGGGAAATGTTACATCCTTGTTTGTATTGATTATGCAAAAAAATGGGTTGAGGTGAAGGCATTACCAACAACAATTGAAGATAAAGCTCCAAATTTTATGTACAAGCAAATTCTACAGAGATTGGCGCACCCAGAGAAATTATTTCAGACCAAGGACCACAGTTTGTATTAGTAATGATGGAAGCATTTTTGTAGAAAAACAAGATGACTTACATAAAATCTTCGCCATATCACCCACAGGCGAATGGACAAGTGGAGGTTACTAACAGAGAATTAGAGAATATTCTAACAAAAATAGTTTCATTGAGGAATATAGACTAGGTAGATAGGTTGGATGATGCAGTGTGGGCCTATAATACCACGTGGAAAACAACAACTGGATTTTCTCCTTATGAAGTGTATGGAAAGAAACTAGTTATGATAATTGAATTTGAATTAAAAACATTGAAGACAACAATAGAAATTGGAATTGATCAGAGAAAAGTAGAATTTTGCAGCTTAATAGACTTGATGAAATGAGAATGGAGGCACTTCAACATACAGAGGTGATTCAAAAGCAAAGGAAGGAATGGCATGATAAACACATTGTGTCTAGATAGTTCAAAGTAGGAGATTGGGCATTGTTATTTGACTCCAAATTTGAAGAGTTTAAGGGGGAAGTTTCATACAAGATGGTTAGGACCCTATGAGATAGATCAGGTATTTGAAAATGGAGTTGTCCAATTAATACCAATTGATGGAGAAAAGAGAGTTATGCTAGTGAATGGTCATCATCTGAAAACATATCATAAGCCTATATCAAAGGAAGAAATTTTAGATGATCTACAACACATAATGGAACATTTTCTCATGGAAGATATTTCTTCCATGAGAGAAGGCCTCTCAACTTTTGAGGAAGGCATGAATAAATAGGGTAAATTGAAAACCAACAAATGGTGGTTTACCTTGAGAAAAATGGAAGTAAATTGAAAACCAGCAAATGGCGGTTTGCTTTCGAAAAAAGAAAAAGATGACTGAAAACTAGCAAATGGCAGTCTATCTAAGTTAACTCCTGAAGACTCCTAAAGGACTTCAAAAAGCTCCTGAAGGCTCCTGAAGATTGAAAACTCTGAAGACTCTATTTGGCTCGATAGCTCTTGAAGAGCTCCCAAAAAGCTTCTAAAGGCTCCTAAAGGTCGAAGACTCTAAAGACTTTGTTTCACTCAACAACTCCTAATGACTCCTGAAGTTCCAAAGCTCCTGAGAGCTCCTAAAGACTCCTAAAAATCATAACGATCTTGAAGGTTCTCAACTTATGAAATTCCAAAGCTCCTGAGAGCTCCTAAAGGCTCTTGAAGAACTCAAAGGCTCTAAATAAATTAAGGTGTGCATTTAATGTGAATATTACTTTTGAATATTATTTTCTAAGGTAGTTAGACTAATTTAAAATAAGTAGATATTTATAAGTTTAGACATCTCCACCATATTGTTAATTAATGATGATAATAAATAAAATTTTAATCATTTCAAAAAGTGGCAAATGGTTGATGTAAGGAATGATGTGACATTAGATGATGTTAGTCAATGATAACTGATCTTTTTATGATTTAGTTGTCTTTTCAAAAGTCCTCCCAAGTACATATTGACATGTGTAATGAATGTCACCAACCTTGCGAATTGAATTTCAAGCTTTATGTTGTGGTGTACGAATTGTCCAGAGCATTAAAGGAAATTAATGTAGAAAGTTAATGGCACTTCATGCCATTTTCAAATTGGTTGCTCCCAAATCAAGAAAAAAGAAATCATTCCACATTTTTGGTAAGTAATTCATATTGCCAGTTGAAGTCTTCCAATGAATTCTTCCATTGTAGAAGTCCACCATTATTGACAGAGGGAGATGGGGAATAAGAGAAATGTTGATCCTGAGAACTTCAATCTTGATTCTAAAACTAGAAGATTGTTAGAAGAAGTTGGGTGGTTGAATTTTGTAATGTAGTATGAAGGTTTCCAGCCAGAAATGGTTGGGGAATTTGTGAGAAACTTTAATGTGAATGTCACCAGAGTAAGGGGAGAGATAATTGAAGTCACTCCAGAAATTATAAGTGAAATTTCTGGAATCCCAGCTGAGGGAAAACTAGTTAACAAAGGTTGGGTTAAATTTGAGAAATTGGTAGCAGCATTTCATTAAGAGCCAGAAAGAAGGCCAAAAATTTAAATGCATAAAGGAGACCAACGCGACATAGCTTGTAACAGTTTGGACGAGCCATGGAGAACTACTGCGACATGGCTCATGAAGTTCTTCACCTACGATGAACAATATGGCACGATATTGGGTCCTATAATGCAATTATTAATACATTTGAGGTATGGTCAGACATAACCTTCTATTAGGATAAATTTTCCAACGTTTTTGTTCTAGCAAATTTCTTCCATGATTTTGAGAGTAAAGGCTAGGGGGAATCTTCTATAAAATACCAGGGATTAATGCATTTGATAATTAAACAACATTTCTTAAAAAAAAATTGTGAAGTAGGGTTGGTTAGAATTTTTGTCTACGCTTGTAGTAAAGCCAAAGGGGAAACCCACAAGGGGACCTGCAGCTAAAAAGTCAAGAATTGAGAAAGGAGAATCTTCTAAAAAAGGGGGAAAAATAAAATCACAAAAATTCTCTAGGGTAGGCCGTACTAGTTCCAAAAAGAGGAACCATGAAGTACATGAGGAAAGCCCTAGCCATGCTGAGACTGTAGTGTCTACCCCTAAAGAAACACCTATAGTTCAAACCCCTATTTCAGAAAGTCCAAAAGAAATTGTTATAGGCCATGAAGAAACCTGTATGCTGGTACAATCTCCTGAGCGACCTCAAAGTCCCCCTGAAGACCCAATGCCAACTCTTGAAAGACCCCTATTTTTTGAAATTCATGACTCTACTGAAGAGTTTGAGGCACAATTTGAAGAGCAAGAATCATCTAAGGAATTTGAAGAAGAGGAAACTGTGAGATCCGCTACACCTCCTCCAACTTTAGAGCAAAGAAAATGAAAAGAACTATTGATTGAAGAAGAAGAATCCCATGAAAAATTGAATGAAGAGGAGTTAGAAACTGAATAATTATTGAGGGCTATGAAAATGTTCTGATTAGAAGTTGAATTGGAACAAGAAAGGAAAAACATGCAATTCCTTGAGGAGAAATTAAGAAGAAAAGAAGAAGAATTGCTACAATCTTTTAGCAAAACTTAGGAAATGGAAAGGAAAATTGAACAAAATGAAGCAAGGTTTAGAGAACAATTGAGTAAAACAGAGGATGCCCTGCAACAAGTTAGTGTGCAAGCATTAAGAAATGTTGAAGAAATTTCAAAATTAAAAGAAGAATTGCAACAAAAGGAAGACCAATTAAAACAACAATCTATGTGGTTTTATGCACAAGAAGCCTCTACTTCCATAGCTCACAGCAATACCTTTCTCTACCTTCCATTATTTTTTATATTCCTTCCATTCCATCGGATATTCCTCCTTCAGCTCAGTCTAGATCTCTCATTAACAACCTTGAAATTTAAGGAAGAAAATAAAGTGTTGAAAGAGCAGGTACAAAAGTTAGAAAAAGAAAAAAATGAGATTGAAAGGAGACTTGAGCAAGCGGCACAAATTAATTATGTGATGCTTTCCATGAGAAGACCAACTAGGATGTATGCTTTTTTTCTTAGAGAAAGGTTTCTAGAATGGAAGCTGAATCAATTAATCTTAGGAAGAAGCTTGGATTATCATAAGGATAAGGATTTCCTGCAGGACTACTTTAATAGCCACCCTGACATTCAAAATTTAATGTGTGAATTTTACCAGCATGGATTTTTAATGGGAGACAATGATGACTCTATGTTGAATATTTATGTTGGTGAGCTTCAAATCAGATCATTTGTATCTTTAATGCAAAATCAGTTAGAATGGTCAAGAAGAATGGACAAATATAAGGAGGCTCAGAGAAGGTATGGGTTACCAATGAGACATGAAATGCCTCATGTTGGAAAATATATCACAATAGTATGATCAATGGTAAGGGTCAATCAAGTTAATCCTCTTTATATTTCAAACTTGCTTGATAGTACTGATGCATTCCAGAATATTGAGGGAACACTTCCCCCATTAGCACTACAGTCATGTGAGGAAAGGTATCAGCTCATTCCCAAGACAGTCAGAAGAGGGGAGCCAATTAGTCCAAACAATATTAGCTGGAGTTTGATCAGAGTCAAACATGTCATCACCTTCATTCAACAGTAGAAAGAATTATGGGTCGGCATGAGATTCAAAATTCCAATAATCATTATACCTGCACCAAAGCTCAAAGAAACAACAAATGTACCTAATGGAGTGTTAAGACCATGGTTTGAAAAGCTAAGACAAAACCATGGCTTTGCACTCAATAGCAGATTACCAGACCAGTACAGGGAAGGAGTGTTTGATTGTTGCATTTGGATGGAGGCACTAAACAAGGAAAAGGAGAACACCATAATTCTTGATGAGGAACCATGAGGACATGGTCCATAACAAGTGGGGAAGAAATGATAAGAGCATCAAAATACTTTCATTTAAAGCATTTTATGTTTAAAAGACTTGTTATTTTTATTAATTGACATGATTGGTAGTAGATTATAGATTAACATATTTACTTATTTTGCTTTATGTTTAGCTAAATTAGTGGATATATTTGAAGTAATGGTTTATGTTAATTGTGTTACTTTATGATGATTTTGGCTGAGATAATTATGTTGTGTTGATCTTTTACTACCATAATTGTTATCCTTTTCTTAAGGGTTTTGAAAAGGGTATTTTAAAGATTGATGATGTGGTTAAACTCTTTGTTTAATCATGATGGATGAATATGCCATAGATGGGCCATGTTGGATGATGAGTCACTCAAGTCCAAATCAACTTCTTTATAGTTAGTTATGGAACTTCTACTTCCAGTGCCAATCTGGCATAGTTCTCTTTAGTCTAGTTTCAGTTTTGTTTTAGTTTGATTGTAATCTTTAGTTTGATTGCCTTAAGTCTTGCCAGTTAACGCCATGTTAGAAATATAATAAGGATATTATTATAAATATCCATGTTTTAGTTTTAGTTAGGAGTTAGATAATTTCAATCAGATTTTTGTAATTCAACAATAATACTTTGTTTTGTGTTCTACTTTTGATCAATGGAAATGAAAGCAAGGAGTTAATTCAATCATTGTGTTAAGGGCTCTTACCTAAGGAAGAGTAGGTCCCGCTCAACCTTTGGAACGATCTTGTGTTGGTATTTTGTTAAGTTATGCTATTTCTGATTCATTCGTATTAAATATGAAGTAGATGTTAATTCCAAATTATTAAGTGGTTAAATAGTTTTTTGACTTAGTGGATGTTAATTCTAGATAGTTACTTCTGCTCAAATTACCTTTCAAGTTTCACTTTATTATGGTTAGATTAAGTTTTTGGAATCGTTATAAAGTTTAACAGATTAATTGGATTTAGATGTTGTTCGAAATAGTTAAGTTTGATGTTTATTCATTAAGTTTCATTAGAAGCAATGATAGGAAATTATGGAAAGATGAAGTTGGAGTTTGTTGAAAATCTATTCATGGAGATTAGTCTTTATTTTTTCTAGAGTAATCACCATTTCCTCACAATTCATTTATGTTCTTAAAATAGTGTTTAATTTCTAGCAATTAATTATGGATCTCTTTTAAAAGCAAAATAGAATTATTTTGGATTTCGTGTTTTAAATTAAGGATTAAAGTAATCATTAGTTGTCTCCATGAATCGATCTAAATCAAGTTCAATAAAGTCAGAAATAAGTCAGCAAGCTTTTAAATTAGAAAATAAGAAAGAATTAAACCTTAAGAATGAGTCGCTATAGTTCAGCTTTTGAGAGCTCCTGAAGTGGGAAAATCGATACCTAAACTCATTATTTACAGTGAAAAACCCCCCGAAAGAATCTATGACAACTATCCTTATCACATATTGCTATGAGACACACCCGGTTCGATATATAACTGATTAAATGATGTAAGTTGTGACAACAACGACCTTGCCCATCAAAAGCAGCAAGATTTATCTACTTTTCATAATTTTAGTCAACCCCTACTATTGAAAACATTGAAGGCGTCACCCATCAGATATCATGGCTTCTTTTTTAGCTCAATTCTAGGACTAGGATATCCATGGAGTTGCCCTTCAAAGAAGTAATCGACTTGCATGAGGCGCAATAGAATCTATGTTCCATTTAGATGCCATCTGAGGCCGACTAGATGCCTCTGCAGACCACGCTCTCAAAGCTATAACTCCATTTCCCAATTGATAAGGCTCTCATCTTCGAACCTAAAATTTTGGGTTCCCATTCTGTAGGTGAAATGCCCCTGGTCATCGCCAAAAGTTGTGGATTGAAAATCCCTAGAGCTCCCTTTGGGTTGATAATATTATTTTTCTTGGTCCCGGCATATGCCTCATGTATTTGAATATCTTTGGGCCCCTTTTTGAAGAAGTCTTGCCCACTTGCTTCACATGTCCATGCCTGCTCCTTGGAAAGATTTCCTCCCTTGCTTCTTCATCGAGCCCCAACATTCTTCCACGTGTCAACAACATGGGCCTTTGAGTGCCCACTCCCATTTGCTTCTCTACTGAGCTCCACCCATGTGCCACATATCATCATTCTATGGGAACCTTTTGGAAGACCCCATAGTAAGCACTTATAATGAAGACTCCTCCATGTTTCTTCTCCATAGGGAATTTCATCGCAAGGAAGGGAAGAGTGTACAAGAAGCCCCGTATGGTCGCCACGTGTCCTAACCAACTTTGTGGGTTAGTGACATGTGTCTGCATGGGAAATTTGTTGCTTCCACACTAGGACCATGGTCATCATTTGCAGGGAGATGCATTTAGTTCAAAAGTGACTGCATTCTATGTTTCATAATCTTTTATGTTGCAACGGCCTTAGGAAATCATTGCGACGGATATCATTGCTCATGCTTGGGAATCTTTTTGGTTACTGGATCTCAGGCAGTGGGATTAATTTCTATATATACTGCTTCAACTTTCTGAAAGTGAGTTCAGAGAATACACAAAAAAAATTTGGAAAGACACCAAGCCTTTGTATTGTTTTAGATTATTGCATTAAGACTCACAGACCATGTCATTGTTGTTCAACCTTTTTGTTTCTTATCTAGTTGAAAAAACATTATACTATGATGTTATTGTACTGAGTAGTTTATTTGCAGAACTTCTATAATTTCAATATAAGTTTGTTGATTTAGGCCATGTCTTAGACTCTTCTTTTCAGTGAATGTGTATGGAGTTATTTTATGTTATTTGATAAAACTCTTAAGCTATTCATCTATTCTCTTTGTTATTTCTGGACATGTAAGTTGTTGAACGAGCCCTTAAATCCCATCTGAAAGGAATATTTACTGTGCCCACACCTACATATTGGTGCATTGCCTTAGGTTAGATCTTTATTTATATATCTACTTCCTTTTCCCATTCCAACCCCCCAATTATAGAAGGAGCTGGCTTTTAAAAACCCAAAGGTCACTCAGTTTAGGGCAATTGGTCCCCCATTAATTGAGTTTTCCATAAGGTTGTTGCTTAGCATTTTTAGGCTCAATAGGGCTAACTTAGAGGATTTCCAAACTTGATTGCACTCTTTTGAGGTTTAACTCTTAACAAAACCTTTTCTCCTATCAAGAAATTTTTGGGTACACGTTTGGCATTAGCAAAACTCATTTTCCTATCATTGGCTTTAGTTATCCTTTTCTTGATCAAACTGACATGTTCTTCCATTTCTGCAAGAATTTTCAGCCCAAGGCTAATCCTATCTTCTAGCTTATCCCAACTTATAGGAGCTTAGCACTTTCTTCCATACAATGCTTCAAATTTAGCCATCTTAATGGTAGAATGATAGGAATTATTGTATGCAAATTCAACAAGCAGAAGATAATCCTCTCACTTATATTGTTGATCCATGCAATACACTCTCAGCAAGTCCTCCAACACTGGTTCACTCTCTCTGTTTGACCATCTATTTCTGAATGGTATGCTGAACTCATGTTCAACTAAGTTCCCAATGAGGTAAACAAGGTTTTCCAAAACCTTGAATTCATATGTGTATCTCTATCAAAAATAATCTTTTTTGGCATGTTGTGTAATCTAAATACTTCTTTCACAAATTTCCTAGCAATGATAGGTGCTCCATCAATAAGATTTCCTGGAATAAAATAAGCTACCTTGGTAATTCAGTCTACCACTACAAAAATTGCATTATTCCTATTTCTAGACGTGGGGAGTCCTTGTAAAAAGTCCATACTAATAATTTTCCATTTCCACTCAGGAATTTCATGAGTGTACAACAACCTGGTTGGGTGATGATGTTCAACCTTTACTCTTTGGCATTCTAAACATTCTACTACAAACCTTGTAGCATCTCTCTTCATTTCTTTGCAAAAATAAAGTGGCTTTACATCGGTCAACAACTTGGTCACTCTTGGATGCCTCGAATAGGGTGCGGAATGTACCTCTTTCCATACCATGTCCCTTAGATCTCTTGCATTTTGAACATACATTCTTCCCTTAAATCTTAGCAACCCATATTCCTCAAACATAAAACGTTCATACCTTGGATTCCCAGGGTTATCCATTAGAATTTTGAATCACTTGATCCCTAAAGTTAGTTTGCATGAAGACCATTGAAAATATATGCCTCCTTCAGCTTAGGGCGTCTGCAACCCAATTTTCCTTTCCCTTATTATAACTTATCTCAAAGTCATAATAAAAAATTAACTCGCACCACCTCCTTTGTCGAGCATTCAAATAAGGTTGGGTAAATATATACTTGATACCTTGATGGCCTGACCTTAATTCAAATAGTCTCCCCATCAAGTAATGTTGCCACATCTGTAGCGCATGAACTATAGTTTCTAGCTCAAGATCATGGGGTGCATAATTATGTTCATAAGCTTTAAGCTTCCTAGATTCATAGGCTATAACTTGGCCATCTTGCATAAGCACTCCTCCTAATCCTTCGCCTGAGGCATCGATGATGACTACAAATTATCCTTCCAAATCAAGAACTTTCAATATTGGTGTCATAGTCAACTTTTCCTTTAACAAACCAAAAGCTTTTTGGCAACTTCCTGCCCATTCAAACTTCTTTCCTTTTCTTTGCAAAGAGGTGATAGGATGGGAAATTCTTCAGAAGTTAGCCAAAAATTTAGGATAATATCCTACTAATCCCATGAAACTTCGGACTTCATGCACATTTTTTGGTGTTGGCCATTCCATGATAGCCTTGATCTTTGCCTAATCCATTGCAATTCCTTTTTATGTAGTAATGTGGCCTAAATACTCCACTTCCTTTTGGAAGAATGTGCACTTAGACAACTTACCATAGATATTATGTTCCCTCTAGCGCTGAAATACAATCTTCAAATGTTGGAATCGCTCTTCCTCATTCTTAGAATATATCAAAATATCATTAGGGAAGACAAGAACAAACTTATCCAAATGATCTTTGAATACACTGTTCATCAAGTTCATGAATGTTGCACGTGCATTCGTAAACCCAAAAGGTAGAACTATAAACTCGTAGTGTCCATACCTAGTTCTGAATGCTATCTTGTGGATATCTTCATCCTTGATCCTTAATTGATGATACCCAAATCACAAGTCAATCTTTGAGAAGATTGTTTCCCCTTGCATTTGATCAAATAGATCATCTATACAAGGTAATGGGTACTTATTTTTTATTGTTTCCTTGTTGATCATGCAGTAGTCTATACATAATTGTAATGTCCCATCTATCTTCTTGAAAAAAATCATTGGTGCTACACAAGGGAATACACTGGGTCTTATCAAACCCTTCTCCAACAATTCTTGCAACTGAGCCTTCAACTCCATCAATTTTGTTGTTGTCATCTGATAAGGAACTTTGGATATCGGTTCCAACCCAAGGATGATATCAATTGAAAAATCAAAAGATCTTTTTGGTGGTAACCTAGGAAACTCGTCTGATAAAACATCCTAAAATTTTTGGAGAAAAGGATACTTCTCAAAATCTTATTTTTCTTGATCCATAGGTTCCCCACCATCTTCCCCTATAAGTTTTTGAGACTCATAAAATAACAAATCATCTTGGAAGGTGAGATCATTGTTAGTTAGGGGTTCTTCTACCCTTTCCATCCTTACTACAAATAGTTGACAACCCCTTTGCTTAGCTCTCTTTAGTTGCATAGTAGAAATCTGCCTTATCTTAACTTCTCTAGCTATCCCTTGTAGGGAGACTCTATTTCCTAAGTCATCCAAGCATTCTACTATTTTTGTGGAACAATCCACTTTAGCTCTATGCCTTCACAACCAATTTATCCCCAAGATAACGTCATAAGACCCTAAGGGAGCTACATATAGGTTAACTTCCATTGAGAAGCTTGGCAAGTCAACCTTGGCTTCAAACAAACACTGCTCTACCATGGCTCTTGATTGATTGGAAAATTCTACGAACCAATATTTTTTCATATATCCTGCCTTCCTAGAAATTTTATCTAATATTTCAAGAGAAACCAAAAAATTATGTGGCCCCAGTGTCAATTCAAATAGAGATGGATACCTTGAACAAGTTACTTGGCACCTCAATGGGCGTGACCTGATAATCCACTTGTTGGTTGTCCACCGCTGCGTGAATCCTTTGCTAAAACACTACTTATTGGGATGGAAATGGATTCCTATGAGATTGTGAGCTCTGACCTTTGTTTGGCCAGTTACTAGCATAGTGGTCTCTACCACAGATATAGCATCCTCCCAGAGGACCCTATTTTTCAGTAGGCTTACTAGCAGCATCATAATTATGCCTGGTATTGTTACCATTATTGTTCCTTCTATCCTTTCTAGTCTTATTATTGTTTCCACGGAAACTCATGTCTCCTTTCTTTTTATTGTCCTTCCTATCATTCCTTTTCTTGAACGACTGCGAGGATTGGTTGTAGTTATACTTTTTCTTGTTTTTCTCCCAATGGGCAGCCAAGGACTTCAGTTTCTACTCTTGTTTCACCACCTTTCCATACACTTGGTCCATAGTGGTTGGATCGAGTACATTAACTTCTTCGCCAATTTGGGAATTCAGTCCCATTATAAATTTCCTTATTCTGAACCTTTCGTCTTTCTAGTACTAAGGAACGTATTTTAGAAGGTGGGTAAATTTCTCCAAGTACTCATTGACTAAGGACTCCCCTTGCCTGAGATTTTGAAAATCCATCAAATTTTTGTCAAAGTATAGTTGAGGTAACCACCTCTAACAAAATATAGCAACAAATTTGTTCCAAGTAAGCCTCAGAGAATTTAACCCTAACTCCATCTTCTTGTTCATCCATCACGTGGATGCCTCCCCAGCCAACTAATATGCCCCCCATGTAGCTTTTGTCAATTCAACATAGTTACATATTTCAAAATATTTTTCCATTCAGTGAGCCATGCCTCAGTGACATCACCTCCTATTGTTTCATCAAATTTAGGGGGTGTAACCTTTTTCATATCCCTAGCCAGTTCCCTAGCCATTTGGTCCCTTCTTGCATTATCAGACCTTGACACTAAATGTGTCTCACTCCTTTCCCCTTCCTCATTATTTGTACGATCATGTTCATTTTCCCCTTCCACTGAGGGTTCCCTTTCAGGTTCCCTTTTAGCTCTTTCCCTTTCTTCACCTTCCAAGGCATGAACTCTCTCTCTTGTATCTTGTAATAGAGGAAGAAGTTGGTCCACCTTGCCCTCCAAGGTATCAGAAGGTTGCCCCACTTCCTAACTCTTATCTAGATTAGTCCTAGTGTGTACCATTTTTCCCTACTTTATCCTGTAGGTTCCATTATAAAATTTTAAGTTAGATTCTCATTCATTGTCACATTAAATTAGCAAATGATGACGTTGCACACAATCACCTGTTCAATCATTTGGAAAAAGATTATTCTTATGTTCAATCATTGGAAAGAGAAAGAATTGACACAAAATTTTTGCTCAACACTTGTTTATTTATGAATGATTGTTTCATCACACTGCCTTTATTTATATGAGGAATTCAAACATACATAAGCATATCCTTATTCTTATTAAGGCATATTATGGATTTCCATCCTTATTTATATTTGGCTTACATTGCCATTATTTATTAAGGTCGAGAGGGGTATATCCCTTTGAGCCACTCTCCAAACTAATTACTATTATTTCTGGAGGGGGAAACACATGCAAGTTCTCGCCCACTCCTTTTTTTTAGGTTCAGGTGAGGTCACACTGTCCTCACTTGCAACACGTTTTGACAAGGATGGTTGATCATATGGTTTAGGATGGTATTGTGTTGCATAGCTAGCTACAACCTTGGTCACTTCTTTAATCTCCTTCCTTTCTCTACTAATTTTTTTCATTACACCACTAAGGGTTTCCTCATCTTTTAACCAAGTTTCTCCTTCGTGATTGGTCCCCTCAATTATTTTTGTTAAGGGTTGATGCTCCTTCTTTAACTGAAGGTGCTTAGCTTTCCCTGTAATAGATTTTTGTGTGGTCATTTTAGTTCGCACCATTCTAGCACATTTTACATCTTCCAACATTAGTCAATCAATGTTAGGTTATGTCTACATAGTGAGCTCATAGGCCCAAAGTGTGGAACCTGGTTTTGATACCATGAGTAACAACCACAACCTTTACTCAAGGAAATTACATGGTAATTTTCATCTACTTTGCAATAATATTATTTCCTAAAATTAAGAAACATAAAATTTCTTCTAAAACATAAGTTTCATTGCATAAATGAAATAAAAATGGATATACATAAATGATTTCACATCAACAATTCAATCTTAAAAGTACATATCACAATTTATTTTCTATTAAATTGCTAAATCAACTTTTTAAATTTAACAGTGCATTAAGTAAAAGAGTTTAGAGTCAGAGATCCTTATTTGGATGCTTTCAATCTTTATGTCTTCCAAGACTCAGCCAGTCAACTATGGAGGGAGAACATCACCCAAGTGATTTACCTCCAACCACGGACTTAAGTGGTCCCTCGCACACCTTCCATACTGGAAGTGGCCCTTTCCTTCAATGAAGGGAGTGGTTAGGAAACCCCTAACAAAAGCCATCTGAGCTTTGGTGTTTGTGACCTACTTAACCAATATCATCTATCAACTATGGATGACCTCCAACTACGACAAAAACTATGATTACGTTAAGTATCTGGACACGATGAACTAATGCATGCATTCAGTGACTCATGTACCCACTTTGTCCAAAGTTGTATTGTGTTCAATGAACATTCGTTGCTTACTTGGAGCAAAGTTGTATGTTCACCCACCCTACTCAACTTGGATACTTATCTGACCTAACACTCAACTGATAGAAAACTAAAGGGGTACTATGGACGTAAATTTTCCATTATCGCAGACCCATTTAGGTGTTCACAACTGTATAACTCTAGAATTCAAAAGTAATATTTGACACTTTGGTTGTAAAGCTAGCAACCTCGGGTTTTAAGGCTTATGCATTTTTAAGCCAACCCATATTCTCATTCAAGACAACCTTACACTACTTCTATAACGGTAAACTCATAATATGTGACTTCAATGTCACCAACCTGGCCTATTCTTGGTCGTTCCTTATCTAAGCATTTAAGCTTTACTTTCATATGAACTTATAGTTATCTATACAATTAGGAAATACTTTCCTTATCATTTACTAACCCGGTAATTCAAATATATTTATGATGAACAACATCCAATACCTTATTAAATAAGGGGTTCATTGGTGAACAATTATGACCAGTTAGTGAGCAACCTATCTATGGTGCTCCAACCCCAATAAATTTAGCATGCAAGCAGTCTTTTATTTTTTACTCCAAGAATCCATTCAATAAACGGTATAACAATCTCAAATATAATATTGGGTCTTAGCCCTTTTAGTAATCCTTGTTCTAAATACTATTTTCACAAATTTTCAAATGGAAAAAGTAGAGATTATGTTGCTCAAAAGCTTAAATCCTACATCACAGTAATACAGTTCACTATCTTACAAGTCTCATCAAGAAAACTTGGAAAACAAGAGAGCTATCAAATTTTATTCCATGTAAGGAAAAAGGGACTCATAAAATAGAATTTGGAAATTAGAACATGCCTGCTAGGATGCTCAGAAATGATATGCTTTAACCCATAACATGTATAACAACTTCAACAATGGTTTCCCTAACCTCTATGCTTATTCTTTCTATCCCAAGCAAACATGTAGTCCTTCTTTTGATGGCTATGCAACCTATATCTCTCTATTTTTTTGAGAACTAAAATAATAATAGTAATGGCGACTCTAGCTTTTCTTGTGTGTATCCCCTAAACAATATACAACAGTTGTTTATATAGAAAATGGAAAAGCATAACCACCTTCAAGCCACTACCATCCAACTTAATGAGGCTGGTTCAAAAACAATAAATGAAAGCAATTGAAGTCTCCAAAAAGTTCTCACCACTCCCAACAACAGTCACACAATTAAAATATTTCAACGCTTTTGGAAACTCTTTCAAGCATGTTGAAATTTCATATGAAAATAGTTAATCCAATTTGAAGTTATTTATACCAAAATCAGTTCACATTTAAGGGCTATTACTTAGTGGATAATAGTCGCCCACAAAGTTCCCATTTAGGATATCATTTACTCAAAATATATCTGCCCAAAATTTGTTATTGATTTAACTAACAGATTTGACTTTGTCAACAACAAAAGTGGAGTTTGGCGCCTTTTAATAGAGCTGTAACAGATCCCTATTAATTAGCATACAATTTCTTCCTTTGACCAAGCTTACGTTGCTAGTTGTATGGGGAAGATTTATTGCAAATTAGTTACCATTTACAACTTAAAATATTATGCCACTTTGGAGACCTTTTAATCTCCTAAAAAATAGCATTAACAACCTTTATTTATTCTTAATAGCTTTTACCAATAAATTAATATCTTAACTTACGTTTATATATTTAAATATTTGTACACATTAGTTAGCACTAGCATACCCACTTACATATGTACACTTATACTACAAATATGATTTTTTGTATAGGTGTATACATAGGTACATATCCCAGGTTTCCACATGTACACATATCCAAACATATAAGCATACCTGTACATATCCCAAAAGCATAAATATTGAATAACATATTAATCTTCCTAATTACTCAAATCACACAACTCATATTATCAATTTCGTAAACAATAGACAATTCTATCATTATAAAGTCATATTATATAAATATAAGTAGTCATTTTGTGATGCAAGAGTATACCTAAACCCTAAGACTCCTACAAAGAATTTCCTGAAACTTGACTTAATTAAATAACCTCATAACATGAACGAGGTCCAACTTACACAAATTTGACACCTCAAACCTATCCTAGGCTCACCTTGACGAGCTTAGATGGTTTTTACAATTGGGTTCTTTATCCACTTCCTTCTCCTAGGTGATACTCCCCCTCATCCACTCGAGGTGCAATATCCAATCCTGTCATCCACTTGGTAGTAAAAAACACATAGTTAGCCATTTTCATCAAATTGTGTACATAACATTATCAAATTTTATTTCATAAAATTCCATTGCATTCAACATTGCATATTCCATAATTCCATCACATTCACTTTAGGAACATCATAGTTCACATTCACATTGCATTCAAATTTATGTGAAAAAGGTAAATAGAAAATTTTAATTTAGAGTTAGGATGTAAAATTCAAATTAGCCTCTAGGATCCATGCACACACCAACATACTGGCCTCTTAACACATGAATTCAATGTTGGACGAGAGAATTGACACATATTCAAGACATAGAGGAAAAATAATATGTAGGTGGCATGATGTATTGGTCGATGAATAGCATGAATGTCACACATGCAGACTAAGGTTGTGAAGCTCAAGAGTGATTAGGATAATTGTGGCCAAGTTTTCTTGTGTGAGTAAATAAGATATTTTGGGGCTCTGTTGTACACTACAAAGGATAAGTGGTGTTTGTAATGTGCAAGGATGTGATTGGTGAGCAATAATTTGATTGTGCCTATGCCTTGTGCAATAGGTAGAGTTAGAGAATTTAGTTAAGAACATGATGAGTGCCTATGTCATGAGCAATAATTGAGCTAAACCTTATCTCTTATATGTACAGGTTATCATTCTAGCATTGAATGAAGACTATAAAAAGTACATCTGGGCAACTTATTTACATGGTTGAAAAAAATTTCTTCCGAATGGATCCAAGGAAGATTACCTTCTTTATAGAAGATTGTATATGTTTGTGTCTTGTAACTAGAGTGAGCTTTATATTGTTGGAAGTGAAGTCCAACCATTACTACGTTTTCATTTTCCTCTTCTCTTCTCATGCCTCTTCACTTGTCTGAAGAGTTGGATATAATTCCTTTCTCATTCTTTTTTTGGGGATGATGAGACTGATGTATTTGAGTTGATTAATAAAACTGTGTGCCCTACTTTCCTTGGTGGATGTAGCCATTTAATGGTGAACCACATTAAATAATTGTGTCAATTATTTGTCTTTATTTTTGCAGTTATTATTGTTGTTTTGTTTTATGTTTTTTTGTAGTTATTAGTGCATAGTTAACTCAATAGATATATAAGTAGCGAGCTATTTTCCTTGGCAAAGCCTTATTATTATTTCATATGTCATCATCTTGTGAATTTCAGGGAAAATATGTTAAAGTATAAATACATTCTTTTCTAATGTAATATGAGTTGTTCATTAAACCAATTTAACATAGGGTAGCTTCATAAATTTGTATGAGGGAATTAATGACAACATGTTACTATTTGTGGGTGTTGGGAGCTATTTTGTATGATTTTAGAAGGCAATGTAATGCTGATTTTCTTTTATAAGGGAATGTCTCCATGGCTAAGAAAAATGTATTTGGGCATCTTATGAATTGGCTACTAAATCCATCTAACCATATTTATTAGTTTGATTGCTTTAAAAATTAGCTCCAGCATGAGAATGATACAAATATTGCAAAGGATTTTGTATTTCTTTAATGCAATCGGGATGGTCTTGATTGAAATGGATATTTTGAAGTATGTTTAATATGTGATGTTTCTAGTAACTTTGATTTCATATGTATACAAAGAACATCCCTCCCTCTCTTAATTATGAATTGGTTTCCCAATAGATAAGTGTTGGTCTTTTTGACTCAATGATCAATATTTCTCATTTATGTATCTCTCTTTTGTCCTTAGTAGCCTAAGACAAGGTTAGTTTTTGCCCACTTTAATGATTTAATTGTTTAGCCTATATCAAATCTTTGTGAGCTCAAGCTAATTGAAATTAAGATAATTGTGTAAGTGTAGTTGTAGACTGCACATTTGTATGCAAAGCATAATGGAATTCATATAAATAGATAAAAATTTGTTTTTATTTATAGTTGCATACACAAGTGTGCATTACATAAAAGAGTTGTTTTGAGTCTACGAACCTATATATTGAAGCTCTAGTGACAAGTCTTCGAGGGTTTCATATGAACAAGGTGGGTTTATTTTAAAGGTCGGCTATGTTTTTTCTTTTTCTTTTTAATTATCTTCTAAAAATCTTAAGGATTACTGTCCCAAATCTAGTATAGCCTAAAGTGAAGAAGAGTTACCTCACGAGTTGGTATTTAACTACTTATGATCTAATCATGTCTTTATCTCATTCCTTTAGATTAATTTTCATCCTCAACTCTTGATTTTAAATTCAATATCTAAAACAAAATTTATTTAATACAAATCCAATCTTTGAAATATACAAAATATCCATTATTAACCAATTTTTTTTTTTTTATAAAACTAAACAAACTATCATACATTTATAACTATTTATGAATTAATTATACTTTCCATTATTCGTTGCCTATCCAACTGTTAGACCCCTAAATTAGATTGTAGCCTTTTTCCATCTATCCTTCTTAACCTGGAATTCTTCCTATTACACCATCACAAGTATATATGACCAACGACAAATAAAATTACAAACATATCGTTTTTGAAGAAAAGATTTACAATTTATTTTTATTTATTTAGCGGATAGGCTATATATAGTGTCAGCTTTCAGCCGCAATTTTGTCACACGCTGCAAAACCGCTTT
Organism: Sequoia sempervirens; assembly: GCA_007258455.2. NCBI lineage: Eukaryota > Viridiplantae > Streptophyta > Pinopsida > Cupressales > Cupressaceae > Sequoia > Sequoia sempervirens. The sequence continues at coordinate 133,187,246 of VDFB02271358.1, read as the reverse complement.
ACTGTTCGGGAAACTTCGTCAAAAAATCAGGCCAGAAATTGCATTCAAAATCTGATTTCCGAATCAAATGCGTCACTTGACATGGTGTCGGTGATGAAGCCCTCGGTATACAGATTTATTTTTTCGTTTATTCTGAACAGATTGAAGCAGCCGCTGTAAATGCGTCACTTACCATGGTGTCGGTGATGAAGCCGTCGATATATAGATCCATTTTTTGTTTATTCTAAACAGATTGAACCACTGTAAGGAGACTGGTTGTGGTTCATCTCATCTTTAAAAAATTTCTGCTGTTGCCTCCTGCTTCATCCCCATCTACTGGACAGGTCACATACCCATTACTCACCCTTTCTTTATCTCGGGTGGGTATTATTCCGCTATAATCCACCCCACTACCCGTGGTTGCTGGATCGAATCAATCTGCTTGGCGGTACCTTTCGAGCCCCCTAGTCCAGTGTTTTATTACAGGGTCTCAGAATAACCGAAAACTTGGAGACGTAGGTGAATAGTCTGATAGAGAGGAAGTTTGACAGATTTTGTAGATGCAACAGCCCTGGTAGACATGTATGCAAAATGTGGAAGCATAGAGAAAACCCGTGAACTATTTGACAAAATGCCTCAAAGAACTGTGGTTTCATGGAATGTAATGGCTGCAGGATATGCACAAAATGGATTTGTCGAAAAAGTTTTAGAAATTTTCAAGCAAATGCAAATGGCAGGTGTAAAGCCAGTCTCTACAAACCTTTGCCAGCATACTCCCTGCATGTGTCAAAATGGGAACATTGGAACATGGTATGGACCTCTATCAAAGCATAATGAAACGGTGATTTTTTTCTGATACTGTAGTTGGAAATACTCTGGTAGACATGTATGCAAAATCTGGAAGCATAGAAAAAAGCTCGTGAACTGTTTGACAGAATGCCTCAAAGAGATGTAATCTCATGGAATCCAATGATTGCAGGATATTCACCAAATTCACAAAATGGATTTGCTGAAAAGGCTTTCAAAACTTTCAAGCAAATGCAATTGGCAGGTCTAATCCAAATTCTACAACCTTTGTCATCATCCTCCCAGCCTGTGCCAAAATGGGAGCTTTACAACAGGGTATAGAAATCTATAAGCATAAAGGATAGAGAAATTTTGTCAGATGTTGTAGTGGCAACTGCCCTGGTAGACATGTATGCAAAATGTGGGAACATAGACAAAGCACATGAACTGTTTGATAAAATGCCTCAAAGAAATGTAGTCTCATGGACTACAATGATTGCAGGAAATGCACAAATTGAACTTTTTGAGTAGACTTTAGAAACTTTCAAGCAAATGCAATTGGCAGGTGTAAAGCCAGACTCCACAACCTTTGCCAGCATCCTCCCTGCCTGTGCCAAAATGGGAGCTTTGGAACAGGGTATGTACATCCACCAAGGCATGAAGGACAGAGGAATTTTGTCAGATGTTGTGGTTGCAACTGCCCTGGTAGACATGTATGCAAAATGTGGAACCATGGACAAGGCGAAAAAGATCATAGTAAATCATAGTAAAATTTAGCAATTTCCAGGATTTACTGAACAAGCCTTAGATCTACTTCGAGTTATAATGATTTGATGCATCATTCCGCCAAAATGAAGTACCTTAAGAGCTCTCCCAGAAAGTGGTAGGAACCCCATATTGCAGTATGAAATGTGCAAACTGTATAGCCCAGGTTATATAGTACATTTTCTTCCCTGCATGGTAAATAATATACAATCCCACCACTGCCAGTTTTGCAGAAAATAGCATACAGTTCTAAGTGTTCCAAAATCATTGAAGGAAGCTGGTTAAATATGAAGTTCATCTTATGAAATTAAAATAGCATCTATTATGTGTTCAAATACTATAATTGGAAAAAATGTTTAGATAGTTAAGATAGATAATTCACACGATACTCAACTGCATTGAAACCATAACTTTACCAAGTCCCATCAGGCTGAGCTTAAACAAACGATTTATAAAATTTATCTCAATTTTTTCAATCAGTTGCAGAGGAAACAAGTCACATAGTTCTGTATATAATCTATATTACAAGGGTGAGTGTTTAAGTACTCACCAAATACATGACCAACTAAATCTCTGTATCTGATAAAGCATTGGCCATCTATAATATACATGCAAACAAACAAAATAAGAGTTTATCACTGTAAAAGTATTAAGTAGTTTATTTAGAGTCCAAATCTTGCAGAATTCTACCGAGGCATTGCATTTTAAAGCTATAGACTGTCATTTGAGCTACTTCCTAATTGTCACATTGTGAAGCTTTATCTTTTTGGGTTGGGGGAGAGGGTCCAACATTATACCCTAATTTTCCTTTCCAAAAAACAATCAATGCATCAAAGACTTTAGAAATGAACCTTCGCTGTTAGTCCATTTATAGCAGTTTGCTGCGTCCACATATGTTGATGCTCCCCCATGCTTACTTTCAGCACTCGTTACCTCCGGGAAAGCTGATGGAAAGCCTCTACTATGTTCACTTTTACAACTTTGCCCTCTCTGAATGCCCGAATCTCGTATCGTTTTGACAGAAGCCAATTTGAACCTTGTGGGAAAATGCCCATCCATAGTCATTTTCCATTAGTTATTTCAGCATAAAAATTATTGCCTCTGCCCGTACATACTTGGAAGAGTAAGTTGGGATAAACATGATCTATAATAAAGCATATCAGAATGGCATTGGCGTTACTTTTCGGCAAACTAAATGCTACGCCTCCGAATAACCAATTTGGACCATGATTTCCAGAGGAAGAGAGGTAAAGAAGTTTTTTTGCGAGCCCACCTCAATCACTGCCCTCGTGCATATTATCATTTCCATTTGGCCATTTCTGCACATTGTTTGCAAAAGGCACAGGCAGCACAAAATCAGATGCCTCGTAATAATAAATAGACTTTTATATTTCTAATTCAACTGTTTTGTATTACCTGTATGTTACTGATGAATGGTTCAACAACTGGCCTGTCGTTTGCTACAACTACCAGTGACTTCAATCTCTCACGGTGCTCCAAACTGTCTGTAAACAGCCCCTTAGAGAGGGCATATACTTCCAACTTCTTTAATGATGTGTTTACGGCATTTTTTCAATTTAAATTCTTCCAGAGAAGTTAATTCTGCAAGATATGGAAGAGTGTCCAATGCAGGACAGTCCTCTATACTGAGCGTCTCCAATGGTCTCAGCCTTTCTAAAGCTTCTATTTTCTCCAATTGGTGGCACTTTAACAAATCAAACTTGTTTAGGGAAGTTAATTCTGCAAGACTTGGAAGCCCATCTAATTCTGGACAGTTTTCTATCTTGAGTGTTTCCAGTGATCTCAGATCTTTTAGATTTTTGACCTTCTCCAATTTGTTGCAGTCCCACAATTCAATTTCGTTTAGAGAAGTTGCCTCTGCAAGACTTGGAAGGGTGTTCAATTTTGTAGTCACATATGATGGTGTCTCCAATGATCTCAGGTTTTCTAAATTTTCTATCTTCTCCAATTTGTTGCAGCGTCTCAAATCAATATATTTTAGAGAAATTGCCTCTGCAAGACTTGGAAGGGTGTTCAATTCTATACCGTCATATATGATGAGTGTCTCCAATGATCTAGGGCTTTTTAAACTTTGTATCTTCTCCAATCTGTTGCAGAAACTCAATTCAATTTCTTGTAGAGGCGAAGTTGCCTCTGCAAGGCTTGGAAAGGTGTTCAATTCTATAGTCATATATGATGAGTGTCTCCAATGATCGCAGGCTTTCTGAACTTTCTATCTTTTCCAATTTGTTGCAGCATCTTAATTCATTTTTTTTTTCAGAAGTTTCCTCTACAAGACTTGGAAGGGTATTTAATTCTGTATGGTCAAATATGATGAGTGTCTCCAATGATCTCAGGTTTTCTGGAAGGGTGTTCAATTCTGTACAGTCAAATATGATGAATGTCTCCAATGATCTCAGGCTTTCTAAACTCTCTATCTTCTCCAATTTGTTGCAGCTTCTCAATTCAATTTCTTTTAGATAAGTTGCCTCTGCAAGACTTGGAAGGGTGTTCAATTCTGTACAGTCATATATGAAGAGTTTCTCCAGTGATTCCAGACTTTCTAAAATTTCTATCTTCTCCAAATTGCCGGCCATGTAAATAATCGGCTCTTTTAATTGTAACAGAGCCTGCAGCCAATTTTTGATACAATTAACATACATAGCATAAATGTTAAAAAAAAATAAAAATTGTTGAACATTTTATGAAGTACCACAAAGCAAGATACTTACATCGCCATCACGTTCCCGCAAATCTTCTAATCTCTGAGGTTCATGAAGTTCTAAAGTTCTTACATTTTTTAATGAAAGCCATGATGGAAGATTTTTGTGCTCAAATCTATCACTCTCAAGGTGGACCAATTCTCGTGAGAATTCGCTATATCCCTCATTAATAAAATCTCCATTACCAATAAAAATCTTAAATCCAAGCGAGCAACATTGTAGATATATTAAGAGCTCTAGCATTCTTCTTAATGATCGAATGGAGGTCAAGATTGCAGATTTCGAACTGTCAAAGATGGGACTTTTGGATGGAGCTTCGCATGTATCAACCTTAGTAAAGGGCACTCATGTATACATAGATCCCAAGTAAGCCAACTTTCCTTTCTTTCTATTTGAAATCCATATAATCTTCACTATTAAATTTAAAAGAGATAAAAAAATATTAAATTTGAGTTTCACACAACATGTCGACTGACACAAAAAAGTGATGTTTTTCACTTTGGAGTTGTTTTGATGGAAATCATCTTTGAGTGGCATCCAATATTCTAGACCCCTCTGTTGGAGATGAAGTACACATTGTTAACTAAGTAACTGTGATAGTAATTTGCACAATATTCAAATTTCTATCCTTCAACATATCATGAGAACAACTACAATTGAACAATTTAAATGATTTAAAGTTCTTGTTTATGGCAGATAAGAGAACCCTTTTTCAAGGCAGGGATAGAGAGGATAGCGGACCATAGTTTGATGAAAGTGTATAACAGTGAGACAATGTGGAAAGTGGCAGAATTGGCAATGGCTTGCACCTCATCTCCTTCCATAAAGAGGCCAACAATGAGCAAGGTAACCTCATTGCTAGCCAGAGGTTCTTGTTGTAACCTTGCTCATTGTTGGCCTCTTCATAGAAGGAGATGAAGTGCAGGCCATTGCCAATTCTACCACTTTCCACATTGCCTCATTGTTATACACTTTCATCAAATTATGGTCCGCTATCCTCTCTATGTCTCTCTTTAAAAAGGTTTCTCTATCATAAACAAAAAATTTTAATCATTTAGATTGTCCAATTGTAGTTGTTCTTGTGATGTGTTTAAGGATAGTAATTTAATTGAAAACTATGTAAATTACTATCACAATTACCCACTTAACAATGTCTACTCTAGGAATATTGGACACTCCCTAAAGATGATTTCCATCAAAAACAACTCCAACACTAAAAAAATCAATTTTCTCTATCAATCGACGTGTTGCACAATATCTTGTCAAACTCAAATTTTAGATTTTTTATCTGTGAAGATTATATAGATTTAAAATAGAAAGAAGGAAAGTTGGCTTACTCGGGATCCAAGTATCCATGAGTGCCCTTTACTAAAGTTGATACATGCAAGCTCCATCCAAACACCTCATTTCAACAATCTGAAATTGCAATTTTGACCTCATTTGATTATTAAGAAGCATGTAAGAGTTCTTAATATCCTTGGCTTGTGTTTATTATATTTTTCGTTTCTGTGTGCAACAATTATCACCAAATTTCCTCGGATTCGCATTGGTCAAAATTAAAAATAAGAAATATTTTAAAGCAATATTAATAAAGTCATGAAAGAAAGCACAGACTTCACATGTGGAACATGATTAAATATTTAAATGGAAGAAAGATTTGAAAAGATGTGTGAGGCGAGCTTTTAATTTAAGCATCACTAGACCAAGCAAATTTTTATTAACTTTTTAATCTTTTTTTTTTTTTAAATGTTGCTCTTCATAGAATTGTATGGTTTCGAATATATCCTAGAAACATAAGCAGATCATTAAAGATATTCGGTTCCCTCTGAGCGCTTGCAATGGTGATGGTTCTTTACTACGTGGGTAAGGTTGTGCGTGGCCTATAAGGTTGCGTGCATGCATTTGCATGCGCCTTCTGCAATCTTATTTGGTGGGTAAGGTTGTGCGTGGCCTGTAAGGTCACGTGCATGCCTTTGCATGCGCCTTCTGCAATCTTATTTGGTGGTATTGGGGTTTGTTCGGTGGTGGGGGTGCTTCGGGGGGGGGGAGCATTCTTTTTTATTTTGTTGTTGCTCATGTTCTTCAATTGTGAGGTGTGGTATTTGTCTCTGTCAGTGAAGGTGTTGGGGTTCTTTCTATTTGGGTTTAGGGGCATCTGTTGTTGGGATTATGGCAGAGCAACAGGTTTCTTACAGTTTGGTGGTGGCTGATTGTGGTGGGTTTCACAATGGATCTTCATCAGGGTTGAATGCTAAGCAGTCTGAATCATTTTATGTGGGGGAGGGCCCTAAACTAAAGAAAGTGAATGGTTGTTTGCCTAGGAGTCAAGATCGCTCGGTCTTGGTTCTTTCTTGAGAATCTATGGCTTATGAGGTTTCTTATTGGAGTAGACATGCTTTAATCTGCAAATTCCTTGGGATCCGTATTCCTTTGTCGGCTTTGGATGCTTGGATTAGGAGTAGACGGCAAGTTGAGGGCAACATGGAGCTAATGGTGGTTGCAAACAACTATTTTGTGGTTTTTATTTTCCAATATGGCTTATAGGAATCAGGTTTTTGAGGGAAGACCATACTTTTATAATCATGTTAGATTGTTTATAAAGCCTTGACATATGGGTTTTAACACATCTGAAGAACTGTCGTCGAGGGTTCCTGTCTAGGTCCGTCTACCGAGGCTTCCCCTGGAGTTTTGGAGAGAAGATATTTTACAATAGATTGCGGCTCTTCTTGGTAAGCCTGCTGTAGTTGCTCAACAAACCCTTGAAATAAAGGTTATTTCTTTTGCTCAGATTTGTCTGGAGGTTGATTTGAATAATCCCTTGCCAGATTCTCTGAAAATTTGTCTTGGTTCTTTGTCTTGGATTCAACAACTTGATTATGAGTCCATTCCTTTTTGTTGTTGGATTTTTCATGAGTGTGGACATCTTCAAAAGCAATGTCCTAGGATTAAGAAGGCTCCTCCTTCTAATTCCTCTCCCTCATCTTCGGCTCCAAAAGTTGTTAGGGAGGATAAAGGGAAATCTTCTATGACGGAGGGTGAACCAGATAAAGATGGCTTTGTGTTGGTTAAGTGGGCTTAGGGTCGTGGTCTGAAGAGATCGTTCAAGGATAGGAAGAATGAAGAGTACTTTAATTAATTTGAGGTGTTGAACACTTCAACCTTGGAGGAAGGAATCCCACCGGATGTGCCTTCTAATATTGTTGGTATGGGTTGTGTTGCGGGATAGGGACATGGATCCGGTCAGGATATTCATTTATCATAGGGCATGCAAGATCAACGGGAAACTCTGAATGATCATATGCAGGATGATGATGATGATATTGTCTTGGTAGATTTGGCAAAGGAGGGGTTGGTTTCTAGCAAGAGCAAGGGGTCTTCTCTAGCCTTGGGGGTGCAACAACACATGCCTATGAAGGGGTAGCCTAAGCACTCTTCTAAAAGTGGTGCAAGAAGGATCTTGAGAAGATTAAGCATACTTGACATTTGTTGGTGGAATCTGTGTCTATTAAACCCATTGATGCTCACTTTTCACCATCTCCTCCATGATTGTTCTCTCATGGAATGTAACGGGGTTGAATAGCACCCCCTGTCAAAAGGCTATTCATGATCTAGTTGATTTTGATTCCTCGAACATTTTTTGTGGTCAGGAGACTAAACTTTCAATTGATGTTATGCTTCAGTGTGCTTCTCATATTTTGTATTTTAGTCAGTGTCAGTGCATTGGTTATCAAGGTAGTTTTGGGGGTTTGGCTCTTGTTTGGGATCCTAGAAAGATTGCTCCCCTTTGGTGGACTTTTAGTCATTCTACTGTTTCAATGGCTTCCTCTTCTTTGGAAACTGGTGTGACCATTTTGGTTACTAATGTTTATGCCTCGATTGATATTCGAGGTAAAATCAAGCTTTGGGCTCATATAAGGTATGTTAGATCATGTGCTCCATATCTTCCTTGGATCTTAGCTGGTGACTTTAATTTTGTGTTGAGATTGGAGGAGAAAAGAGGTGGAGTGCCTCAGCTTGGGCCTGCTTTTGTCCTTTTTCGGGAGAGTGTGGATTTGCTTGCTTTAAGTGATGTTAAGCCTTCTAATGGGATTTTCACTTGGAATAATCGACGAAGTGGAGAGGAAGCGATCTTGGAAATGTTGGATAGATTTCTTATTTCTTGTTTTTGGGTGGGAGGTAGATTGGTTACTGGTTCTGAGATTCTTGATTGGAGGGATTATGATCATTAGCCAATTAAACTTTTAGTTTCTCATTTTACTGTTCCCAAGAATCCTCCTTTTAAGTTTTAGCTTATGTGGCTTCGGGAGTCTTCTTTGCATGATATTATGGCTTAGTGGTGGCATGATGGTAGCCCTACTTATGGTACAACTATGCACACCTTTGTTAAGAAACTTCAGTATGTTAAATTTCACCTTAAGAGACAAAATAAGATAAGTTTTGGAGATTTTAAGCTTATGAATAAGAGTGCCTAGGCAAGCCTTGATGTGATTACTTGCCAAATTAGGGATTTTGGTTTCTCGGATGCTCTGTGTCAAGCAAAAGCCCAGGCTACAAGAGTTGTGGAGGAATGGGAGCTTCAGGAGGATATTTTTCTGGAAGCAGAAAGCTCAGATTGATTGGCTTCAGGAAGGGGACAAGAATATTTCTTTCTTCCATCATTCTGTGTAGGCCCATCGCAATAGCAATTGTATTTCTTCTTTGGTTAATGCAGATGGGATCCACATTTCTTCTTTGCAGGCTTTGTCTCACGAGGCTAGACAGTTTTATTCTGCTCTCTTTTCTAAGGATTTTCCCCCTGTAGAAGGTGAGGAGAATTTGATCCTTGCTTGTGTCCCCTCCCTGATCTCCAAGGAGATGAATGATTTCCTCATTCACCCAATTTCTTGCCTAAATTGGAAGAGGTCATTTTTGGGATGAATAAAGGTATAACCCCTGGGCCGGATGGTTTTCTTGTTAAGTTTTTTCAAGAATTTTGGGACATTATAAGTTTGGATTTGTTGGAGGTTTCACAAGAATCTCTTTGCAGTAAGAAGATGCTTCGTGCCTTGAACTCTAATTTTCTGATTCTCATTCCTAAAAAGGAAGGTGTTGATCGGCTTGAATTCTTTCGACCTATTGCTCTTTGTAATGTGGTGTATTAAATTATTACTAAATTGATTGCTGAGAGGCTCAAAGTTTGTCTTCCTTCTGTTATCTCTGAGGAGGAAGGAGGTTTTGTTGCTAGTAAATAGATCTTGGATGGGGTGGTGGTTTCCTTTGAGGTCTCCATTCTATGGCGACGTCCAAGGAGAAGTCTATGTTCATCAAGTTGGATATGGCCAAGGCTTATGATAGAGTTAAGTGGCATTTTTTGCAGAGAATTCTATTAGGCTTTGGTTTTAGTATGGATTGGGTCAGCTGGACTATGAGTTGTGTTACCTCTTCCTCTTTTTCTGTTCTTATGAATGGGGGACCTTCTGAGATTTTTGTAGCTTCCAGCAGCCTTCGTCAAGGAGATCCTCTCTCCCCTTGTCTGTTTATTATTATGGTTGAGGGTTTGGGTAGATTTCTTAAGTCATGGGTTTCCTAGGGCAGGATTCAAGGCTGGTGTTGGGGCAATGGGCTTCTGCAACTCTCTCATCTTCAGTTTGTGGATGACACTTCTCTTATGGGAAGGGCTCTCCTTTAGGAGGCTATCTCTTTTAGGCAGGCTTTGGATATTTACCTTGCTGCTTCAGGTCAGAAAATCAATGAGCACAAGTCTTTTATCTTATTTTTTAATACTCCTCAAGCTATTCAACGACGGATTGCTAATATTTTGCAATTTTAGATTGGGTCTCTTACCTTTGTCTATTTGGGAATACCTCTTGCTGTTAGTAGGTAGCCTAGGTCTTCTTGGAAAAATTTGCTTGATAAGTTGCACAGTAAAGTCAATCATTGGAGTCATCATTTCCTTTCTACTGCTACGAGAGTGACTCTTTTGAAGTCTGTTATCCAAGCTCCTCCTATTTATAGGGGTTTTGTTCAGGCGGCTCCTTTGTATTTCCTAAGGGAATTTGATGCTCTCTCATGACAATTTATTTGGAGTGGTAACTTGTAGTCAACCAAGTGGAGTCTTGTTGAGTGGGATACAATGTGCAGGCCACAGAAAGAGGGGGGCCTTGGATTGCGTTCTATTTTTTTGAATGGGAAAGCTCTTGGAGCCAAGTTATATTGGCGTTGGTGTACTAGTCAGCATTAGCTTTGGGCTCATATTCTTAACCACAAGTATCTTAAGGATGTTAATACTTTTGATGTTCCTTGTTTCCCTTTCGAAGGAAGGGGATCTATGATTTGGAATACCTCAAATCGGGGGCTTAGTTAGTTAAGAAGGGGCTTTTTTGGATATGTCATTCAAGTTCTCAAGCCCTTTTTTGGTGGGATTCTTGGGATGGTCACCCTCCCATTCTTTCTACTTACCCTCACCTCCAATCTCTTTTTGATCATTTTATTGTTGCTGGTTGGAATATGGTTGAGCATTATAAGTCTATTCAGAATATTGGACTGACTGCTAGCCTTAGATGGAAGCACTCCTGGAATTGGCCACCAGGAGGGTCAGAGGAGGATAGGCAAGAGTTGGCTCAGATTCTTGCATCATAGGTATGCAATTCCCTAGTGGGGCAAGATGTTCTGGCTTGGAGTAACAGTGATTTATCTGGTAAGTACTATGTTTAAGTAGGTTATGGTGAGTTAGTTAGGTAGGTGATGGGGGACAATGAGGTTCCTTGGTGGAAGCAAGTGTGGAATACATTTTCTTGGCCCAAGTGCAATTTTTTTTGTGGCTGGTGGTCCAAAATCGATGTCTTACTTGGGATAACTTGTGCAAGAGAGGGTTCCAGGGTCCCTCGATATGTGTTTTGTTTTGTAATAGTGAAGAGAGTGTTTCTCATCTCTTCTTCCAATGTTCTTTTTCTAGGAGGCTTTGGCACCTTTGGTAGGCTATGTGGAACTAGGCTTGCTAACATGTCTCTTCTTTGGTGGAGTTCTTTGCTTGATGGGGGAAAACCCCTATTAAGACCTCTTTTCTTCAAGTTGCTTGGCCTCTGGGACTGACTTTTATTATCTGGCATATCTGGCTGGAGAGGAATCATAGGATTTTTCAAGATGTGAAGATGGTTATCCAACATTTGTGGTGGAGGATTCTTTATTCTTTGGGAGAAACTACTGCGGCTAAGTGTGACTTGGTTGAGGGTGTGGATCTAGGAGAGGTTGCTTTTTGTACTCGTCTCAATCTTCCTCTTCAGAGGGGGCCTACTCGGAGTACTGGTCAGATTATGAGAAATAGATGTCATCATCCTCTTCAAAAGATAAATAGGGAGGGTCGTTGGTGTCCTCCTCCTTAGGGTGTGTTGAAAATAAACACAAATGGTTCTTCTCATAGAAATCCTAGCCATGCTATTATTGGAGGTGTTGGGAGGACTCGTTATAGGACTGTTGAGTTTATCTTTTCTATTTATAAGGGTTGGTATACTAACAATGTGATGGAGGCTCTTTCCATTTTATGTGTTGTGGAGCATGGTTGTGCTCTCGGATGGAGACAAATCATTTGTGAATCTGATTCTCAAGTGGTAGTGACTTTGTTGAAGAGGCGACAATTAGAGGATGTGACTTGGCAGTTGGCTGTTATTATAAAACAAATTCTTAATCCATGTGCTTCCTTGGATTTTGTTTCTTTCTGTCATATTCCGCGTGAATAGAATGGGGTTGCAGATTGTTTGGCTAAATGGGATTTTGATCATTTGCAAGATTGGAATATTGTGGAAATGGGTCAGTTACCCCCAAATTTGTTACAAAAGTTGGACCAACTATTGGAGATTGACAAGGCAACGTAATGCCTTTGCTTTGTATTGCTCCTTTTTGGATTGAATAAATTTGTACCCCTCTTTTAGTTAGAAAAAGAAACATAAACAGATTTTATTAGCTGTGCATAAAAATTAAAAAATAAAACACATTAAACATGTTATAAAATAATGTTTTATTTATTTAAAAATTATTTTACTTTATTTAATTATTTATTATTTTATTTTATTTGTAGAATCATACAATTTTAATTTTATTTGAAAAAATATTCATTATTTTTATTTATATTTATTTTGAAAAATATAATAAATATTAATATAAATATATTAAATACATCTATTTTATTTATTTAAGAGTTTTTTAATTTTATTTCAAAATTATATTTATATTATAATACATAACTTTTATTTTTAATCTAAAATTATTTTATTTTATTATATTATTTATTTTATTTATTTGAAGAGCTATTTTATTTTTCATGCAAATTTCAAATTTTCTTTTGCAAAATTCATTACTCTTTATTTCAATAATTATTTTGTTTTGTTTTTACTTTCAAAAATATAGTGAATATTATAGGTATAAATATTATATATATAATTACTTGATGTGTAAATGATTGTCAAATTTAAACTAAAATCACTTAAGATTTCAAATGTCGATATTATAGAAAATCTCAAGAGAATTGACATTCACCATTACAACCTTACACCACTATACATAAATGAATCTTGAGGACTATATGAATTATTATTTCACCAATTCAATGAAGTGTTGGTTGGGTATACCACACCGCTAGCTACAATTGTAGATATTTAGGCATTTGTCTTTCCAACTAATATATCTAAGCTAGAATAGAGAGCTCAAAATGGTAGGGCAACATCTTTATTTGTAGGACATGTAGGAAACCACCAATGACTTCTATGCAGTAGAAAAGTGGTTCCCCAATATGCAAGTCTACTAAGGAGTGGAAAGGACACAACAACACAACACCAACTGCATCCACTTCATCTCTTATTCCCTTAGAACAAATTTGTGGTTCACCTACTACAACCTTGTTAACCATTTCTATGGGTGTGTGTTTTTAAATATTAAATATTAATTATTAGATGTGTAAATGGTTGTCAAAGATAAGGGATTTTTTTGTACATGGTCATGATATGAGACTCCATGTCTAAACATAATTATTTACTTGTATGTTACCATTTAATTGTGTCAGACATATTTTTAATTTTATAATTTCATTTCTTTTTTAGTATATATTGGTTGTATTTTGGTTTTAGTGTACACAACATAATGCCTCTCAACATAATTAATGTTTAGAAGTAACTAAAATAGGTTAATGACATTGTAATAAAAATATGTTAAACTAAAGTTTGTAGGCAAAAGAAAGACAAACCATAATTTATTATGTTGCTTATAATTTTAGAATGAAAGTTGAAGGAAAAAATGAGGAGGAAAACATTAAGACAAAGAGGTGTATTGATGACTCTTAAGAAAGTAGATTATGTATTAGGTCATCTTCCTAATAAATAAATTTGCATGTCTTTATTCATCTCATAATAAATAGTATCCACAATACTCTTTGCACCTAAAAAATAAAACACTTCATTATAATTAATTGTTAATATTAATATATAAATTTCAAATACAAATTTAAAATTTGAAGTTTCATATTTAACTATAAAATTTAAGGGAACATTTTACCATTAAAAAGTATCTATTTTATCTCTATTTAAAATTGTTAATTATGCATTAAACTTTTAAGTGAACAAATATAAAACAAATGAAAAATAACAAGTATTTTACAATTAAAAAATGTGTGAAGGGGTGTCACTTAACCTCTAACAAGAGGAAGAGCATTAAGGCATTTACTATTCTTAATGATGTCGCTAATACAACATGAAACTTCTTGGAATGCTTGCTTTCACTACTGAAACAATTCTACATTGTATGTGTCTTTTTTTTCATGCTTATAGAACCCATCTGCATATATTCCTTTTCCTCCAACAACCCACCTTACTATAAAAAGGCTCAACATAATAGAAGATAGAGATAATTGCTGGTGCAATTTCTTCACCATAAATGCTAGTCTACCTAAGAACACCAAGTGGATTGTGAATAATTCTCTAAAATCAATTGAAGCCAAGTAGCCATGGCTTCTTATAAAGCTTTAGGCAATAAATCCATCTAAGCTTGGACTCGTCTTTCTATAAAAACACTCATAGTCTCATTGCATCTAGAGAATTGTACATACTTCTAGCCAACATGTGTTTGACATCTTGTTAAAAATGATTTATGAAAACTTCATATAACATATATTTCATTCTAGATGAGGAGGTAAAAAAAGTATAAGCAGAGGGTTGTAACATACTGCTCCTCAATTGCTATTAACTTTTTTTCTTAAATCAAATACCCAACTTAATCAACCTATATTTTTAGCGAAGTTTCTAACTTTAAAATTTAGCATTCAATCTAAATCATTCAGCATTTGTAAGTAAATCACAATCAATTGATTTAAGAGCCTACACCTAGTCATATAAGTCTTAGATTAATTTTTACAACACATAAAATAAATCACTTAGAACTAATGTGAGATGAGATCAACTCAACATGTACGCACTACCAAGTTGTCAAATGCATTCCCTTCATTTAGTTTACTATTCAAAAAACACATATGTATTAAATACAAGTTATTGCCTATTTTCTTCACTCTTTCATAACCATCTAGTACCCATTAAAGCCTCATCTAAAGCCTCCTAAAAAGATAAGGTCAAACCAATTGGAAAAAACCCAAAAATCTGGGAGTTACCCCTCCTAGACCCTCCCCCTATGAACTTGAGGTCACAGAGACATCCTTCACCCAAGAACCGCTTATGTATCTGCTTTCAAACGGATCAAAATCAAATGTAGTTCTCCTTGTAAAATCTCTTGAAAATGACACCTACACACAAGTTCCCATAACCAAAGTTTCATTAATTATTATATCTTATTCCAACAAGATTCCTTTAAATGATTCCCAATAGTTGAATAGTGAATAACGATAAGTAGGGAATTTCAACACTACTCCCAATTTAGTAAACCTATACCATGACACTTTCATCCATGTACATGTCAAGATCTCAATTAAACATCACAATAATTATTCTGAATTCAATGTGAGCATCCTCAAACCCCTTAATATTTCCTATCAACAATATTGTCACATATTTGGTACGTTGATGATGATACACCATAGTTTCTAACATAGGGTTCTATTTTGGCTCAAAACATGATTTGGTGACACTTTCATCCATGTATTCAAGATCTCAATTAAACATCACCATAATTATTCTGAATTCAATGTGAGCATCCTCAAACCCCTTACAATTTCCTATCAACATATTGTGCCATATTTGGTACATTGATGATGATACACCATAGTTTCTAACATAGGGTTCTATTTTGGCTCAAAACATGATTTGGTGATCTTAGATATCACAAGTGCATTGGTTCTTGATATCTTGAATGACTACATCATATTAATGAGAAACCCTATTATAATTCATGTATGAGGATAACCTGATAGAATAAATTTCACAATTAGGATAAATTTTCTAAAAATAAGGTTATCAATACTCAATATCTATTCACCATATGATATTCTATGAATGTACCATGACCATATCCTTACTTTGATGGGCTAGTTTAGACTACACCACCTCTGAATCCATATTGAAGCATTTCCATTTGAAATTACTATACCATGTTCAATATTGAGGTTCTTATGCTTTAGGGGTCAATAGATATCTTTAAAGGACATACAATAGTATATATATATATATATATATATATATATATATATATATATATATATATATATATATATCAAGCTTGTTTTAAGGATAGTCAATGCTTGAATACTACTTAAGAAAGTTGGCAACACTATGAAAATACAAACCCAATAATCATTTTACTAATAATATTCTTAATATTCCAATTTTCTTTACCCTATGGTGCAACCTCATATTCTTATATTAGTTTAGTTCATAGATTAAATAACTTATTCATAATTTTAATTTATTAAATAAGACATCGATGATCAATGATAAGGTATCATGAGATGCTGCATATCATGGTTACATAGTGTTTATCTCTTAACATAGTCTCAACAATATTATCAAATTAAATAGTAGTTGTCTTCCTCTTAGGATGCAATCATATTAGAGCTCTAATATCCTTTATTCATATAATAGTGTCGATATCAAGTTTATAATAGTCAAGAGGTTGGACATGTAATCCTATTGAACCTTTACCCTCAAATCTAAAGTGGAATTACCAATAGTATCAAGTTGCAATATTTTATATTCCTACCAAGCTATGGTGTCAAATTCATTCGTAGCCCATGATTATAATGTCAACATGAGATTCTTGATATAATATAGTACCAAAATAATACCATATTCCCCTTTTAAGTAGATTATGATGTATGTTGGCCCTTATATACAAATTTATGGCATTTCCATGGAAGATTTATTTATATAGACAAACCTTCATAAAATAGTCGATGTGTAACCTTTCTTTAAAAATATAGTTTATCAATATTAATTCAAATTCAAATAAACTCTTTAGTATCAATCTAAACTTGAAGGATCATAGAAATATTTTCCCTATAAAGATAAATTTGATTCACAAATCTATAGAAAATTAGTTGCCTTAAAATATCCTTGAAGTTGTTTGCAAGGTCTCCATTTAGATATGATTTTGGTTCTTCTAAATCCTTTTAAAATTTCAAGTGTTAGTTTGAGTGATAACAAGATTTAGTGTACATGGAAAAGAGACAAATTCACATAAGTTCACAATCCTAGTATAACATAAACACTCAGTCCTTATCTTTGAGGTTTTCCACAACTTATTGTGTCTTATAAAATAACTCTAAAGCTCCAAAATTAATGTTGTTCTATTCTACATAGATGAAGAAACTAAAAGACACTTACCAATACAACATCTTGAAGAACTCAGTAGAGCTAGGAGATGAGTTGGTAACCAAGGTAAATCATGACAACTGTTAGAATGTTCCACATCACCGATACCTTCCCTTGACAAAACCTCTCCATGCAAAATGAGTAGTGTTGTCAAATTCCAAGTGATAAAAAGAATTTTTCACATTTTGAGCCTTTGGGATCACATCCATGCACTCACACCATGATTGCTTTTCTATGAACACCCTTCTTCCTCTACCTTGGCTCTATCTATACTCCTCTTCCCTAATATCCTTTCTTCTTAATTAGGTGCAAGCCAAGGAGGATGTGGGCAAGGGAAAGAAACATGGATTCACAACTACTAATTGCATTTACATTAAGTTTCCAAGGCCTATACATTGAATCCATTTTGTGCATATTTTCTACTATTGTGATTCATGAAACAACACCTCTTGAGGGATTTTTTTACTATTGTTAGCTTCAACCTCATCTCTACATATTCCTTGCTTGGAAATGCCCTTTTTCCTTCAAATTTTCTATATTATTTCCCTTGTTCCATACTTTACATTCCCTTTTCCACGCAGGCAAGGAGGGTGATGAAAACAATTGAAGAATTTATCTCCTCACTTGCCAACTACATTTGCCTAAAATTTCTGTCACATTTTCAACAAATCAATTATGTGCATATCATGTGATCATGGTATTCCATGCAAACACATTTCTTCAGTAAGATCTTGTCCCACCTTTGCTCTTTCTCCCTTCACATTTTTCTCTGCAATCACAACCCCAAACACCTTCCACACATTCCCTTGGTCTTCCTCCTTTCACACATCTTGCACTTCTCTTTTTCCTTCCATCATTCTCTCCCTTCTTCCCTTGTCGACCTCTACTACTCCTCTAGATCATGTCCTCTCCTTTTTGTCCATACTCCTTCAAACCTCACATTTTTTCTAAAACTACACACATACATCCCCAATGGAGGGGTCATGAGATTTTTTAAGGTGATGTAAGTGCCTATTGTTTTCCACACCATCTGTAGAATTTTGTCATTCGTGGGCATGGGTGCCAACCCTGCCACCATCCTTTCCATGCCCACCCCATTCCTCTCATTTATTTAGAGGTCCCTTCTTACTTGGGTTGCTCAGGATGCCCATACCTTCGTCCAAATTTGTCTCTCCATGCCTTTGACTAGTAGGTTTACTTTATTTATTTGTTCTATCATCCACACAATGTCCATGTGAAAGGGTC
The DNA here is from genome assembly GCA_007258455.2 of Sequoia sempervirens. Lineage (NCBI taxonomy): Eukaryota > Viridiplantae > Streptophyta > Pinopsida > Cupressales > Cupressaceae > Sequoia > Sequoia sempervirens. The sequence goes on along the minus strand of VDFB02271358.1, from coordinate 133,168,969 downwards.
TTCTTTTATGGGGATGTGAGATCCTTCCCCCTTGGGAATAAGCCATGTCGGCTTACATGGAAGTTGTATTTATTCATTTCTTGCTTTAGCTATACTCCAATCATTCAATGCTCTCCTCTTACCCTATCTAGATATCTTAGGTCATCAATTTAGGGATTTTATATGTCACTTTCTTCAAGATTTTGGGTTATTACCCAATCTATATGCTATGAACATATTATCATTACCTCTGAAGGGTTTCATTTTCCTTAATTTGATAAGTTTGGAATAAATTTATATAATATTTAAGATGGTGGATGCTAAAACTATACCCTTGAGTAAGCATCTTCGCTCAATCCAACCCTAAATTTTGATCTTGTGGGTTGATTTTTCTTAAGAGGGTCCAATGTTATACCATCAGCTACACATATTTACCAAGTAACCCTTATTAGGTATCAAGGTACCATGCATCAATGACCATTCTTCATAGTCTAGTACACCATATATGTTTAATTAATTTAATCATTTTCACGTTTTCTATGGATATAATCAAGTTACTTGCTTCGAGGGTTGACAACACATATTACAATGTCCAACTAAACCAACATTAGCAAAAAACTTAATTAAGGCTGCAAGTATATTTAATACAAACAAGATCTTTGTGTTCATTGAACTTGTTACTATTTACATCACTTCATACCATGCCAATTACTATATAAGTTCTTTCCCAACTTGTGACTATCTCATCAAGTATTAAGGTAATTACAAATTTCCCATTGAGGGTATTATCCTTGTCTTTAACACATACTAACCCAATAAGACATACACCCTTAGTTATTTTTAGTTTATGTTCCCATCAATTCTTTTTCCTACCATAAGAAGGATTTTAATACCTTTAAATATGCAATGAAAATTTCCACATAACAAGGGGTAAAAATCAAATCCAACAAGTGGTTTGGGAGAAATAGAAATCATCAATTGACATAACCTTCCATTGTGCAATCTAATTTTCCATTTACGATTCATATATCCAACTTCCATTTCTCACACATTTATGTTTTCTTTATTAGGACTAGTCATAAATCTCATGAGCTTAAAAGTCCATTTAAAAATTTCAAGGAAACTACACTCATACCAAGATACCAACTTAGTTATGGTTGATTAGTAGTGCAAGAGAATGTACCTTATTTGAAGTCAAGTGAGCTTCATAGGTCCAATGTTTGAACCTAGTTTTTTTATAACAACCGCCCCTTAGTTGCTACTAATTTTTTTCTTAAATCAACAAGTACCAACTCAATTGAAAACAAATACCCAACTTAATCAATCGAGCATCTTCCATGCAACTTAGAAGTGCTAACTTCAAAGCTTCTTCATTTACCATGTTGATGTCAATCTCAACATCCCCAAGTATTTTCTTACACATAAGAGTGGTAAGCTCCCAAGGTTAAGGTCATTCCTAGACCTAGACCTAAGCCTCAAGGGTTCATTCTTGATGACCATGCCTATGTATCCCTTCACAGGAAATCAGAGGCTTCATAGTTCACCAAACAAGGTTAGAGGGAGTTCATTCTCTCCTCTTGTATGAGATCTCAAATCTTTCTTTAAAACATGACTATTTAGAAAACTTAGCCCAATCATAATATAAAGATACTATTTACCATCAAATGTTGGTCCCACCAAACACTGCCAATCCATAGCATACAAACAAACACGGTTATATTATTCCATAATTCCCCAATTCCCCTGGTGAGTAACTTGAGCATACATCACATATACACAAGGTGACCAACTCATACACATCACATATACATTGAGACTAGCTCCAACAAACGTCACATATACACAATGACTAGCTCTAGCATACACCACACATATACACAATGACTAGCTCCATCATACATTATAAATACCTAGTGACTAGCTTCAACATATGTCACATATACACAGTGACTGTCTCGAGCATACATCACATATATAAGGTGACTCTAGCTTATACACATTACAAGTACAACAAGGATTGACTAATACACATCACAAGTACATTAGTGACAGGTTCATATGTACATCACATCATAATAGTGACTAACTTGTTAATAACATCACATATATCTAGTGTGACAATCCACACAATACATCACATGTTCACATAAGGAACAATAGGTAAAGTGGAAATGGATGCAACCTATTTCATGCATCAACCCACTATTTGATTCACATTCGCATAAGCTTGCTATGACAACAATTAAGAATCCCATACCACTTGATGTGATTGCTAACAAGGGCACTAATATAACCATGAGAATAACCCTAGGCCATTTACACAAGTACTTAGGGAGGAATTAGTGTATAAACACACTCAATTACACAATGGTTCATATCACTTCATGATCCCAAGGGTTTCCTACCTCTAGTAATCCAAGATACCATTTTGCACATCAAGATAGGCCACTATAATATGAGACAAGTTCAGATGTTACCTACCTATTATTCATTGGAAACTCTCTTCCCTACAGTCCATCAGACGACTAAGAAAACAAGTTGGTCCACCACCTGCATATTGCTAGCGGAAAACCATCCAACCATCTAGCGTACATTAGACATTCATCATCGGTAGTCGTTGGCCCCAAAGCCCACATGCTCTTAACGAAACCTATCCAAGCCTCTAGAGTAACATGAGGTATGCATCATTAGCATGCCACTGACTCCAAGGCCCACATGCTATTGGCATAATCTATCTCACTATCCACATGGTACGGCTAACAGTCTACTGACATAGTATGCTCCTTGACTTCTGTCAATCTCAAGCATGAATAAGCTTATCTTTGAGCGGGTCATAGGACTTTCCATCAGTGATCACCTAGGATGTATAGGAATAACCTACATGTTAGAGGATTACCACCTCAACTTATGCCCTTGTAGGGTTCTACTCCATTCGTTGCCGTAAAAATTAGTGCTTGCACCCAAATTATCACTATACCTGGAAGAGAGATTCCTAAATAGGAATACATAAATCACAATTGACTGATTTAAGAGCCTACACCTAGTCACATAAGTATTAGGTTAATTTTTATAACACATAAAAGAAATCACTTAGAACCAATATGATATGAGCTCAACTCAACATGTACCCAGACTACCAAGTAGTTAAATCCATTCCCTTCATTTAGCTTACTATTTAGAAAACACATTATGTATTAAATACAAGTTATTAGGTTTTATTAACTCTTTCATAATTAAAGCCTCATCCAAATCCTCTTGAAGAGATAAGTTCAAACCAATTGGAAACAACCCAAAAATATGGGATTTACCCCTCAAAACCCTCCTACAGACTCGAGGTCATGGAGGCATACTTCGCCCAAGGATCGCCTACGTATTTGCTTCCAAACAAATCAAAGTCACACGTAGTTCTCCTTGAAAAGTCTCTCAAAGGACACCTACACACAATTTCCCATAACCAAAGTTTCATTAATAATTATGTCTTATTCCAATAAGGTTCCTTTAAATGATTCCCATAGTTAATAGTGAATAATGACAAGTAGGGAACTTCAACACCACTCCCAATTTAGTAAAGCTATACCATGAAAATTCCATCCGTGTATGTCAAGATATCAATTAAACATCACCATATTTATTATTCTGAATTCGGTGTGAGCATCCTCGAACCCCTTACAATTTCCTATCAAGGATATTGTGTTATATTTGGTACCCTCATGATGATACACCATAGTTTATAACAGAGGGTTCTATTTTGGCTCAAAATGTGATTTGGTGATCTTAGATATCAAAGTGTATTGGTTCTTGATATCTTGATCAACTACATCATATTAACAAGAAAGCTTGTTAGCATTCATGTATGAGGATAACCCAATAGAATAAATTTCACAATTAGGATAAATTTGCTAACAATAAGGGTATCAATACTCAATATCTATTCAACACATGATATTCTATGAATGTACCATGAACATAGCATTACTTTGATGTGCTAGTTTAGACTACACCACCTTTGAATCCATATTGAAGCATTTCCATTTGAAACTAATATCATATTCAATATTGAGGTTCTTATACTTTAGGGGTCAATAGATATCTTTAAAATACATACAATAGTATATATATATATATATATATAAGCTTGTTTTAAGGATAGTCAATGCTTGAATACTACTTAAGAAAGTTGGCAACACGATGTCCTTTGGAACAACATATGAAAATACAAACCCAATAATCAATTTACTAATAATATTCTTATATTCCAATTTCCTTTACACTATGGTGCAACCTCATATTCTTATATTAGTTTAGTTCATAGATTGGATAACTTATTCATACTTTCCATTTATTAAATATGACCTCGATGATCAACAACAAGGTATCATGAGATGTTGCATATCATGGTTACATAGGGTTTATCTCTTAACTTAGTCTCAACAATATTATCAAATTAAATAGTATTTTCCTTCATTAGGATGAAATCATATTATAGCTCTAATATCCTTCCTTCATTCATATAATAAATTCAATATCAAGGTTATTATATTTAAGAGGTTGATGGAAATTGTGTAGTCCTATTAAACCCTTACCCTCAAATCTAAAGTTGAACTACCAATAGTATCAAGTAGCAATATTTTATATCCCTACCAAGTTATGGTATCTAATTCATTTGTAGCCCATAATTATAATGTCAACATGAGATTATTGATATAATATAGTACCAAAATAACACCATATTCCCTTTTTAAGTAGATTATGATGCATGTTGGCCCTTATATACAAAGTTAGGACATTTCCATGGAAGATTTATTTATATAGATAAACCTTCATAAAATAGTTGATGTGTAACCTTTCTTTAAAAAGATAGTTTATCAGTATTAATTAAAATTCACACAAACTCTTTAGTATCAATCTAAACTTGAAGGATCATAGAAATATTTTCCCTATAAAGATAAATTTGATTCACAAATATGTAGAAAATTAGTTTCCTTAAAATATCCTTGAAGTTGTTTGCAAGGTCTCCATTTAGATATGATTTTGGTTCTTCTAAATCCTTTTAAAATTTCAAGTGTCAGTCTGAGTGATAACAAGATTTAGTGTACATGGAAAAGAGACAAATTCACATAAGTTCACAATCCTAGTATAACATAAACACTTAGTCCTTATCTTTGAGGTTTTCCACAACTTATTGTGTCTTATAAAATAACTCTAAAGCTCTAAAATTAATGCTGTTCTATTCTACATAGAGGAAGAAACTAAAAGAAACTTACCAGTACAACATCTTGAAGAACCCAGTACAGCTAGGAGATGAGTTGGTAACCAAGGTAAATCATAACAACGATTAGAATTTTCCACATCAATGGTACCATCCCTTGACAAATCCTCTCTATGCAAAATAAGCAGCATTTCCAAATTCAAAGTGATAGAATGCTTTTTTCACATTTTGAGCCTTTGGGATCACATCCATGCACTCACACCATGATTTCTGCTCTACGAACACCCTCCTTCCTATACCTTGGCTCCATCTATGCTCTTCCCCAATATCATTTCTTCTTAATTGGGTGTAGGCCAAGGAGGATGTGGGAAAGGTCAAGAAATGTGGATTCACAATTACCAATTGCATTTGCATGAAGTTTTCAAGGATTGTACATTGAATCCATTTTGTGCATATTTGCTACTATTTTATTCCATTAAACGACATCTCTTGAGGGATTTCATTACTTTTATCAGCTTCAACTTCAACTGTATGTATTCCTTTGCTTGGAAATGCCCTTTTTCCTTCATATTTTCTATATTATTTCCCTCGTGCCATACTTTGCATTCCCTTTTCCATGCAAGCAGGAAGGGTGATGACAACAATTGAGGAATTTATCTCCTCACTTGCCAACTACATTTGCCTAAAATTTATGTCACGTTTGGGTAAGTGCAACAATGTGTGACACAATTTAGGTGTCAAATTGTAAAAATTTGCAAAAAAAAGGCCGAAATTGGCCATTTGGCGCATGCCAAATTGAAAAGAAAAATAAAAGCAAAAAATGAATTTCAAACCCTCATTTCTCTTCAACCCACAACTTGGCTTGGAGGATTGGAGGTTTGCAACTCGTGCTCGCCAAATATCATCCATTATTTGCATTGTTAGCTTGCTATCTTTCATGAGGATGCTGCCAACATGTTAGAGACATCAAAGATTGTGAAGAGGTATGTATTTTTATTCAATTTATTTTGAATTTGATTTAGAATGCAGATTGAAATAGGTTTTTATAATAATTTTTTTCTTTAATTATCAAGGAATGAATCTCCACCTTGAAACTTTGATAATTCATAGTCACCCCCTCGAGAAGAGCCTTCTATTCAAGAACAACTTGAAACCCCTCCATCAATTCATAGGCATCCTCAAGGAACACAAGAAAATATTCTAAATCAAATTGAAAACAATAAAAGAGACATTGAAAAACTAATTGGAAGATTAAGCGAGAATGCTTAAACCCACCCTTATAGGGGAGGGATTACTGAATCATTGAATTCAATTGTATCTCATGTAGGAGAAATGAGTGAGAAAATAAATTTTTGGTCAAATAAGAGGCATGAGATGAGACAATATTATGCTAGAGGTTTGTCATATGCAGATGTTAAAAAACAAAAAATTAGCAAAGTTGACTTGTGTGCCCTATTTACAGACCTGAAAACCAATGCACCTTTGCCTCATACATGTAGGAGGTTCCCCATCCATTGGTGCCACCATGAGTTAATTAAAAATAAAATTTGGGAGTGGTGGTGGATGGTATTTGACCAACCTCCATGCAATAACCATGAGGTACCACAATACTTTTTGAGGAAACTCTATTGTGATTTTATCCTCAATAAGATGCCAAATTATTTTGACACCTTAGACTTTTAGGGTAGAGGTGGGGGCTCCACACATGATAGACCTGCTGCACAACGTAATCCATAGTTGGCACCGAGACCCTTGGCCAGACCCATGGTGGAGCACGTCATTGTTCCTTCCATTGTTAAGGATAGTGTAGAGGTGGACACACTGGAGTTGATTGGATCACTCACCCAGACCATTTTACAATGTGTGAGGCCTCTAGTACAGCCTGGTGTGGAAGAGACGTGTAGGCCCCGAGCTCCACCCCACCATTGTGGTGCTTGTAGTGCAATTTGCATGTACGATTATCAGAGTGCTCAGGATGCAGCTACACATCCTACATCAGTTGTAGAGGTGATGGCTTTCATAGATGATTTGTTGAATGATACACTTGGCATTGACAATCAGGTAAAATTTAGCAAGTTCATTTAATGTTGTTTATTAAATTATATTTTGAAATTTAAGAATAAGTAAATTAGTAGAATTTTGATTTGATGAAATTTTAGGGTTAGAGTGTTCATGAGACATACCCCATTCCTACAAACCCTTATTCGTTCTCGATGTTGATTCCACAGGTATGCAACTAGTATTAAAGATATTATTATTGCATTTGAATAGTTGAATTTTATATTTGAATGTTTGTCTCATAACATGCTTTGGATTTCAAATAGTTTCTTGGTGGACCTTCGACCTCCACACCTTGCAATTCATTTCCTCAAGGACCTTACACTCAGGTGGCCTTTATTCAATAATGGTGTTGTAAAACAATGTTAGCTAGTTTTCATAATTTTGCATATACAAATCTAAAAAATTGATGAGAAACACAAACATTGCATTTGTATTCCTTGATCATGTCACATTATCTTCTCCTGATTCACTTTTTGTTCCTTTATTCCTTCCTAATCCCATCCCATTAACATTAAATAGTTCACCCTACCATTTAATCTTTCATTTACCATTTGTAGATGTTGACATCAAAAAACCCTAGTGATGTTGGTGGGACCATGGACCATGGAGTTGCTGCAACAATAGCCAGTTCTAATCCATTGAGAGAGGTATGCAACAAATTAGTCGATTTGACATTATATTTTCTCTTTTATGGTCTATTATAGAAAATTTTCATGATACTTTTGTGTAGCTTAATGTCTATCTTGATGGTTGCTACAAGTGGTTGTCACTCTAGATTGTGGACGTGGTAATCATGTAAATATGAATGATGACTATCTGTATGTGGTAAGTGATTATATTTTGTTATATGTTGATGAGCCTAGTTTTTGGTTAAATCTTGGGTAGAGTTTATAGTTCATTTCTTGGCATTATCATGAACTTTCATTGTCAAATGCTAATATTTTGTATAATGTTTCCTTCAAACCATTGACAATGGGTTTATCCTATCCTTGTGAAGTTTTAATGACATTAACATATTATGCGGATTATCTATATTAATTTTGCATGTGATTGATGAATGTTTTCTAATTTGATTTTAGATGTGCAATTATTATGCATACTAACATTTCCATGTAGGACACAATTGATGGATGCTACGTTGGGAAAGGAAACCGACAGATAATCATGCAGGGGAATCATTCAAAGGAGTCAACTGAAGAGCGACAACAACAGATTCACCACGACAGTCAATTGTAACTACCTTGCATTTATGGCATCGAGCAATCACGGGCATTACTACAATTTTGAGTTCATGTTTGGGCATGCATGTCTGACTAGATTCCCTGCAGGCGTAACCGCTCTGCCACTCTTTTCTTGCTTTCCCTAAATGGCATCCTCACAGTTAGTGGGAGTTGACCACATTGTTTAGTTGGTTGAATAAATATGGATTTGAATCTCCTTCTGGAGGAGTTCAAACCTTAGTTATTGATTGTTGAAAGATGATATTGATGTATTGAGCATTCTTTATTTTTTCATACAGCCATGCTAAGTACTCTGTTTACATAATTTTCAATGAATGAGATGATAGTCTGAATTTGAGTATTTTAGTTTGTATTAGTTTTAGTGGATACTCATCCAAGGGGGCCCACTTGGTGAGTAATCCTTTCTTTAGAGTAATTAGCTTAGTGTTAATTTTTGTACTTAGTTCAAAATCCGTTATTGACTATTCCTGCAGCCATTAGAATTCCATTATGTGTCTATTCCTACAACCAAAGCAAACATAGTAGTTTCTTGTCTATTAGCCCAGATCTTTATTCTTGTTATGCATCTCAGTATAGCATAGTCATTGGTTAATGCTTAGCTTTTGCTTTATTTCCTTCCTGCAATTTACTTTTAGTATTGTGTGTTTCTTAGCTATAGATTAGAGATGGATACTTAGGAATTCCTATTGCACATACAGTGCTGACCCATTTCAAGTCTATGTCCCTAGGTTGACAAGTTAAATGCACCTCCATGATGGTTGAATAGCTATTCAGGTTAGACGTCTAGTCTCTAAATTATGGCTATATAAGCCTAGTTAGGAGATCCTTGTAGGAGGATGATATTTTTGGCACCGTTGTCGAGGATGGTGTCAAGCTAGGAGGTTCTTCAGAGTCATTGATAATTTCTATGTTATAGAATTTCTTCTGTTTTTGTCTTAGAATACCCCATGTTTAGGCAAATAATGATTTGTTTTTATTTTTCTCATTCTTTGTGTGAGCTAGTTGATGTTGAGTTGATATTGCAAAAAGTTGAGATCCCAAGTCTTCCCAAAAACAAAGAAGAAGAAGAACCATTTGACCAGTTTTGAAGCTTCCATTAGAGACCCAAAATTAGATTGATAGCCCTTTGCCTTGAAAATCTATCAAGAAAACATGGGTGATACCTTCTTGTCTAAATATGACCTACTCTGCCAGGATCATGACTACACTACTGATGCTCTTGAGCTTGAGCTATTTCCCACCACTTTGAGAGAAGCTGCACTAGGATGGTTTATGAGTCTAGGCAGAAATACCATGGAAACTTGGGAGGACATGAAGAAAAAGTTATTTGGAAAATACAAGGAATATTGTTGGGGTAGTGATACAAAAGGAAGTGATGCCTCTAGGATGAAGCATAAGGAAAATGAGAGCTTGGAAGATTATCTTTCAAGGTTTATGTCCTGCATGTAGGAATCTCCACACTATGCACCTAATGAAGAATCTCAGAAGCTACTTTTCTTGTTAGGAATCAATGAGATTTATACTAATACTCTGGACTTGATGGCAAGAGGAGATATCACTCAAGTATCTTGGGAAGATATCAAGGAAATATGTCAGGACTATTCCAGGATAGCTTCAAAAGAAGAGAGAACTTATGGAGTTCCAAAAATGGAGATCACTGATGTGTTAACGGATTTCATGCAAGATATTACAAACAACCTAGATACTCAGTTGGGTACACCTCAAACCAAAGACAAACATAAGGACTGCAGATGCAAGATGGTAATTGACATTGACAACAATATTCCACCTAAGGAAGATCAAGTCTACTTTGGTGCACAAAGGAAGCCCTGGGTTCCAAAACAAGGTATGTTACTAGCTCCATCATCTTTTTCTGGGCCAAACTAGGTAGAAAGTTTCATGCAACCATTTTCTCAATCCCAACGACTTTCTATAATGCCTCCACCTGCTAAAGCACACAAATTTACTTAGCCGCCAACTCAGCCCACACCCTACCTAAATAACACACCATGGCTACAAACAATTCCCTGCATATGCTATTCACTCATGTTTAGAAACTACTGTATCCACTCCTTCCACACCCATCACCATTGAGCTACCTATGGAGGAGAAGCAGGAACCTTTGAATGATCTTATTTAGCCAACAATACCTAAACATCCTGAACAAGAGCCACCATTCCCTTAGGAATTGGAAGTTTCCAAGTATGAGAAAGGAAAGGAAGATGCAACTCTCAACATCATGGATATTTAGACATCCCTATTTTAGGCCATAAAGGATGTCCCTATACATGGTAGAAAAATCAAGGAAGCTTATCTTAAGAAGTCAGAAGAAAGGGAGAAATACTCAACTACAGTCCATGAGATGAGATAGTTTGCTGAAAGCATGCTTGGAAAAGAGACCCTTCCCAAGTACAGTAATCCAAACAATCTCGTAATAGTTGTTATCCATGAGATTCAAGTAAACAATTCCCTGAGTGATTTAGGGGCAGCTATTAATGTGATGACTAAGCATGTCCTATAGCAACTAAAATTTGCATACACGAGACCTCCTCCTACTATCCTGAAGCTTGTTAATAATTCCATTATGGATCCTTGATGATATAGACCTTCTAGACTCATGGGAGAATCCAACAGACCCCATGATTTTCTCTCTATGGCCACATGACAATGAGGGAACCGAGGAAGTTAACTTGATGGTGCACTTCATGATGTTAGGTAGAAGTTCTTTCTTGCAGTTTCAAGACAAGGAAGAGGTGTTATCTAGTATAATCCAAAACCATTATGAAGAGGAATGGGCATCATCTTATACTTTTGTCTAGACACTTCCCCCTAATCTTCCTGTAGCCACTCTGTTTGCAAAGAAATGTCCTGCAACAATGAGCATGTTCCATACCATGGCACCATATGGACTCAAACAATTGCAACAGTCTTATCAACACACATTTGTATGGAACTACCGTGATATGAAGGGACTAGATCCTAAGTTCTGCATTCAAAAAATCTACATTAGAGCTGATTGTCAACTAGTAGGGCAGCCTCAACAAAGAATCAACCCTACATTAAGCTGTTAAAATAGAGCTACAAAAATTGATAGCTGTTGGATTTGTTTTCCTCATTTTGGATAGCCAGTGGATGAATTTATTGATGATCGTGCCAAAGAAAGGGGGGAAGTGGCGAGTTTGTGTTGATTATAGAAAATTTAATGTTGCCACTAAGGAAGACCAATTTCCCTTTCCAGCATACTCTCACCTAGCAAGAAATGTTGAATGGATAGAAGGTTGTTGCAAAAAAATTTCCAAGGAATCCTTGACCCATATTCCTATTTTGGTCATGCAACCAAATGATTTAGATGAAATGAGAAGGGTAGCCTTGCACCACACTGAAGTAGTGAAAAATCAGAGAATGAGATGGCATGATTGGGAAAACAAGTTTCCACCAAGTGATTGGGTATTGTCATACGACCTAAAGCATCAGGACAATGTAGAGAAGTTGTGGACAAGGTGGTTAGGACCATTCAACATTTCTAAAGTCTTTCCTAATGGAGTTGTTCAACCCACCATCATTAGCCCTGACAGAATCAAGCTACTTGAGCCAACCTCCAAGGAAGGGACCCTGCAGCAACTCACTCAACATTCAGTACACGAGCTTCCTGCATCCGAAGTTGGTGGACCTACTGTCCCACCTTTTGGCTAAATTAAGGTACATAGTTTTTCATAATAAAGATTTCCACCTTAGTGGAAATCCATTTCTTCACCCATCCACTCATCCATCCATTTGTACCACCTTTCTCTATCTCTTCCATCATTTCATTCCACCTCACTCCATTTCGCTTCACTTTTGATTAATTGCTCAATCATTTCAAAAAAGGAAAATTAGTACTTTCGAGCTCCTTGATCTTTGTAACACATCCTTCACATGATTAGGTATGTAGGTAATTCTCATCTCTTAATTACCTTTTGCGTGCATTTATTTAATCATTGCACATTATTATAGGTGATTGCATAATATGTCATCATTTCCTATGAAGCTGCCACTCCCTTCCCACATATGTTGACACATGTCAAAAATTAGGTTGGGGAGGAATAAAAAAATGCAAATAAACTGCCTGTACATCAAATCGTAACTTGGCTATGTCAAAAAATTTAAACAAGCTAATTTGAAAATCTAGCTCGCATGTGTGAAGTGATGGTAACTGAGCCGCCAATTCTTTCCATTATCACCCTCATTTATCACCCCTTTCCTCACCTTAATTGCCTTGTCATAATCTCAAGAATAAGCAGTAAATGGTAAAAAGTAGAGACAAAGAAGGGAATTTAGTCAACACTGGCAGTAAAAATTTAGAAAGAAAGGTGGTGGTTTTCAAAGCAAAAATTGCAAGGGAAGGAAATTCCGATGAGTGATAGGGATTTCAGAAAATGGGGGGTGGCTTAATTCAGAATGAGCCCTTGGTTCATAGCGCATTGCTGCAAGATGCACAATGTCTGGTAGAATTTCAACGCTGTGGATGGTTCAACTATTTCACAAAGTTGGATGGCTTTGATGAGGGCATTGCACTTGAATTCGCCCAAACATTCTCAAAAGGAAAAGCCACGGTAAAAGGGTTAGAAATGGTGGTGACCAAAGAGAGAATTGCAAAAATTTCAGGGTTACCTGCTGATGACGAGCATTACCCTGCCTCTAGGAATGCTAGGTCAGCTAGAGTAGAATTCATAGTACATGGCGATCCACCAATTAGCATTGAAAAATAGGGTGAAAAAAGATTGTCTCTTCCTAAACCATGGAAGCAGGTAGTTGTGCACATTATAAGGTATATCACCTGTGAGGGACAATTATCAAACCTACATTCAATACACTTTAAGCTCCTGAGCCACCTACGACACAGAAGGAGGATGAATGTGCCCAATGTCTTATACAATCTCCTCTCCATTATGGCGGTCAAGACCAAGAAAGGTAGGGATAACTCTGTCTCCCACCATTGCTTGATAAAATTGTTAGTTAAGAAATCTTTGCATGATGTGTCTGGAATGACTTGGGAGGAATTTGTTCAAGTTAATCAAAATTACCGTCAAGAAGAATTTTTCAATGTTGAGCATTTGCCACCTAGGGTTATACCTCAATCTCGTAGGTCTAGTAGAAGATTAAGCATAGTTGAAGCTACCTCTGGTGCTTCAATTTCTAGTGCTAGTTCTAGTATGAATCCTCCTACAGAAGCAGAGGAGGCCATAAACATTAGTTCCCCTAAAACATAACATTTAGAAAAAGCAAGCACTTCATTTGACTCTGATGACGATGTCCCCCTACAAACCCTAATAAGAACTAGGGCACGAAAGAGAGAAGTTGAGGCAAGAAAAGAAAAAGAAAAAAGGTCAAACCCAACCTGTAGAAAAAGAGGTGTCAAGTGCTAGGAAAAGAAAGGCTGACCCTATTCATCCTACAACCAAAGGGAAACATAAGGGCATCTCTAGGAAATTAAAACTTGTTGGACCAACTTTTTATGAGTCTTCATAGGAAAACCCTAGGCATGATGTGACATCATATGGGGACATCAAAACTTTAGTGGAATGAGAATAGGTTGAGAAAGCAAAAGAAGATATCTTTGAGGAAGCAGGAAAAGTGGTGTTGGCAGTCCTTGCTAGTATCGCATAGGAGTTTGAGGATGAGCAGGGGTTCCTGTAGCAAAACCAAGAACAAGGGCAAGAGTTCTTGCATCCAAAATAGGAAGCACAACAAGAACCAGAACAAGTCTAGGAACAAGAATAAGAGGTCCTGCAACAAGAAGAGGATGAAGAAATAACACCCCTATAGTCGCAAACATCTAAACAACTCGAGTCCATACAAATAATGTCATTTTGGGAGCATCCATCAACTAAAAAATTCGTAGGAATTCATAACCCTCCTAATTTTACAATTCATGCAGCAATTTTAAATCTACAGAAAGAAATAGAAAGGAGGGGGAGAGAATGGAAATAGGAGAAGAAGAAGCTGAAAAGTAAAATTCAAGAGAGGGATGAGATTATTGAGGAGAAAAATGAGGAGATCGCTACTTTAAAGAAGAAAGCCAATAACATTGTGACCTTAGTGCCACAAATTCTTGAATGCGGAGCTCCTGCAAGGGTTTATGCCTTGCACTTGAAAGAGAAATAGCTCTCTTTTAGATTATCAAAAAAAATTTCAGACTCAAGTCCCTCCATTGAAACTCATGTTGAATTCTTCAATGCCTATAGAATTGCTTCCCTTGAGATGAAAAATTTGTTATGTGAATTTTATTTGCACAATTATGCTATCACACAGGATCATGATTGGAACACGTTGTTGTATGTTGGGGATGTTCAATTGAGAGCATTTATGTCCTAGGCACAAAATGAAATTAATTGGGTTGAGCAGAACAATGCTTATAGAAGAATGGAATCCAACATCCCCTTATCCATTAAGGCCAAGTCAAGTAACCCAAAGGATATCCATAGAGAATGGATCAGGATGCTCCTCAAACCTAGCTATGGTAACAAAATCATGCCTTGGATTGAAGTTGTTTATACTAAGTATGAGGTTAAAACAACAACAAAAGAGGAGCTCATAAGAAGATATCTAGCTCAATAATGGAATAGTTTAACAGATAAGCTGAAACAAGCTGAGCCCCATTCTATTCATAACTATGTTGCAACCTTGAAGAGAAATGATGGGTACATCTAGCTTGTTAGAGAAATGGGGAGGTTTTGGCTTCCCCTAACCTTCCGGCCACCCATTCTTATGTGGCTTGTACCAAACTACAAATTCTACTAGCATGATGCTAATACATAAAAGCCAAGGTGGAACAAATTTGATAGACTAGGAGGATTTTAGTGGGATCCAGACTCACATACTACAACAACATATGTTGGCCAGCTTGTGGTTGCAAACTTCAGAGCCTTAACCAAACAAAAGAACAACCCTTCCATCGTTGGAGGACCAACAAGACATTAGGCTGGGGGGATGATGAGCCTAGTTTTTGGTTAAATCTTGGGTAGAGTTTATAGTTCATTTACTAGCATTATCATGAACTTTAGTTGTCAAATGTTAATATTTTGTATAATGTTTCCTTCAAACCTTTGACAATGGGTTTATCCTATCCTTGTGAAGTTTCAATGACATTAACATATTATGCAGATTATCTATATTAATTTTGTATGTGATTGATGAATGTTCTCTAAGGTGATTTTAGATGTGCAATTATTATGTGTACTGACATTGCCATGCAGGACATAATTGGTGGATGCTAAGTTGGGAAAGGAAATTGACAGATGATCATGCAAGGGAATCATTCAAAGGAGTCAACTGAAAAGCAATAGCGGCAGATTCTCCATGCCAGTCAATTGTAACTGCCTTGCATTTATGTCATTGAGCAATCATGGTCATTACTGCAACGTTGAGTCTACATTTGGGCATGTATGTATGACTGGATTCCTTGCAGGCGTAACCACTTTGCCACTCTTTTCCTACTTTCCCTAAATGGCATCCTCCCAATTAGTGGGAGTTGACCACTCTGTTTAGCTGGTTGAGTAAATATGGATTTGAATCTCCTTCTGGAGGAGTTCAACACTTAGTTATTGATTGTTGAAAGATGATATTGATTTATTGAGAATTCTCTATTTTTCATACAGTCATGTTGAGTACTCTGTTTACATAAATTTCAATGAATGAGATGGTAGTCTGAATTTGAGTATTTGAGTTTGTATTAGTTTTAGTGGATACTCATCCAAGGGTGCCCACTTGGTGAGTAATCCTTTCTTTAGAGTAATTAGCTTAGTGTTAATTTCTGTACTTAGTTCAAAATTTGGTATTAACTATTCCTGTAACCACTAGAAGTCCATTCTGTGTATGTTCCTACAAGAAAAGTAGACAGAGTAGTTTCATGTTTGTTCGCCCAGATCTTTATTCTTGTTATGCATCTCATTTTAGCATAGTCATTGGTTAATGCTTAGCTTTTGCTTTATTTCCTTCCTGTAATTTACTTTTAGTATTGTGTGTTTCTTAGCTATAGATTAGAGATGGCTACTTAGGAATTCCTAATGAACATATAGTGTTGACCCATTTCAAGTCTATAACCCTGGGTTGAAAATTTAAATGCACCTCCATAATGGTCGAATAGCTATTCAGGTTAGAAGTCCAGTCTCTGAATTATGGCTATAGAAGCCCAGTTAGGAGATCCTTGTAGGAGGCTGACATATGTCATTCCACAATTCAATTTTTGTGTATTAACATCTTTACATTTTACTGTATTAGTTGAAGGTCCAGAGTGAAGAGAGGAGGACTAGCGAGCATGTTCAAAAGACTAGAGAACCAATATTCACTCCATCCAACCAAACTTCGAAGGTAGAATGGGATCTATTTCCTTCCCCTAGAGGGAAATGATTGTATTAGGGTCATTTTTTGTATGCCTATGTGGCATTTTGGAACATATGTTTTGTACAAGCGATATATATGTGACATTTTATGTCCATAATATGGCTCCTTTGTACTAAGCTTGTATGGATTTTTTGGATATATTGTATATACTTTTATCAATATATATCATTATATACCTTACGACTTTTTGATTAAAAAAATATTATTTTTCTACTGCCATTCTTGAATGATGTTATCATGCATATTGTGTAAATCATATGCTTGAATGTTGTAGGAATGGATTTTGTTTACATCTAATGCTTAATTAATTACTGTTGATTGCTCAATAAGCTCCATCTAAAGTGCATTGTGTAAATAAGCTTCATTATTGGTGGTTTGTATCCTTTGGAATGCTTCAATTACTTGTGCCTCATTTATTCGCATGTATGTTTCACTTATTCACATGTATACTTCACGTATAGTGTGTGTATTCACATTTATGCTTCATGCTTCCAATGCATAGCAACAAAAATCTTTTGGGGAAAATTTTGACAAACCAAAAGTATAAGAATTCTTTAAAAAGTCGGGAAAAACTCATATTTAAAAAAACATTAAAAAATGTAGAACAAGAGATAAAATCTATTTATTTTAAAATTGAAAGGTATTTCCATAGCATATAGAGATATAGAGAGAAAATAAAATAAAGATTTTAACTAATGAATTGTAAAAAATATATTTTTTAGTTTATATTCATATCATTGATTACATTTTATTGCACATCTTTCAAAGTCAAAGCATTACTTCACACTGCATAACTAATAACTAGATGCCGATAGATGACAACATTTCAATTACAATAAAGTTCTTACAAATTCAACCTAAGAAGTTATGCAATTACTTCACATTGCATAACTAATAAGTAGGAGGAGCTACCAATTACATTTTATTATCATGGCATTCTATGAGGCCAAATTTCTTTGACATATTTTATCAAATAGTTCAGTGCCTTGTCTATGTTACCACATTTTTCATACATGTCTAGCAAAGTATTTATTCAAACAGTTCATTTCCTTGTTACTATGGCTAAAAGCATAAAACAAGTGCTTTCGAACAAGCTATGGATGCTTGGAAAAAATCTATCAAAAGCATAATAGCAAGCAATACTATAGAAAATGCAATGAACTGCTTGAAAAAAATGTCTGAAAGAAATGTGGTGTCATGGTGATGGAATTCCATGACATGCAAATTGCTATGGATTTTCATGCCATTCCATCACCATGAGACCACATTTCTTTGAGGCATTTTTTCAAACAATTCATTGCCTTGTCTATGCTACCACATTTTTCGTACACGTTTACCAAAGCATTTAATCAAACAATTCACTGCCTTGCTGCTATGGCTAAAATCCTAAAATAGGTTCTTGCAAACAAGTTATGGATGTTTGGAAAAAATCTATCAAAGCATAATAAGAAGCAATAGCATAGACAAGTGATGTAGAGATAGGAGACCCAAACCCAGTCAAAGTGTCAACTTGCCTTCAAGAGGCATCTAAAAAGATTAAAAGGATCCATTGGACCAATCCAAACAACTCCCAAAATTTGAAATCAATCAGAGGTAGGATTTCCCACTTTCACCCTTGCAAACCTAGTAGTAGTGCAAACCCATTTTTAGGCACTTAACTCCACAACTTCCCAAAACACTCGAAAAGAGAGAGGATGATTTAGACACCCATTATAGAGTTAAAAAACATATCTTAGCCCCACATATGACTCCTTTGGAAAAAATTTGAGAAAACTAACTTTCTCACTATTTTAGGCCTCCAAATAGGTCAATTTTACAAAGGACCCCCCTCTTAAACTTGTACAAATAATCTGATACTTTAGGGAAGAAATTTGAAGGTTATCAAACCCCAAAATCCCCCATTAGATTTCATTTGTATGACCACCTCCACACCAAACCCAAAAACCCTTGTTTTGTGCACTTTTGATGAGGGTTTATTGAAAAAGACACTTTCAGGCCCTTCCCAAACTTTCCACTTGGTCAAACACCCTTGAATTCACCCCCACAAGCTTAAAAGTTTATAAGATAAATTTTCCTAACACCCCATCATCAAATTCAGGTCTGTACCCATTAAATTCATGCATTTTCCAATGGAAACAACCCTTGGGACTCACTGAAATCAAGAAATATGCCTTCCCTGCATAAAAAAAGATACATACATGTTTATTTCACCTATCTAAGCCTATCCACTGAGTCACAAGACTATACAGTGGGTGGAAGGCTTAGAAACACATTTTGTTCCCTTTCAAAACCCCCAAAATAGGGTAAATGAGTAGTCCCAAAAAAATAAAGTTTTTTCCCTCAATTTGCACAATTAAGACCTAAAATCTAAAGAATTAGAGAGCTAACACACATACCTACAACATCTAAGAATTTTTGGAGCAAAGGAAAGCTATACGGGTCTATACAAAGCCTTCAAAGTTTAGAAAAATAGAAAAAAAGTTGTTGAGAACGTTGTATTTGATGAAAACAAAATGTGTACAATCTTCAAACTTCCTTCAATAACCTTGCACGAGCCATTTTTGAGGATTTTATAATTATTACATTCAAATCCAACTTCTCCCAACTTCTATAACTACCAAGTAACAAATTTTCAAAGGAGGTAGTCGTTGGTTTTCAAATTTGTTGCATTTATGCAACTTACAAATTTGACATTTTCCTCCTTTTGACTCTTTATTATTTCCTAATCCCCTAGACCCTCTACCTTGACATCATTTGACCATCTTGACAACTTTTAACATGATTACAAGTTATGGCCAAATTATAAAATGAAAACTCCAAATCATTTTAGAAACATGAGAATGGTCTAAGTAGACCTTATTGAAACAAAAAAAAATCAAACTCTCCTATCTTAACCACAATTCCATCCATGACCATTTAGTACCATATCAGGAGGCTTGGTGCTCCTACATCAACAAGTCAGTGAACTGTTCAATAAAATGCCTCAAAGAAATGTGGTCTCAATGTGCTTGTCATGGCATTCCATCACCAAGAGAACACATTTATTTGAGGATTTTTTTCGAACAGTTCACCACCTTGTCTATGCTACCACATTTTTCATAAATGTCTACCAAAGTATTTTATCAATCAATTCATTGCCTTGCTGCTATGGCTAAAAGCATAAAATAGGTGCTTTCAAACAAGCTATATGGATGCTAGGAAAAAATCCATCAAAGCCTAATAGTAAGCAAAAGAATTGAAAAGGTAGCAAACTATTTGAAAAAATTCCTCAAAGAAATGTGGTCTCATGGTGATGGAATTCCATGACAAGCAAATTCCTCGGATTGTCATGGCATTCCATCACCATGAGACCACATTTCTTTGAGGCATTTTTTCAAATAGTTTACTACCTTGTCTATACTACCACATTTTTCATACATGTCTACCAACGCATTTTATCAAATAGTTTGTTGTCTTGCTGCTATGGCTAAGAGCCTACAACAAGATATGTTTTTCATCTCCTATTTTCAGCTTGGGTGGACTTTAAGTTGTCTTTGCCATGTACGCTTTGAGCTAGGCCAACTTTACGTTGTCTTTTCCAGTATGCTTTGAGTTGGGTGGACTTTACCTTTGTTTTGGACAAGCATTATTCAAGCCAAGGGTGGACTTGACAGCAGTTTGGACATAGATTTTCTTTCCCAAGTAGACTCTGCATCATCTTGGACATTTTCCTTGACCATGGGCATGGCAGACTTTGCTTGTGCCTTGCCAAGATTGGGCAGACTTGCTCTTGACTTAAACATTCTTATTTTTCTTCCAAGCAAAAATCGAGAGAGGTTATTGTAGAGGGGAACAACACAATCCCATAGTATTAGACAAGAATTTTCTAAGCATCATGGTGTCTGAGGAATGCCATGCTGAAGTTTCCAGTCATTTTGCACTTCAGACTCTTAAGGGATAGAGCAATTCACACTAACTCATTTGACTACAAAATCCAATGAAAATATCTGATGAAATATGTATAATTTGATGTATTATTGGGTGCTTGTAAAATTTGATGTGTAATTTTCAATTTTTTAAAAGTTTATCCCCGACATTCATTGAAATTTCGACGAACCTGGTTTTCATCAAAATTTTGACTAGTAGTTTTGTCAAAATTTTGACAAACATGAAAAATAAGAGAAAAATAAAATTGTGGCCAATATAAAGAAAAGTGAGTTCGATGATTTATTGTGACCGTGTTTTGCTCTCCTTGAAACAGTTTGTGGAGAACTAAGGACAATTTTCTTGGGAAAAATTAGAAAAAATTCAAAAAGATATCGCCAGGTTGAGGGTAGTCATTCTTTTTTTGCAGAATTCAGCTGTGAAGTCAGATTTGTAGTTCCAAGTTTGAAAATCATATTTTAAAGCAACATCTCATCAGATTTCATTTTTAGAGGTTTAGGGTTTTGAGAATTTCATATCCACATTTTGTTGTGTGGAATCACCATAAGATCACAACCAAGGAACATATTCTTGTGACTATAGTTATGTGATCCATAACTCTATTGGTCATGTGGCATAGTTGTGCTATAACAAATACAGGATGCATTCATGTGTGACCCAAGTTTAAAGTGGGTATGTTGTGATAGAAATGGAGACACTCATATAATGTAGTTAATTCAGGTTGTACAATGTAGGCGTCAATCATCATTGGGTGCATTCAGGTTGTCTCAAGTTTAATAGGTTACGATGTAATTATAGCATGATCGTAGAGTGATTACCTCTTGCTGCAATAAAGAGCCTATAACTTTGGTTGATATGTAGAGTGGTTGTGTTATATCAATTATGCAGTGCATTCAAGCACAACCCATGTTTAATGGGATATTCTAGAGAGTGATCAAGATTTTTTAAACCTTATAAATGTTACTTAAAAGTGTATAGCTTAAGCTACAAACCAAGTTTGTTACATACTTGAATGCAATCTTGGGTTAACACAAACTATAATAATGTGATCTACTAATAACCATTATGGAAAGTATTAATGCAAGACCCATGCTATATAGGATACATTTCCCTGATCAGGTTTACATACCTTAATGATCAAACACAAGCTTCCCACACACTCTAGGATACAATCCAAGATCATACCACAACTTTGTCAAGACAACTAATTTTCTGACCCAAGATTTAAGGTTGTTTTTTAATACCAACAGAAGCATTGGTAAGAGCATGATTAGAGTACAAACCCTAGGCCTCCATAGAAACATAAACAATAACTCTAGTGGATTAGTGAGGTTGAAATACCAGAAAGATTGAGATATTGTAGCTAATAAAAAAATCTTGCAATCTAAAGATTGTAGCCAATAACAAGCACACTATGTGGCTTAGTGACATTTGTAAATGAAATCTATGGTAAGAAGAATGACAGTCACTTCCGATGTGACAGTCAAAAAGAGGTTGAGCAGTGACAAGATAGTAAAGCTCAAACCTTGTATAGTAAAGTGGATATTTTAATAGTGAGTTTCCTTACCCCTTTGCTGACCTTAAGGGTTTTTCAAATGCTTTTGGTAGTGTTAGACAAGGCAAATGCAATCAGGGAATGACTGTCCAAATGAAGTAACAGTGGTAATCATAGGTTCAATGTTTCTTCTTAGCCATTAATTTATAATGGATGTATTGGGTTGCATGTTTGAGCAGTGTTTTGAGACTCATCAAAGATGGGAGAATAGTGAATAATACCTTTTGGACTATGAAGTAGTGTCAATAAGGTTGAAGGATCTTAAGATCTACAATACCATGAAACAATGAGTCCCTTGTACTAAGTAGGCAGTCTATAGGGCATAATTTGATTTTATAGAAGGATGTTCATGAAAGGAATCTTCAAATGATAGTGAGTGAGCTATTTGAGATTGCAGTTGAGGGTGCAATATCCAGTCTTAAAGGAAGTTAGCAAAGCAGTAAATATGCAAAAAAATCAAATCGTACACAACAAACAATTCACAATGTTATCTTGCATAATGCCTTGAGTTTGAAGACAAAAATCTCATTATATTTTGATGAAAGTGGTGACCTTAATGGTTAATCACTGGCAACCATGATTTTAAAACATGCTATTGTTCTTATGGAGGCAACATTTTAAGCAAGGTAGTGAGTGGTGGTTTGGAACAATGGCAGGTATGAAGGACTTGCTTTATATGCATACTATGCAGTCTAGCTTAAGACAACGTTCTTAGAAGAGATTGAAGGTGGATTATGAAACTCAAGGGTTACCATGAAAAGGATTAAAGAAAAGACTGATATCTATTTAAAAGCCATGGTCATGAAGATATTAAATATGTCACATGCAAAACCCTAGTAGCTAGAGTAATGAATATAGCGCCAAAGAGGATAGTGTGCTGGGGAAGATTTAGAAGATCTCCATATTATCTAATTACAGGGAAATACATCATTTATTTGTTTTTTTTAATTAAAAAAAATCATTCTAAACCATATATAGGATACATTGATACTTCAAAATCCTGTGAAGGAATTTGAGATTATGCAAATATATGTCAAGTAAATACCTAGATTACAAATAGTAGTGGGAATAATGTAAGATTTTTTGAGTAGAGCAGGAATGAGATAAGCAACAATGAATCCTATGCCTTCTTTCATGCACATCTCCTCACTGTTCTCTGTCATTCTTTACTAAAACACTTCTCCATTTTGGCAGTCTATGTTTGAAAATAATGTTTTGACAAAGGTTTTAGAGTATGTTTATTAAAATGAAAACTCCATTCTGGTGGGTTATGCCTGAAAAATAAGATTTTGACAAAAGTTTTAGGGTATGTTTATTAAATTTTTAGAGTATTTTGGCAGGCTATATTCTTGATTCCTTAAATGATTTATTCAAATGTATTGTGACTAAATAAATGACTAACTATTTAGTGATTTTTATTTGTGTGACTAAATAATTTTTAATCAACGACCAAACTAGTAATTTATTTACTCATTTATAGTTGAGTTGCAAAAAATGAGCAGAATTTAGTATTTTTAGTTGTTGTGACTAAAAGTTTTAGTCACCTAGTCATTTATTTGCCAAATTCTACTAGTGTGTGCTTCCTTGTGTGATTAGGACTCTCTCGATATTGAGGGCTCTAGGGATAAGCTCGTTATAAGAAGTGACACATTGCATTTTTAACTAAAAGGAAAAAATCCATATTGATATTAGTAATGAAGATTCTGAGTTGTTGCTCCTTAGGAATGGGTCACTTGCTCTTACTAGCTCGCTACCTCCATCGTTGTAGGAAGTCTGCGATCTAGTTCAATATTCTGATTTTAGGAGTCTAACAGTTGGAAATCATAGTAAAATTAGAATTTAATAAGTTTTGGAATTAGCATTTTAAAGTGTTTTTTGGGGTCATTAACTTCAGACTATCTTCTCTTTTGCAAGGGTGGTTGCATGCCAAATTTTTGGTGTAAAATATCAAAATTATTATATTTTGTTACTTGTCTATGAACAAAATTATTGGGTGAGTTTGATATTTCTTGAAGATCCGAATAGTCAAGCTTGGTAAAGAAAATCATGTCGTATAATATTAGTCCAGAACAAAATGAAGAGACACTTGATAGATTGTGGGCTAGATTGAAAAGAAAGGGTGATGGGAAATGTTATTGTCCTTGCAATAATTGCAAGGGCTTAAAGACGAGATGACTTTTAATCACAACAGTTGAGAAACATTGTATGCAGCATGGTCTCGTTGAAGGGGGCATGATTATCGTCCATTGGTAAGTTGTTTATTATATGTGTTTATATTGATTGAATTTGTAAATGTTTATATCATTTTAACATTATATATATATATAATCACTTGATCATAATCATGGTTTATTTGTGTCTATCATTATTATAAAGGTGGGGTGCCTTAGGGTAGATGATATGGATTATCACAACCCAAAGAATGTGGTTTTGCAAGTAGACGGACATGAAGCTGTGAATATCGAAGATGAAGTTAATGATCCTATGGAAAAATATGATCATGCGGAAAAAACATAGTTGAAGATGATGGAACGAATATATTGATCTATGACACATTTAGTGGCAGACCTAATCATGATGATCAAGATGACTTTGATGATGTTCATGATTTACTTGTACTTGAGAAGGCATACGAGCCCCTTTATGAAGGATCCCAAACAACTCTTCTCTCTGTTGTATTGTTGCTATTGAACTTGAAGGTTATGAATGGTTTATGAAACATAGCAATCTCACGGATGTTAAGGTATGCCATATATGTCATCTTTTTTCATCTATTTTAATTGTTGTTAGCTCATCACTAGTAAATAAATGATGAAATATGTACCATTAATATTCTTTATATTAACAAATTATTTTTTGTTGTAGATTGATTGGTGAATTTTTGTTACCACCATCAAATATTTTACCTCGCTCATACTGAGATTTATCTAGCATTATGAAAGATATCGAAATGGAGTATCAAGCAATAGATGCATGTCCCAATGATCATATTATATATCATAAACAACAGGAATTTGCAACAGAATGCCTAGAATCTCATATCAGTAGATATCAAATATCAACTAAAAAAAGGTGCCTTGCAAGTTTCTTCGTTATATTCCCATTATTCCACGATGCAATGGGATTATTTGGTACAAATAGCTTAATTTATGGATCACTCATGCATGAAATAGAAGTGAGAGACATATTCTAACGCTTATAGATGGTTCGCATTTAGGGACATGGAGGAAAATGGCCACACTTTAAAGAAGAACCTCGAATTAGGCTTTCATTGGGAGTAGTATCGTGTCAACCCATTTGGAGAGCCGAGATCTATTTACTCGATGTGGCCTATTTTTGTTATTAACAATAACATTCCTCCATGGATGCCAATAAAGAAGGAGCACATAATGTTGTCAATGATTGTTCCAGGTATTTGTTTGCATCAATTTTCTTTAACGTAGTAGCATCTCATTTGTCTTATTTGTTGCATAATGATTTATATTTTTTTCATTCAATAGTCATGTACACTAATTTATATATATTACAGTAAAATGGTTATAATAATTATGTAATGTTTATGTTCATTCAACTAGGTAAGTACCAAGTTAAAGATATGAATGTATATATCGAGCTTCTTATTGATGAGTTACTAAAGTTATGAAATGGCGTCACTATGTATGACGTCTCCAGACCAATAGGACAGAGACAATTTCAATTCCATGCAAATGCTTGTATGGACAATTCATGATGCCCCAGGGCTAACACATTTTTGTGGTATGTTATAACGTTCGACTGCACTTTAACAATATTTAATTTTATGAAGTAGATATCATGCATGTTTTTAAAATAATCTATTCATTATATATAATTATAAAAATTGGCATTTAATCCAATTATATATGATCTTGCAGGTCTTCAAATAAAGGAAAAATTTGCATGTCCAATTTGTGGTCTACAGATGAAATCTCGTCGTTCAACAAGTTTAGGAAAATAGGTGTTTGATGAGTATAAGTACTTCCTCCATAGAAATCATCAGTATGGAACTACTAAAAAAACATATTTTCAATGGGAAAGAAGAGACTACATCAAAACCACGAAGAATGACACTGTGCCTATGGAAGTTGGAATATAATATAATTAATCGTCAAGGTTATACATCGGATCAAATTGTTTATCTATCATATATGATATGTTTTGAATTTATATTTTTATATTGTGTTGTGTTTACTCATGTTGTAATTGACAATGGTTGTCATTGTTAATTTGTTTAACTTATATGCTTCATGAAGGTCATCAAGGAATTAATGGTTGGCTTCCATGAGGATTGAAAAGTTATCCCAGACAATTTAGTAGATTGCCCTACTATGAGCAGCTACAAATTGTGCATTTTTTTGAAAGAATATAACAGAAATGTTATGGAAAATATTGGATGGAAGGCATGACAAAGAAAAAATTGTCAAAATTTGTAGTGACATTCAGGAAGCCAATCATGCAATGAAAAATGTCATTCAATTAAATAGCGATGGAGACCAAATTAATATATGCCCTTCCTTTAGTTATTAATAGCAGCAAAGTTAAAGTTATAAAAAGAAGTCAGTATGAAAATTAATTTCTACATGATTTGGTCGTGAAATATAAAATAATATAATAACAAAGAAAGGTGAATTTAATGTGGATGAAATGCATGGATAGCATACCTTCATTAAGATAATTATTCTGGTATATTATATATATATATATATTTGTATACTGCATGTACTTTTCAGTGTATTATGTTTACTACTTTTGGAAAAATAATGAAAAGATCATTTTATAATTGTTGTAGTACATTCTAATTTATCTCTCCTGCATAACTTTGACAACAATGTCAAGTGAGCTATATATGATCTTGGAAAATACATGAGGTAAATAGAGATATTTGTTCAATTCATTGTATATATCTTATAATTTCCATTTGTTTTAATTTTTATGTAATATACTGTATATTTTTGTTAAATCATAATATATTTCCACCCTTTGAATCACCAGATGATATGAATTATTAGAAGAGAAAATTCTGCCTAATGTAGGAAATGAAAAGTTCACCTCTCAACATTTTTCAATGCACAAGAACACCACCTCATACACCAAGTTGAGGAGATTGAATTGTGTGGACCTGTACACACAAGGTCAATGTGGATGGTTGAGAGGCACTTGAAATTTTTGAAGGCTTTGGTTAGAGAGCACATCCTGAGGGTTCTATGGTGGAGGGATATATGGTATACCAGACCATGGTGTACATTAGTGAATATCTTCCTAAGTTTGCATCAAAGATCCATGTAGATTGCATTTGGGATCCCAACTCCATTAACAAATTCGAAGGGGAGTACCTGATGGGGAAAGGTAGATTGAGAAAAGTGAGAGGTAATTATAAGATGGTCATGGAGATTAATTGGAATACATTTTACATATGGTTTTTATGTATATTGTATTTATTTAATTCTTAATCTTCAATATACAACAATTATAAATTAAGGTTGTATACTGTGGTATTTAACTAATTATACGTCGTTTGTGAATTTTATTTTATTTTGATATAGTTGGTCGAGAGTGGGATGCACTACATTTGTATGTTGCAAACAATCTTGATTGGATGACAGTGTGGATTGAATGGTGTCAACAATCTAGTCGTGCAATAACATGGGAAGGTGTGGCTTCATTGGTTAAAGAAGCTCATTGTAATGGCGATTCCAATGTTACACAAAGGGAAATTGATTTAGCATATGGTTTAAGAGATAAACAGGTACATATAAATATATTAATCAACCATATTATTTAATTATTTTAAATTATATTGATGTATATATATGTTGAGATTGTTTTCTTTGCATATATTCGGCTAAGAATAAATATGTTTATCAACTGACGATATTACAATAATTTTTACATGTTTGACATATTGCGGGTGAAACACCACAAGGCTATGTGGTGCAATGGTCATAAATTTTGAATCAAAATGTTGGATGACATAAAGAA
The DNA here is from genome assembly GCA_007258455.2 of Sequoia sempervirens. Taxonomy (NCBI): domain Eukaryota; kingdom Viridiplantae; phylum Streptophyta; class Pinopsida; order Cupressales; family Cupressaceae; genus Sequoia; species Sequoia sempervirens. Next base: position 133,140,621 of record VDFB02271358.1, on the reverse strand, counting down.
AACTTCTGATTCTGGTTTAACTGCAATATTTTAGGTGACTAATGTTTCATCTAGAAGCGACATACATCCAAAAGTCTCATAAAATCGATACTATGGGATTTTGGATGATATACTTGAGTGTGACTTTAAGTCCTTCAGATTAATTTTGTTCATCGTCAAATGGTATAGGCTATGATTGAATGAAAATGATCCTAAGAAAACTGTTATTGAACATGATAATGGATTGACCATGGTTAATACAAGGTTGATCGAGCGAGCTGGAAATGAGCCCTATGTTCTTCCAAGCCAATGTGAGTAGGTATTTTACTCAGAGATTCCAAGTAAACCAGGTTGGTCATTTGTTGCTAGAAATGATCCAAGAGGAAGGCTGGTAAAGTATAATGTGGTGGAAGAAGAAGATACCGAAGAACTAGAAGATGATGTAGATGATGATCAGGATCAACAGTTAGTTGATGATGTCTCTGACGAAGATGTTGAAGAGGAACTAGATCATGATGATGTAGGAGTTAATGTTCATGAAGATGATATCTGTGTGGATGATGACATTATTAAAACTTATATCAATGATGATAATGATATGACCAATCCTGACAATGTCGAATCTAGATCGGATGATACAGACAAAAAGTTGGATGGAGAAGAAGATCAATGACATTGAAATGTATGAGTTATGTGATTATATTATCTATTTGATATTAATTTCTTGATAGAATTATATTTGAATTATGTGGTTACATAATTAATTCATGATCTTTTAAATTTTTATTCCATTACATAATTAATTTAATGATGTACTTTTTAATGTTTGAAAGGTCAAAAAATTAAAACATTGCAATAGTGATATTAAAAACCTTGAAATTAGCATGTTTTATGTTTTATGTGATCATAAAAGATTAAAAAGTCAATTGTAGAGGTGGTTTTTCATTGGTTGACATGTAAAAGCCTTTAAAATGTATAAAGTGATCATTGTAATCGTTGTTGATGGTTGAGGATTTAAAATAGAAGCTCTTGACTTTCGAAAATTTGCGTTTTTCTTTAAATTTTTTGTATTTTACCTATTATACAACACTGTACAGTCACATAGCCATATTTTGATGTGAAATCAATTCTAGGCTGTGAAGATATGTGTTAGCTTTGATTTGAATATTATTTAAGGGCTTAAGGCATTGATTTTAGTTAGAAAGCTTCATTTCTTTGCATACAGCTTGGTTACACTGTTTTTGAGGGTTTTGTAGTCCAAACATAATATAAAGGGGCTCTTACACTTTTTGTGATTATTGTAGCTTGTGTAAGAGGCCCCATGGATACTGTTGTAATTGTAGGATGCATGAATAGAGCGTAGGATGAGAAATAAAGAAGGTATAGTTATTGTCCTCAAGAGTTTTGTGAAGAAAAATGCATGTGAAATGAGAGGTACTTTCTAGCCCGATGCTTGTTTGCTCCATCATTTTCTATAAGAAGGATTTCAAGGCCAGAAGTATGGGTTATCAACTTAGATATTTTTTGGTCAAGTCTAGGTAGAGTTGTAGAGAGAATTGTAAAGTTCGATGGTTTTAAGAAAAATGCAATTTATGTTTTGAGTCATTCTGTAGTAGGTTTTCAATTCATGGGGATTTGATGTTTTATGACAATACTGGAATTTAAATTTAAATGATTAATTCAAACTCATGCCTCTCCATTGTACATGCATATTTGAATTTTGAATAAGACAATCAAGGGTTGTCTCGTTCATCTCACTCTTGTGGTGTGTATGATTTCTATTTTGGCTTTAATTCAAGGAATTAATTAAAATGCTTGAATGGGATTGTAGGTGGATATGTTTTGTATAAGGATTTGATAAGTAGTATTGGGTTAGAATACGTGTTGATGAAATTGTAAAGCAATGTTCTGAAGGATCTTATATGTTATGTGTTAAATCTATCATAAACCCTTACATTGATGTTTATGAATTTGACTCCCTCAATGTATATATGGCATTGATGTAAGTTGTACTAATTTGTATGGTTCAATATTTTGTTTGTCTTTACCTAGCGCTTGCCACAAATTGCAAATCAATGACTATTTTACACTATGGAATGTGTTGTAGTTATCTTGTGCTCCAAATAGTTGATATTACTGATGAAAAACCAATTCTATTCAGTATTATGCTATTATGTTGAGCTATTAAATAAGATTATCTATTTTTGTTAATATTGTTTACGATAATGGTGTAGAGGTTGTAAATGCATTAAGGGATCACCCTCCTAGGTCTTGTAGAGCCCAAAGTGTAGGAGGTCTTTAAAATCCTCATCAGTTGGTCTAGGTCCATTGAGTTTCCATTGATTGGAATTGGAAATTCCATAGGTAAATTAGAAGACCAACCTAGTTACAGTAAAAGCAACCAATAGGTAGAAGGGAGAGAGATAGGGGGATTCAGCGAGAGAGAGACGGAGGGAGTGGGAGAGAGATAGAGGGTAGAGGGTTAAGGGTAGAGGGGAGGGAGATAAGAGTGAGTGAGAGAGAGACTTGAGAGAGGGAGAGGGGGTAGGAGGGTGAGACTTGAGAGAGAGAGAGAGGGAGGGAGGGAGGGAGTGGGAGAGAGATAGAGGGTAGAGGGTTAAGCATAGAGGGTTTAAAGGTTTAAATTTTAAGGGTTAATTGTTTATGGTTTAGGGTTAAATGTAGAGGGGAGAGAGATAAAGGGAGTGAGTGAGAGAGAGAGGCCTGAGAGAGGGAGAGGGGTTAGGAGGGAGAGTCTTGAGAGAGAGAGAGGGAGGGAGTGGGAGAGAGATACAAGGTAGAGGGTTAAGCATAGAGGGTAGATGGTTTAAGGGTTTATATTTTAAGGGTTAAGGGTTTGGGGTTTGGGTTAAAAGGTAGAAGATGGGGTGGAGAGATCCACGAGAGAGGGAGGGAGGGTAGGAGGAGACTTTAGAGAGAGAGGAAGGGAGTGGGAGAGAGATAGAGGGTAGAGGATTTAAGGATTTAAGGGTTAAGGGTAGAGGGCTAAGGGTAGAGTGGAGAGACTTAGGAGTGAGAGAGAGAGAGAGAGTTAGGAGGGGGAAGGGAGAAGGGAAGAGG
>VDFB02271358.1:132971445-133137461 GCA_007258455.2 Sequoia sempervirens | reverse complement strand
AATGATTCACAATTTCATGGAATACAATATAAAATATCATCAACTATAGTTTGAAAAATGATTCATGAAGTGTGGTATAAATACTTAAAAGCTACTAATTCACTTACATTTCCCAAATGGAGTCAGGGTCCTGAAACCGACGTTCAAGTTGAGATAAAGTAAAAGATTTGTCTTGATTCTGAGTCTGGTCTTCATTTTCTTCTCCCTGTGTCTCAAATTCAACATTCATTGTGTCATAGTCATTTGTTCCACTTCTAGTTCCACCAGTACCATCGTTTGGAGTGTTGTACAACCCTTTTCTTTCACATATGGACCTATAGGTTGTGAGTTCCATTTCAAAAGGAAATTTTTTGATATTATACGCAGTTCCTTTCACCCTCGAGCAATTTTCCAAATTCTTGTCTAGTTTGTTTCATATCTTTGATTTCAAAAATGCTAATGAATTAAAAACTCACTCATCCTCCACCGGCCCCAATATCATTATTTGACATAAATCAACAAGTTTCAAATATTCTGATATTGAACCACATAATATTTCACTCTGACCTAAGTTTGTCCAAGCCTTTGTTATTGATCTCGATTCAAAGGGATTATCCATGGAATCAAACTGGTCCATCATACTTCTTGCAAAATTCTTACATTGTTGTCTAAGCTTATCTCCATTTATAATTCCTTCTATAGTTTGCTCATTATATTTTACATTTTTTGAAAAGTGTTCAACCAAGATTTTTACTTTATCATGAAAATAGGTTGTGCTATCTTGGTTTATCCAAAATTGAGGATACATAATACAATGGCTTTAAGTAGTTCTTGTTGAGGGAATCTATTGTAAATCTCTAAGGAAAGACATTTTGCAATTTCCTTCAAATTATCACTAATAGATTTAACAATGTCGTTAAAATATTCCTTTGTAACATGTACTTCTTTGATAGAGCGTCTGGTTGTTGTACAATGGTGCATTTTTATCTCAAATCCACGTACATAGAATTAAAATGTAAATAACTATCAAGCTAATTCAAATATGTAATTTTTTGCCACATGAAAAAAATTGGGCTTTTAGAAGTTAGTTCTAGATATAGATGATTGAGGGCCATGCATGTATTTCTACGTATTTTGGCATATTCATTAATATTCATAGTTCATTCTTGGGATTTCTTCACAAGATTGTTCATTTCATCCAACATGGGGAGAAGACTAACTAAATTCAAGAGTGTCTCTATATTGCTTAACCTATGTAAGAGGCCAGGAGCTTTGTCTATTGTGTTGTGATGCTTGTACATTACTCCAATCAAGGATTTATAATTTGAAAGAACTTGTTGCACTGGTCCATGTAGGGAGATCCATATGGTATAAAAATCCTTGACAGGCTTGTTTTCAACAGAAGTATGTGTAGAGCTCATGGACTAGATTTTCAACTTTTGATACTATAGGAAACTTGCTTACAATTCTAAATGCTAAATTCATTCTATGGGCCATGCAGTGAATGCTAAGCATATATGGTGCACAAGTAGTTTGTAACTTTTTGCTAGCACCATTCCTATGACCTTGCATTACTGCAGCTCCATCAACTCCTACACACACCAACTTTTTGGTAATTGTAAAGTCATCCATACCTACAATTTCATTCAAAGATTTCTTGACTAGTTCAAATAGATTTTGTGATGTTGAACTATCCTTCATTTTATGAACACAGAGAAGATGAGCTTGGCATACATGTTATTTTATAGCATACACATGCATACAAACCCAAGAATTATTATCTATCACAGTAACTTCATATAAAGATAATGCAATGAAGTTTGACTCTTTTACTTTCTCCTTTAAATCTTGCATTATACTGTAGCAAGACAGTTTTCTCATTCCCATCTAGGGTTTACTGACCAATGTGACCCAAGAAAGTGAGGAACACCCAAAAAAGATAATAAATTAAAATATTCTAGGTAGTCTATCATAAGATTCCCTCTGTACAAAATATGAAAAGTGACACTCATCTGAACAGTTTTTTCCAGTTGTGCTCCTTCCATTGCTTTTCCAAATTGAGCCTCAATTGTACCTCGACATGCAACAAGCTTTGAAATTCTTTGCTTATGCTCTTCATATTCCACGACATACTTAACATGAAGACATTCTTTCTTTGATTTCTATTGTACTATTGATTGTTCATTTCCATCTATGATTTGTTTTTCATAAACTTTACCAATATGCTTTTCTATAGTGTCAAGCTTTAGCTGCAACTTCTTGTCTCTTTTACATTTCCAAATATAAATCATACACTTTCATTCTATTTGAGTTTCATCTTTGTTTACTTTCTCCACTAATACAATGAATGGGTACTTTGACACCCAATCAAGTGTAAAATTCCTTTTCATTTCCCACTCGTGCCCCACTTTTGATTTTCCTTTTCTTTTCTTGCTACTAACATCATCCATGTCAATTATCTCATTCTAGGTAACCAAGGTATCCCTTGGAACATCTTTTGTGGTATTTCCATCCTCATTTGACTCATTTAACTCAATGACAATCTCACCTTGACCTTCTAGTGGTGGTGAGGTATTGTGAATGCCTTCTTCATTAATATTTGGTGGAAGAGTTGATGATGTAGCTCCATCTTGATCTGATGGATCAGAAGCATTGCCAATTCCAAAGTAAGACTCTATGGTAACTCTACATTTTGGGTGTTTTGATAGCCTCCTAGTCCCTTCACCATCCTGAGGAGTCTTACCCTTGTTGCACTTGCTACTTGACATATTGATCTCTCATTTTGAATAAAAGCTGGAAAAAAATGTCTTCTTGTTTAAGGACAAAGAATATAGATCCCATTCCCTACTCAATATCATCTTTAAGATTGAAGCTAGAATGGAAAAGAGATAAAGAAATCTTATAACACTATGAAGAAATGATCACTCACCTTTAAGTTTCGTTAGTGCAAGAATACTTGTGTTGTAAGTTTGTAACTTTCCTACAATCAACTTCAAGGTTCCAAGTCCAACTTCTGAATTGAGATCTCACAATTTTAGAACTAAACAAAATGTGTAAGAATAAATGACAGTTTTAATTGTATTTATATCAATCCATATTTAGCGAATTCCATGAGATTTTTAAATGGTATATTAAAAATTTGGTGAATCTTGCATGATTATACAATGATACATTGTAATTTTCAAGGCAATTATGTCCCTACGATTAGCATGGAGGTGTCACGACAACTGGCGAAATGTGTCCTCAAATATAATTATTTTTTAATGTTATTGGCAAAATGGGTCCTCATAAGCAACTATTTGTAAATTTTAATTAGCGAAATGGGTCCTCACAAGAAACTATTTATAAATTTTAATTGGTGAAATGGGTCCTAATACACAATGTTGTTTTAATAGTATTAGAAAAAATGTAGGTGTTTGATTACATGCTTTTGGGATTCCAGGCGAAAATATTAATCGGTCCATTTGAAAAGCATAGTTTGTTATGGTGAATTTATTACTTAAATATGCCTCATAAAAAAATCGATGGCGAATGGACATGCATTGGACCAATAATTTGTAAAATCCGCATGATTTGGCCACCCTGTTAGGTGTGATTAATTCACCAATTTTGACTTGGCCGATATCTAAAATTCGCCAATTGGCAAAGATTCACCACTATAGTTTTCCTTGGTCTACAAGTTGAAGAATGCTACAAACAAAACATTGTTATGGAAATGAAAACCCTCTACTTGTTTTAATGAAATGTTTACATTAGAAAGTCGGTGTTACTACAAATGGTTTCTCTTTCAAAACAAACACTAACAAAATAACTTCAAATAAAAAAAAGGTTTTAAAATTTACTCATATAACCATTGTTTGTGGAAGGAAAAACCCTACCCCATAGAGAATTTTAAAATTAACCAGTGGTAGAAAACAATCTAGATGACATCAGTTTTCAAGCTAGCCATTGATGATCACAAATTGTATTTAAGGACATTTTGGTGTAATATGATTAAAATGCTTGCAATATAGGAGGAGTCTCCAGAACTCCAACATACATGAAAAATATATAAATGAAAAATGCTAGATGAGATTTTAGTTTTTAAGGTAGAAAAAGAACAAGGATATGCACAAGTTATTTTAGTGTGAGCCATTCCTCATTACAAAAAATGGCATCAATCCTTATGACCTTTTAGTCGTGTGGTGAAGGTGTTACATATTCCTTTTCACCTACATATAGAATAAAATTCCATTTCCCATAGCATGAATTGCTACAACAATCAATTAGAGCTCCCTCTCAATGGGGCCACTACCTTAGGCATCAATATAATTACATTACTCATGTAACAAGCTTCGTGAAAATAGAGTTGTTTTTTTTTAAATGGGCTTTGGAAGTAATCTTGTTGAGTATAACTTTCTCACCTTGTTTTCCCTTGAAAGTGTAAGCACCCTCAAGAAACTTCAAACTTCAAAACTCCAAAATATTCTATTGGAAATAAATGTGTAAAAGAATTCACCTTGCTTGGATCTTTTAAGTGCAAGTTGTAATCTCCAAAAAAAAAGGCTAAAACAACCCAAACATTTCCTCCAATACAAACTTAAGCATTCTTTGAAGAAAACTTTAGAAATTCAAATCATTGGATGGGAAATTTAAATCTAACATTATGATAATTTCCAACTCATTTCAAGACTCTGAACATTTGTTCACAAAAATAAAGAGTTCTCAACAAATCATAACTCTACTAACCCTTTAAAAGATAATATAATCAAAGCAATCTTATCTCCTATGATATTTGAACTTTCTAGCAAACCCTATAGTTTTTTCAATAGAATTAAAAAAAAAACAAAAAAAACCCCTAAAATGTAGTTTTTAATTACAAACATGGACAAGAAAGCTAAATTTCAGCAATGTTGAACAATTCCTAGTTATAGGGAAAAAATAAGTCCCAAGAATGCTATGAAAAAAAATTACCAAAAACAAACAAAATAAAAGATCCAGCCTTGCAATTATGCTAAAGCTTTTGTGCACCCTTTTGCTTTACAAACTCACAAATAATTGTAGGGAAATCGATTTGGCAACCTCAACAAAATAAAAATGAAAGAGAAAAGATTGGCGATGAGAAAAGAACAACAAATACTCTAACAAGCAACTAGTTGTAAATGTGTCATTAGTTATAGACATGTTTCAAGACTTTTTGGCTGAAGAGAGTTGTCCTTGTCCCACCATATGAAAGACAAAACGTGTCCCATTTTTGTTGTGGTCCCTCCTCCACCATCATCTAAATTAAATATCGATGTGGTTGAAACCACATTTCTCTCTTGAAATGAAATAGCTTCCCAAACATACACAATCACATGTGTAAAGCATTTACAATGGTGATGGGACGTTTGGATCCATCAATTGAAGTGTATTTTCATACAATGTTTAGACAAAGTAGTACACAATGTAAATACCTTCATTATTTCACATTATTGTGTCTTCCTTCAACAACATGATGCTTGAAAAAATAAGGGAAAGCTTTTTGACCAATCATATTGTAAATAATTCATTTTTGAAATACTCTTAGTTTAAAAAAATTGCAACTTAATTTTATGAAAAATAAATATTTGCCTTGTTTAAAAAAATATCAAACTTTTGATTGGTTAACAAATACACTTAATAAATCTACCTCTTAAAACATTATGGATGCCATAGTTGTAGGTACTCACAAATGACACCTAGAAATCACATCAAACTGCACATCAATAAAAAAATAAAGTTAGAAATTTTTGCAAGTTAAAAATACATGATTATTTAATTTTCAAATATTTTATTATTTTTAAAATACTCATTTTTCACAAGGTGAAGACTCTTAAAATAAGTAAAACTTTCTCAATCAATTTATTTTTTATTTTTATAAAATTTACATCTTAATTTTGCATAAAATAATATATACATAATTAATTATGATTCTTCAATCTTCAATAATTATAAAATAAAATAAAATAAAAATATTTTTTAAATAAAAAGCGGACAGCGAAGCGTAAAGCTCTCTATTGTCAGAGTCGTGAGTGGTCTTTGGTTTTTTAAAGGAAAATAAAATCACTGTAAAGTAATCTTTAGTTTACTTTTAGAAGTAATGGATTATTTAAAATAATTAATTATTTAAATTATTTTATTCACATCATTTCCTTTATCAAAAAATCTATTTTTATTTATTTAAAAAAAATATATTTTATAATTATTTGAAAACGTTTTGTTTTATTTATTTAAGAAATATTAAAATATTTTTTAAATTATTTAAATTATTTTATTTTACTTTAAAATTATTTAATTTTTTTATATGAAGAATCAATTTTATTAATTTATTTTTTATTTTATTTTATATATGTGTTTGTTTATGTTTTAGTTTCTATGAACACCATCACAACAATAATATGATTATTAAAATATATTTATATTTATAATTGTATTCATAAATATAAAATAAATTAGATAATTATAACATAACTTAAGTGATAAATTAGTAAAAAATAACTATTATTTTTCACAAGAATTTAGGTTATGTCAAATATTCATATAATAAATACATGTGACAGTAGCTAACATAATGCCTACAACTCGACTGCTTTGTATCATGCTTGCCTGATAGACTCTTTTAATTGTTTAGTGTTTAGTGTTGTTTTGGGGTTTTTGATATGACTTGTTGTGGGTGATGGCTTGGTTTACTCTGTTGTCACTGTGTTGTTAATGTGTTTGCTTTGGATGGCCTTGGTTGCCTTGTATTGACGGGACAACACCCTTGTTTTTGCTACTTTTTATATCAAAAACATAATGCCTACAACTAATCAATTCATAATTTATAATTTATTTAATAATAAAAAATATGAACACACTATTTAATCATTTTTACTTCATTGTTAAATGTATTTTAAATTGATTGTGGTATGTTACTAAATATGCTATATTTTTTAAAAAATTAAATATTCATTAATTCTTGTTAGTGTATATATTATTTTATGCCTTATAGTACATGGTTATATGCATGGTGAACTAAGCCTAGTCAAGTGTCCTGGTAAGAGATAGTTAACTCACCACCTCTTGTGAATTTTTTGAGGAAGCTAATTTGTCACCAATCCTTATTAGTGGGAGTTGACTATTTAATATTTTCTATTAATCTATCATCAGTTGTTTCCTTCTTTGTTACATTTACATCACTTTCATGGCTTTTTCGACATGTTGATTTATCTAAATTCATGTTTTATTTTGCATTGCATTGTTTGTTGTTAATCTTGCAGGTTAAGTGTGTGCTTACTTTTCTTCTGTGGCTGGTTAGTATGAGTAGTCAATGCAATGATTCAATGAATTTCACTTGGTATTAGAGCAGATATGTGATTGGTGTTGATTCAAATTATTTTTCATGAGTTTTCTTTTTAAAATAGTTGTGAGTGCATTCGTGGATTTTTTGTGTGTTCGGTTGTGTTTGTGTGCATTACTAGAGAGTATGGATTTCATTTTGGGTGTGAAGAGGTCATTGATTTGTCTTTCACATTGTCATTCAAATCCAATCAACATGAAAGAGGGAAAAGGCATGAACTTTGTTATAGGTTGGCCCAAATCATTATAGAGACCATGATTTTATGCTTTTCATAACACATGTTATCTCTTTGGATGTCAAATTTTCATATTAGAAGCCCATAATTTATCTTATAGAGGTCAATTTTCACACTTGTGGAGGCCAATTCATACTAGAAGACCACATTTTTCTCTATGCAGGAGACATTTTTGTATTGTGTAGGGAAAATTTCATAGGGTGCAAGTTGTGACATCTCGGAGAGTGCAATTTCGTAGGTCATAAAATCTTCCAAGGTGTGAGCAAGGCACAAGCCTCTATTGGAAGTTACCAAATTTTCCAAACACATCACCTTTGATGTAGGTCACCAAACTTGTAAGAGGTTGTTAGATTAAATACAATATAAATAGGCACTATTCACATTAATTTGGGTGGGATTCACTAAGGTGAAGCCACCAAAACATTAACCGTTGGTCATATGGTTAAAGTCACTAAGGGCTAAAATCCATTGATTCATACTAGTGAGTGCTTAAATTCAGCCCTCGTTGGACATTTCTCTCTAAAGTTTTTTTTTTAAGGAATTTTTACAAATTTGAAATTGTGAAGTGTAAAGTAGGAAAAATATAAATTTCCATAACTTTTGATTGGAAACTCAAAATTGAGTGTTATTTTTTTCCATGCCTAATCCATTGGAAACATTATCACATTGAAATTATAAAGTGTCATTTTTTGTTCCATTGGATTTGTCTAAAGCACTAAGCATATAAAGTGTCAAAATAAGGGGATCCAATATTGATTCAAGGGGGTGTTGTGTGTTTTGTCATGTATGCACTTCCTACTTTCTTTTCAGTTCTTCATTTTTCTTTGTGTCATTAACACCCTTTAACTATCATGACTAAAATCTAAAAGTATAACTTGTGTTAAAGAACAAGGGTTGTATAGGGCAAGAATGGGCATTGAGAAATAATTCATTGTTGAGGAAGCTAAAGAAAAATGGTTTAATAAGTGTCATCAAGCCTTTGGATTTCTATATTTGAATGTGTCTCTTGAAATTCTCTTTCATGTACTCATTAAATACAACTAATGAAGTTTAGCTTGCATTAGAAAAAATCTTTGGAAAGGTCAGATGAAATTAAAGGTCATGAGTTAGATAATGAGTTTATAAATTTGAGCCCTAGTTCCTTTGACACTCCAAAGGACTTATTCACTAAGATTAAATGAGTTAGGTTGTAGTTAAAAGAATGTGGAATAAATAAAAAAGAAGATTAATTATTAATTTTTTTATACTCTCCAAACTAGGTCCTAACTACTCTATGTTTGTATCTACCTTTTATCCCATAAAAAGAGCCCTTGGGATAGCATGGAAGATGCCTCCTCTAGATAACTTCAATGCCAACTTGACTAAGGAGCAAGATAAGTTAATACAAATGGGTATATTGAAGTCTTCAAAATCTCAAGCCCTTATTACTGGAAATGGGAAACAATAGGCTTAAAATAAGGGGTAGAAACAAAACACTTAGAAGGATAAAGAAACCTAGACAAAATAGAAAAAAAAATCCTCCAAAACCAACATTGAAACCTTTACTAATCAATGGAAACCTTGAAGCATCATAAATTGTCACCTTTGACAATTGCACACTAACTTTTTCTTCCCCTTATGTGTTTGGACCTAATTATGCATTAATTTAGTCTAGGGTGCACTATGCCCTAGACCAACATTTTTGGCTCCAAATTTGAATATGTTAGTATCAACAATTTATTACTTGAATTTCCAATTGCAATTGTCATTTGTCGGTATTTCATTTTTTTTTTAAATGAATAATTGTATATAAATACTAGTCGTTTTCATCATTTCAAATCTTAATGAATTCTAGCAATTTAATTGAGAAAATTAGAAATCATAAAATCAATCAAGGGAAGTTAAGAGAAGAATTAGCAACATTATTACAACACTTTCATCAATCAAGTTTAAATTTGTAAGACATCAAGAAGAATAAAGAAAATTATGTGTAAGGAGCTATTATGATCAATCATGCAAAATCATGAAGATGTATTGAGTTATCCTCTACATGTTAATTTTAGAAATCTATCGTGTATGTGAGCTAATATTTTACAAGTATATCAAGAAATCAAGGAATTCATCCATCAACATTAGTAGGTAAACCCACAGTAGTGGGTTACAATTTTTCACACGAAGAAAAATTAGAAATTCCCATCAAGAATTTTAAAATGGCTTACCCCTTCTAATGAAGGTGGTTTGAATGAAGCCCCCCCTTCTAATGAACCCACCGCCTTTGAATGAACCCCCTCTTGCACCATATGAGGTGGGTTCATTTGAACCCCCTTCTAATGAAGGGGTTCAAATGAGCCCCCCTTTTTTTACTTTGCTCTTTTATTTGCAAAATTAATGCATTTTTTGAATTTTGAAGCTTGATTTAGAGGTGCAAATTAAGTCAAATAGGTGAATCAAGTTGGAGAATTGTAGTCCTCGAAACAAGCTTCCCAACAACTATAAATTTGATATATTTTTCTTTTATTTTTTATTTTATTTTTTAGTTTTACTAGACATAGGTTTTTCACAGTCAAACATCAAGTTCGGTGAAAAACAATTATGGAAAGATAGTAAATTAGTGAGAAAATTTCAAAAAATATGTATGCACTAGGTATTTATGTCCTTGTTCAAACAAAAAAAAAAAATTAATACATAGAAAAAAACTTATGTGATTGAAAGTGCACCTATATCTAAATTGTAATTGGTTTGACTTCACAACTTAATTAAATGAAAAATATTTAACAAAATGGAAGCACTAGATATTAGTGTTACCAACCTAAATTAAAAATAATTAGAATTTTATCCTTTGTAGAAAAAAAGTTATGCAATTGAAAGTACACGTCACTTTTAAAAAATGTTGTTTACTATTAAAAACTAGTTATCAAAGGAGATGCAAATAAAATTACAATTTATTTTTTAAATAACACATAAAATCTACATACAAAATCTCACAAATCACTAGTTTGGATCATCTTTAAATTCCAAACAATTTATGTGCTATAGGTTTCAAAAAGTGAAGACTTTTCTCAAAATGTTGCTTTCAATGTCAAGTTTGGCTAATTTATTATTTTTTTAGCCAATTTATTTTATAGATTTTTCATTTATCCATTTCAGTTAATTATTATTGTCTTAGCCTTTTCTTGACATAGGGAATTCCCTCTTTATCATCATCACTCATTGTATGTGGGGGTAGAAATACCAACCCAAGGTTTGACTTAGGCAATCTTCTACACAACACATTGTTTTTCCCTATTTTCATTTGTGCATATGAGATCTAAAGATTTCAATAGGTGACTATTTGAGAAAACATAGTGCAAACTTCAATATGAAATTTGTAGATTGAGAAAATAAATAAGCCAGTCTAGGGCACACTACTCCCTTGTGGTCCTTGCAAATCAGGCTCAAAATTTTAGTACAGGCTCTTCTCTGTGCCTCATTCTTAGATTTTAAGTCATTTTATTATTTTTCATTTTAGTCTATTGAGAAAATGTATTTTTAGATCTAGGGTTACATGCCAATTAGGCTTGTCAAATCACACATCAAATTCATCCTCACAGCACACAAAAACAAACATAAACACTAGGGGATCAACTCTCCATGGTGGTAGCAAGTGAGTCATCAAACCTTGGTTAATTTATGTTTAATGTTGAGTTAAGTGAAAAGGAGATGATCCTATTTAAACTAATTGGGTCTAGGATCACTTTCCCTACTCAACATTTTGGTGAACCCATCATATCATACACTTGCAATTTTCTTATTTCTATTAGCATAAATCCTAAAAATTGATTCAAAACCTAGGTGCTTTGAAGATCTTGCATTTATTTCATTTTCAAAACTAGGCATTTGCATTATTTGTTGATCATGTATTAAAACCTGGAAAAATGTAAAATATTTTGAATTTAATAGCATAATTTTTTATCTGATTTTGTTTTTAGGGCTTAGATCCAAGTTATTGTCATTGATAAATTCAATTGCAATATTATTTTGTCATTTATGCATACATATCTTAGTGAAATAAACATTGAAAAAGTGAAGAAATTGCATAGTATTTTCATTTCAAAAGACCAAAAGCATAGCTTTGTTGTATCTTTTAGAAAAATCAATCAAATATAGTATTCAATTTCTAAATTTTTTTATATGAACATATTCAATTGCACCAAAAATATCAAAAATTGCGTGCATACATGTGCTTCATATAGAAAAATTAGGCATTGGTGCATTTCCATAACTATATTCACTTCTAGATCTGATCCTTTGAAACATAGGACCCTCAGACACTATAGGTGGTTTCCATATTTTGAATTTTACAAAAACACTTGTCTACTCTAGGGTGCATTGTGTGCCTATCTAGTCAGTTTGGGCTAATTTTTTTTGTGAAAATCCCTTTCAATGTTCTTTGTCTAGATCTGGTTCTTGTTCTTGTCCTTGTTTTTAAACAAGATTGATTTTGATGTGCATCACTCATTTGATCCATAGGGAAAATAATAACATGTTTCATTTTTAAAGATCTATTGTTTTGATATGGTAAAGCATGACTACTATAACTATACTTTTTTTATAGGTATGAGAACAATGTGAAGGAACCCAATAAAATCATTAACAACCATGATAGTCATGTTAGTTTTTCTCCCAATATATCTCCTACTTGTGAAAGTATCTTGGTGCAAGAGGATCCAATCATTGAGAATTATCATAATTATGTTTGGTTCCCCCCCAATACATCTTCGACTTGGGAAGATATTGTGGAACAAGAGGTGGAAATTATTGACAATCATGACAATCATGTGCTAGTTCTTCTCCCAGTATCTCTCCTACTTGTGAGAGTATCTTGGTGCAAGAGGATCCAATCATTGAGAATCATGTTTATTTCACCCAATACCTCTACTACTTGGGAAGATATTGTGGCAAAAGAGGATGAAATCATTAATACATTTTTAAAGAATAAGGTGACTTGCATAGATGAAGGTTCAAAAATGACATTAGGTCCTCCATTGATAGAATATTGCCAAAAAGTTGAAATTATGAATCTACATTTGATTATTGGATGTCTCCTAAAACCCCTCTAATTATTGGACCTCCTAAACTACCTCTCATTATAGGACCCCCTAAACCTCATGGCCATATCTTCAAATTTACATAACAACTCAATACTAACCACGTGCAACAAGATATGTTGAAGCAACCAAGTTATCATGTAGTTGATATCACATATAACACTAGAAATAATAAGCAACTAAAACAAATGCTAACATCCATCCCATTACCCAACCATATCTTCCACCCCACCTAGTCTTTCTCAATGTAATGGTAAATAATATGATCTTGTCAAGCAACTTCAAAATACTCTAGCTAAGATCTCACTTTGGAATTTGATTCAAATATCACCTATATATCACAAGATTCTCCATGAGGCTTTGTAAAATATTGATGTCTCACCTTTTTTCAAACTGAATGATGTAGCAACCTTGTTTGATTGTATGCAATCAACAAAATTGGATATTGCATTCTCTCAACATGAATTACCTCTTATTGAAATCCAAAACAAACATGAGGCTTTAATAATAATAATAATTAAAATTAATAAAACTGGGGTTAGACACACTTTTATAGATAATGGACCAAGTCTCAATGTTTGTAGCATTGATTTTCTAAATAAACTTGGTGGGACAATAATCTTATAGAAACAAATGATCTTTCCATTCGTGGCTTTGATAATGTTAGTAAGAAACCATTAGGAACAATCACACTACCCATCAAGGTAGGGTCGATGGTTTTTCCTAACCATATCCATATCATGCTAGGACCTCTTTGATATAATCTTCTCTTAGGTAGACCATGGATTCATACCATGAAAGGAGTATCATCTACTCTTCACTGTGAGATGAAATATGAATACAATGAAAATATATATATGGTAAAAGAAGATGAACAAAGTTATAATTCATAAATCAAATCCAAACATAACACTTCTAACTCTCTTAATACTTTGATTCCAACTTCAAAGGTGGAACTCATACATGTTGAAGATAATTGTTACACCCCAAATTTTGATTTGTAATTACTTGTAACTTTTATGTTAAAAATATGTTTTTGACATTAATGGAATCTAATTATACATCAATTGATATTTTTTATGAAATTATAATGCAATGTAAAATGTTTAGATTGTAATGATTATTATTTTTAGTCAATGATTATGACATCATGGCTAATAATGGACTAACTATTTGGATGATCTTCTAAGTTGAATGCACCTAATCAAATTTTGACCCTCCCAAAGGAAGAGGGAGAGTATCACCAAAGAGAAGAGTATAGACATGGGTAAATGCTAGTTTGATCTGAACACACACACACACACTCATGTAGGATTTTGTATCAATTCGGGTAAGTAATCCTAGTATTCTCATTGATTTTATCTTGTGTCATAGCTAGTGTGGTCGAGTCGTAAAGATAAGTTGAATCACATTAGTTCTTTGACCTAGTATTTCACAATAAAAAAAAAGTTGATATATATATATATATATATATATATATATATATATATATATATATATATATATATATATATATATATATATATATATATATATATATATATATGAGCGCCATGACTTTTTATGTGGCAGTTAACATGCCATTTACTGCATGTTATGGAAATAATTAAAACATACAACTTAGCTCTCACATAGAGGTTTAATGCCTCCATTGAAGGCTATATTCTTGGCATTTAGGAAGTCTTCAATGCATTTTTTTTATGGCATAATGGAGGGGCACGGAATTTTAACTACATTGTGTGCCTTTAAGTTTTAGTTTATACTATTTTTAGAGGGGTTGTTAAGGAAAAAGGAAGGTTAGATGTTTTAGAAAGGTGGATCATTCTTATTATCTTTATGATCTACAATTGGAAAACGGAGAGAAGAGTTATGGATATAACAAAATAATTTCGATATTGCAGAGGAGTTGTGTTGTCATTAAGGGAAAAGAGTTTTGTTTTCAGAGGGGCGGCTGGCAAGAATAGAGAGTAGTTTCTTGAGAATTAAAAAAAGGTAGTAGTAGATGACATATTGCAGTTGAAAATACAGACTTATTGTTATTAAGTAAGGAGGCACCAGTATTAAGAGAAAGAATAGATAACATCGTGACTGTGTGTTGGACTTGCAGAGGCCCAGTTAGTTTATATAGGCATGTTTTAAATTATGTTCTCTTTCTTTATTCTTGACTATATAAATATGAAGTTTCAGATTTGTTTAGATATAAAGAGTTTACATATATCAAAATATGTGAAAGAATAGAGTAAGGATAATCTGATTTTACAAACCTATGCGTAAAATTATTCAAATTCTTTATTAAATATTGAGGAAGACAAAGAGAGAGTATTATTAAAAATAAGAGATTATTATTACCTATTAATATAAGTTGATTAGTAATATTTTGTATCACATAAAATATTTAGCAATATATATACATATATGTGTGTAAACATATATGAGCATGTAAATATTATTCTTTATATATTTATAAAATTGTAAGATAAGCTAGAATCTTACACTAGTTATTCGGCTAAAAGTAGTCAGATTATTATTCATTGTTATTACTTATTTATGAAGAAGTTATTTTGATAGTAGTTAATAAAACTTTTATTTTACTTATGTTGCGAGTTGTCAAGACCTAAAGTGACAAATAAAGATTCATGATTCAGTGTCATTATCTGAATGTGCTTCAACTCATAAAAGAGTTTTATAAGTCTTATTGTGAAATATAGGAGAGTACTACACTCAAGAATAATTGTAAAAACATATGAAAAAGTGGTAGTAGCCAAGGTTCAAGAAATTACAAGTATGCAATACAGATGTCCATTGTTAGGAATATGTTTCCATGACCTTAGTAATTTACCAACCATAGAAAGTTATATATTTTTATCGTAAATCCTTGTGAAAAGTTAGACAAATAGTCAAACAAGTCAATCATGTGTCTAAATTTAGGTGAAAGGTCATTTCCAAATTGAGTTAGAGGTGTTTGAACTCATGACTACATTTCCTATAGAAGTGTTTAATTTACTTTAAGCAAGATTAATGAAAAAATTACTGCTTGCATTAGTCAGTTCACAATGTTCCATATTGTATAATCCAGTTAGATTGGTCATACTTAGTTAGAAGTTGTCTAATGTTGTATGATCAATTGGTTAGTAGGACACACCACTAGCACTTAGATGGCATGCATTTTTTGGTTTCTTTTGCCTATACTCTTCATGACTATACTCTTCATGAAAGGTAGGGCCACTTCTAGATGGAAGTTGTGCATGGGACCATTGATCTGTGGTTGGAGATAAAGCACTCAAGTGATGCTCTCCCTCATGTAGATGACTTCACAGAGACTTGTAAGATAGATGCAAATTTATGGATATGGAAAAATTTGCAGCACTTATTGTGTATTGTAAACTTATTTACTTTAAATGCAATTCATTTGTGTATTGTAAAATAAAAGATTATCTTATTTTCCAAATTGTAATTATTACATTATAAATAAGAATTTGTAGTGTTCATGTTATTATGGATCATGTTAAACAAATCTTATATGAAATTTTACAAAAAATACTATCAACTTTTAGCATGTGGATATTTACTTTCATGTTAATTCTTAAGTAATTCCTATTTTGAAAGATTAGTATGTTACAATAATGATTATTGTATTTTAGCTATAACAAAACTCTTAGACAATGATTGGGGGTCATTGGATTTTACACCTTGTTTCAATGGGTCTAGTCTAAAATCTTGCCATGCAAGGCCAAAGAGTCGAATATAAATTATGATCATGATATTGCTTCATCTTCAAAAACATAGTTTGGTAATGATTGTGGTTCATTAAATTTTACACCCTCCTTTATTGGAGAGCACAAAATTTCACAATCAAAACCTAAGGAGTCTTGTGTTTCATTTGCTCAATCTTGTTCTACATCAAAAAATCCAAAAGCATCACCCTATGATGGTGATGGGGGATCTTTAGATTTTTTCCCTCATGTGTTGACAATGCCTAACTTTAAAAAACTTAAGAATTTGCATTCTTGCATGAAAGAATCAATTTTTCTCATAAGCATGCAAACAAGACCTCTACATCTAAGTTGGAAGAATGTTATAGGCTTGGATATAAAATACTTTCTAAAAGTGAATATAATGAAAACATAGAGCAAGGAGTTAATTATCATGTGAAGTCTATATCATATAGATTTCAAAAAGAAGTTTAGGTTTCCAACCTTTTTCATCTTCATCTCATCTACCATCATCTACTATATTTAAAACACCATGCACATGGTAAGCAATAAATTTTTTCTTCACAAGAGAAAAACTTGTCTCCTTCATATTTATTAGATCAAGAGCATATTTTGTTGATGCTTCTGAAAGCTCTCTTGATTACTATTTCTCCTCCAACACATAAGAAATTTTATAGAAATAACTCATTTTGTGCATATCATTGAGTGCATGGTCATTCCACCAATGAATGTCAAGCCTTGAGTAGTAAAATTAAAAAAACTTGTTGATTGTGGTGCTCTTCTATGTTTTGATGCACCTTATCACACTAAATAATAATGATAGCTCTTCTATGGTGTTGCTCCTCACTATGTGGTATTTGTAGCTTTATGTGTTTTCTCATTGTCATTGATGGTGGTACAATATTAAGTGCAACCATATGTTTTTCCATGATCTAGAAACATGATAGTCTCTAGCATGGTTGTTCTTGCCTTTGCACTCAAGGGGAAAGGATACCTATTTTTGGGAGGTGTGTATTCTTTTCAAGGATCCCCTCTTTCCCCCTTCCTTTCCTTAAAATACCAACATAGCAAGTCTATTGATATTTTAAGAGAGCGCATATCACCCTATTCATTTAATAGACATCTCAAGAGAGATTTGACTTTTTGGCATACGCCTTTGGTGGTGGTGTTGTTTATAAGGTCCCTTGAGGTGTGGTTATCAATTTTTCCCCTGTGACGTTAAGAATTGATTCGTCCTCGGTGATGTTGAACTTTTATGTACTCCCTCAGGTGTGATTAACAAAATAGTTCATGGATTTAGCATAATGGAGCTTGTTGATTCATGAATTTGAGAATTTTTATATGGCCACCTAGAATAATGCACTTTGCTTGCTAGTGGAGCCATGTGTTTCATGAGTTATTTAATATCCTTATGAGAGCACTATTTCATTTATACAACACATTCAATGGATCACGTTTGGTATTTGAGACAATTTAAGACTAAGGTCTCTTTGCCTTATCGAATCAAATCCTTTTTAGTACTAACCTTTTGTTTTTGATTTATGATTATTATATGTCTTATGTGTTTGCATTGTGTCTAGACTTTGTACTTTGTTACTTCATGTTATGTTTGCATTACACGTTATGTTTCATTTTGTGTCTTCATTATGTATGCTTTATGTTTGTCATGCTACATTTAGCTTCACATGTGTGCTCCTTTTTCCTCATGTTGTCTTTCCATAGGATCTTCAATTCTAGGGGCTAGCACATCCCCTAGATTCAACACCATCCTATCCCTTTAATATTTGGATAATTGAACTCCTCTTGAAATATTCTTACTTTATTGTGAGTCTAAGCACAATTTCATACTCTCACTAAAGTAGGGACCAAAAGTAGCATTAAAAATTGTCATCCTTGACAATTTCACATTAGGATTTGCTTCCCCTTATGTGCTTGGACCTAATTATGCATTAGTTTTAAATTTTATAAGCATGTTTGAAAAATCAAACATGGGAAATGAATTAAATGCATTTAATATTTTGTCCCTAGTAATTTTGATCCCTAAAAAAAAAGGAATCTAGTCTGGGGTGCATTGCACCCTAGACCAACATTTTTGGCTCCAAATTTTAATATGTCAGTGTCGGTAATTTTATTGTTTGAATTTTCAATTTCAATTATCGGCTATTAGCATTTGATTTATAAGAAATTAGAATAATTGCATATAGATACTACTCTTTTTCATCATTTGAAATCCTAATGAATCCTAGCACTTTAATTGAGAAAATTGGAGATCCTAAAATCGGTCAAGAGTAGAATTAGCAACATTATTACAACACTTTCATCAATGAAGTTTAAATTTTCAAGACATAAAGAAGTTAAATGAAGAAATTTATGTGCAACGAGCTATTATAATCAATCACACCAAATCATGAAGATGTATTGATTTATCCTCTATATGCTAGTTTTGGCAATCTATTGTATATGTAAGCTAGCCTTTTGCAAGTCTATCAAGCAATCAACACATTCATCCATAAACATTTGTGGCAACTAGTGTGACACTACTTCATCAAGGGTTTCACATCAAGGAAACATTATCATTTGTCATTTATCAATTTCAATCAATTATTGTTGTTTTGGCCTCTGCTCAACCTAGGGAATGACTTCTTCATCATCATCAATCATTGTACATGGAGTAAGAAATACCAACACAAGGTTTGACTTAGGCAAGCCCCTATACCACACAACCTTTTCCCTTATTTTCATGTGTACAGGTCGGATCTGAAGATTTCAATAGGTGACAGTATGGGAAAACACAATGTAGTCTACAACCTTCAATCTATAATTTACAAATCCAAAAAAGAAGTAAGCCAATTTAGGGAACATTGTGCCCTTGTCCTTGCAAATCAAGCTTAAATTTTTAATACATAGGTTCTTCTTTGTGTCTCATTCTTAGATCTAAATTCATTTTGTTATTTTTCATTTTTGTTTGTCCAATAAATCACATTTTCAAATCTAGGGTTACATGTCAATTAGGCTTGCCAAATCACACATCAAATTCATCCCCACAACACAAAAAAAAAAAAAAAACATAAACACTAGAGGATTGGCTCTCCATGGTGGCAACAAATAAATCATCAAACCCTATTCAATTTATGTTTAATGTTGAGTCAAGTGAAAAGGAGATAATTCTAGTTAATCTAATTGGATCTGGGATCACTTTTCCTACTCAACAAACCTAGTAAAGAAAAATTTGTGTTATTATTACAAGAAACTTGGGCATGGTGAACATACATATATGAAGTAGATTGACCACCTCTATATTTCCTTAAGAAGCAAAACTTAGAGTTTCTTGAATCTATCCAGAAATCTTCATCAACTCAATAATATAATAAGGCAAGGGAAAAGGGAAAAGAAAAATATAAGATAAAGGCTCTAGTTTGCACTACATCATCAACTTTGTCTTGGATCATTAACTTGGGTGCCTCACATCACATGATTTCTTCACAAGTTGATTTATCTTCTATAGATCCACATAGTATACTTCTTCTATCACTTTAGATGATGACAATTCAACAACAGTCAGAGGGAGAGGGCTTGTTGAATTTGAAGGTGAAACATTCATAAAATTTCTAAGTGTACCTCCACTTTTAGCTAATCTCCTATCAATGTATCAGATTATCCACATAGAGAATGGCATTGCAATTTATTTTTCTCCAGACTAGTTGATATTAGAGAGTTGCATAAAAAATAATTTTGGCATTGGGAATGGAAGATAACCAAGCCAGGTTATACACCTTATCACCCTTTGCATATGATGTTTCTCCTACAATATTCCTTCCTCATTTAGATGGAGTTGGTAAATTATGGCATGAGTAGTTTCTCCACCTTAACTAGTGCTACCCTAGGAAGCTTAGACAACTAGATATGGTCATAGGGTTTCCTATTGTTATATTTTCTAAGAGTCTTTGTGAGCATTGCACCCTTGAGAAGCATCCTAAAGAGAAATTTGACAAAATAAAAAAATGCAGAGATACACATATTTTGGAGCTTGTTTACAATTAAATGTAACAATGAAATTTCCCCATCAATCTTTCACTAAGGCTAGGTTCATAGATGAATTCTCCAGATACACATGGGTCTACTTCCTTAGGTATAAATGTGAAGTATTCAAAACTTTTAAGACTTCAAGGCTCTTGCTATAAAATAATCATGGAAATTTAAATAAAGATTCTTTAGACAAATAATGGGGGTGAGTATTTCAACAAGAAGTTTGAGTGATTTTGTACATCTGAGGGGATCAACTTACATGATACAATTTCTTATTCTCCCTAACAAAATGGTTTTGTAGAACATAATAAAAAGTACTTATAAATAGATAATTGAATGATACACTCCAAGGACCTTACACCATAGTACTAGGCATAAGCAATCAACTGTGCTTGTTACATTTAGAATAGGGTTTATCATAAAGCCTTGAAGTGAATTGCTCCCTTTGAAGCTTAGATGTGTAAGAAACCATCTATTGAGCACTTTAGGGTCTTAAAACATCTAGTCATGACATATATACCTAAGAATAATCACAAATCTATGTCCAACCACAATCCAAACCTTGCATCTTTGTAGGTTATCCAAATGGTGTGAAAGGATATCACCTACTCCCACACATGAGTTGCTCAGAAAGAGGAGTGTTAAGAGAGTCCCACTGACTCAAAACTTGACATTTATTTTTATATTATGGATTCATTTGTT
This sequence comes from Sequoia sempervirens, assembly GCA_007258455.2. Classification (NCBI taxonomy): domain Eukaryota; kingdom Viridiplantae; phylum Streptophyta; class Pinopsida; order Cupressales; family Cupressaceae; genus Sequoia; species Sequoia sempervirens. Next base: position 133,116,401 of record VDFB02271358.1, on the reverse strand, counting down.
TATGATTCTTCTAATAAATCATACCATCTACAACATATTTTTGAGGCAGAGTCTTCTTCTTCTTCTAGCTTTGACAACTAGGATAATGATAAGGAGTTATCTTCATCTTCTTCTACACATGCTTTGGAGGAAGATGTTTCAATAACTAACTCAACTACTTCTCACCCTCTTTGGGTAAAAAAAACTTGATAGTGTAGGTCCCTGGGTAGGGAATCCAACATATAACAAATGTACATGGTCATACTATCAAAACAAGCCACATACTTACTTTTCCTTAGCCTTTGATTCACACACATTCAAAGACACATTAAGCATACATGAGTGGGATATTGTAATGCATGAGGAATATATAATTCCTTAATGAGAAATTTCACTTGGGACTTTACACAACTTCTGAAGGGAAGGAAGGTGGTTTGATGTAGGTGGATATATCAAATAGATTTTGTAGATGGGTTAGTTGATAAGTACAATACATATTTGGTTGCTAAGTTTTTTTACATATTGCTAGTGTTGACTACACATAGACCTTTGCACTAGTATCCAAGATGACTTCAATCCAACTCACACTTTATATTGTCATATCACATGATTGTGATGCGCTTCAAATGGATGTGAAGAATTTTTTTCTTCATGTAGACCTTGAGGAGGAGATCTATATGGATTAGCCACTAGGGTTTGTTCAAGAATCATCCTTAGTTTGTAGACTTAAGAATTCACTCTATGGCTTCAAACAAACCCCTTGGACTTGGTATGCCAAGATGGATTCCTTCCTCCTATCTTTAGGATTCATTGGTGCCATTATGATATTAAGGTGTATCTCTTATGGAATAATGATTCATTGTTAAGACTAGTACAAGTTATGTTGATGATCTTTTGATCACGAAGAGATCTTCATTTGCTATTGTAGTAGTGAAGTCAACTTTACATGATATGTTTGATATAACAAAATCGATTTATTTCATTGCTTCCTTGGTATTAAGAGATTTCATAGTCCAACTCAGGGTCTATTGTTGCAAAACCCTAGTACACTCTTGATCTACTTGCTTGATTTCACATGGTTGATTATAAGTCATCTTTGACTCCCTTTCTATAAAGAGTCAATATTGAGGTTGATTGCATTACATAATTGGTCAATACTACCTTGTATTTATAACTTATTACCAATCTCATCTATTTGATTCACATTGTGCTTGACATTTTATATATAGTAGGCATGGTTTTGAGATTTATGTAGGAGCCTCATGAGCTACACTAGAAATCAACTAAGAGGATCCTTCATTACCTTCAAGGTACTCTTAGATATAGGATTCATTAAAAATTTTGCATAAAGGTTGATTTGATTAGATGCATAGATTCCAATAAGGTTGGTGATACTAGGAATCACAAGTCCACTTCAAGTTACAATTTATCACTAGGTTCTAGTCCTATCAGTTGGTATAGAAAAAAAAGAAAAATGCTATTGCTTTATCATCCATAGAGACATAGTGCATGGTTGTTAATATAGCTATTGAAGCTCTTTGTCCTTATGGCATTCTCACTAAGTTTGGCATTCCATTAAGGAAGCCATAGCCATCTATTATGACAATGAAAACACCATCTAGATATGTAGGAATTCAATCCAAAACTAGTGGACCAGACACATATAGATTCGTATGCATTAAATTTAGGAGCTCATTCATGGTTAGATCATCAACTTAGTCTTTTTCCAATCTTTAGAGAATGTTGTTGACTTTTTCACCAAACCTTTTATTAAGAGTAAGTTCATTAATCTACAAGTTCTTCTTTGGGTGTAGTCTACTTCAACATCAAAATTATCTTTGAGGGGATTGATAGTCCTCTTCACTTTTGTTTCTCTCTTCTGGAGGGATTTTTTCATTGAGTTTTCACCCTTTCTCCACTTTATGAGAGTTTGGATTGTATTTGGATACTTCATCAAGCCTAGTCAAGCCGAGATCATGTTTCATTATGTCCACCTAAGTTATTCTTAAGAGGGTCGTTAGTGTATATATTATTTTATGCATTATAGAACATAGTTGTACACATGGCATTAAGCCTAGTTAGGTGCCCTAGTTAGAGATAGTTAACTTGCCACCTCTTTCGAGTTTTGATGAAATTAACTCACCACTACTCTTTCTTATTGGGAGTTGACTACACAGTCTTCTCCACTCATCATGTTAGTAGTCGTTTCTCTCTTTGTTATACGCACATCACATTCATGGTTCATTTGACATGTTGATTTATCCAACTTTCATTTTCTATTTTTTTACATTGTGTTGTTTGTTTTCAATCTTGTAGGTTGAGTGTGCACTTTCTTGTCTTGCATGGCTTGTTGATACAAACAATCAATGTAGTTATTTTGGTGAACTTTAAAATTTCAACATTAATTTGCACAACTTTATTATTTATTAATTAACCTAAATAGTTCCATTTTTTCTTCTTTTTTTCACTTTTAAACATATAAATGTTGACCTACATACATGTAAGCCTTTGTTTTTTTTAAGTGTTCTAATATTGACAAATATGAAGTATATACATGTAAAACATTAAATTCATGCGCAACATTGATGTAGATAAATGTAGCACTAAAAAAGAAAAAAAAGTCTTTCAATTATAAATTTCTATGCATGTTGAAGATCGATATATCACTTATAAATTAATGAAGAAATATGATTTATAAAAAACCATAAAATTTTGTACACAATTTCTTATTTAAAAAAGCATACTTCATATTATTGCTTCAATTAAAAATATTAATCAATCAAAATAATAGTTAAGAGACATTGATCATTCAAATCATTAATAATTTAATTTTTGAATATTATTTATTAACACAATTGCATATAAACTTTGTAAAAGATAAATATGTATTTTACATACAAATACTAAGATATAATTAACAAATACAATCAATAGTAACTATTTAAACAAATCTGATTTACAATAATATACTTCTTAAAAATAAATATTAATAAAATAACTTCACACAAAGTAAAACAATTTAAGTGTTAAAAACATTATGAATTAAAATTAAAAATTATATGTAATAAAATTGACACTTTTACAATCTAGGATTCCTTTCTGAGTAGGTAATTCTATTTTTTTTAATTATTGTAACGGTACAAAGCTGCTTTTAAAAAGTTCTTGCACACAGTGAAGATGCGCTGAATAGACAATACGACCGTTGGGCCATACAGCACATCCATCCATTCGAGTTTAGTCTTTTCAGCATCTACACGGTACACTTATTTAACTTACATGACACGCTTTAGTGCGCAATGTCGGTGGAAAGATGCTTCTACGCTTTTCGAAAAAGAAAATTCTATCCACTCATTCTCTGCAACGCCTTTCTTTTTTATTTCTACACAACTCAACTCCGTTTTCGATGCATCATACAACTACCATTCTCCTTTCGTTTTTCAAGCATTTCTGCATAACCCAGATTTACCTATTTTCCTGCTTTATGTTCGCCTCAGCTGAGCCTCTCAAGCATTTGAAATTCCAAGCCGCTTTTATCAGCTTTTATAATGGCAACCCCTTCTAAAAACGCTCGACAACCCAAGCATGGCCTAGGAAATGCTTTTGATGGCCTGAGAGTTGTTCTACCTGACCCAGCTGCAACCGGCCAACAAGTGTACCCCAGAAGAAGCGCTTTTGATGGCCTAATAATCCCCCCACCTTCTCCTGCTTCTACTTCTGCTGAGTCCTCCTCCGGAATGAAACACCTGCCCTACGATGTCTTTATAAATCACCGTGGAGAAGATGTTAAACACACGGTTGCCAGCAGTATCTACAATAAGTTAACTGCTACTGGACTAAGAGTTTTTTTGGACAAAAATGAGCTGAAGCTTGGGGATTTTTTTCCTAGAGCTTTAGAAGAAGCAATACACAGTGCTTCTCTTCACATAGCCATTTTTTCTGAGAATTATGCAGAATCTCCTTGGTGTTTGGCTGAGCTGGCATGTATGCTGCAAACGGGCATCAAGTTTATCCCCATTTTCTATCATGTTCAGCCGTCTTCTTTAAGATGGGCAGATGCCTTCAAGAAGCATGAAATGAAGAACAGGTACAACTCGAATACTGCTCCTCTATATTGTCGGCTAGATTCCCGTTTGACAGTATATATTTAATTAATTAAAACTAAAAGATATATTATTAACATATATTCTCAATTGTTATTATTACTATTTTCTTCTTTTTATTTGTCATTTATCATCGTTAAGTTTGTTCTATTGTACTTGCACGTTGTTCCGCCTGAGCAGATACACCTCAGAACAGCTTCAAAGCTGGAAGTGGGCACTCCATAATGCTCCATTGCACACTGGCGAGACCATTAATAATCAGGCGTAAGTACAAAACATTGTCTCCTTTATTTAGCTTGTCAGATCTTCCTTCCGTCGTCTTTTGGGATAGGGGGTTCTTTTCATTTTGTCTATCATATGTGTTAGCGTTCGGTTTGTTCCTTTGGTTGTTAGATAAAAATGATACCTTAACCCAATTGAATTAGAAAGTCATCATACTTTTTTTTTGGGGCCAAATTTGCCCTTAGTGTCCACCATCGTTCATCCTTCTTTTGTTTAGTCTCATTTGATATTGGTGATCTCTACTCATGTCCACTATTATGGACAAGGGCTTTTGTAAATCCTAGACTATGCCTTCTCCCTTGAGTATACTCCTACCAATTAGACTTACACATAATCATACATATGCAACTCTTAAGACCCTTAGATCCTTGTGCCCCCAACACTCCAACAAATCTTCCAATCTCCCTTGTCCCTTAGACTTTCTCCTAACATCCACTAGAAGACCCATTTGACTCCAACCTTGTTGTGTAGGCTCCTCTTTGCTTTGGCCACCAAGAGTCCCATTCCTCTGAACCCAACTTTCTCTCCAACTTCCCAAGTTCCCATATTCCACCTTTGGCTCCTTAACCTTAGTCTATTGCATAACTCTAAATGTATACCACCCTGTCAACATACACTCCTTGAGTTTGGGACGACATGTGACATCTCAACCCAAGTGCCAACTTCTCTTCACCAATTCACTTCCTATGTTTGATGTATCCCTCAATGTTGTTGTCTCAACCATCCTCGCCTTACCTCCAAACTCTCCCCAAGTTTGTCAATGCACTTCCCCAAAGGCATCCCTCACTTTTGGCTTGACAACCTCCTTCTGTTGCACAACTCTAATTGTATGCTACCTCACTAGCAAGCAATCCTTGAGCCTAGTCTAATACACAACATCCCAAACTCAAAGCACCACCAACATACCTTGGCCAACTTGCTTCTTGTGTCCAATGTCTCTTTTTCACTTTATCAAATCACCAATTCAACTCATCCTCCAAACTCCAAAGCTTGTTAATGTCACTCCCTTCTACCATGCTTCCACTCTCTAAGTCCTTGACTCTTTCTTCTCTAGTTCTAACCTCATGCCAACTTACTTTGTCTTGTCCCTTAGACTTCAAGAACAACCTATCACTCCATCACTTTTCTCACTAATGTCCTTGACACTCTCAGGTAGATTGCATCCATATAGGTGAGGTGCTCCTTTCCCCTAATTTCCACTTACCTCTATGAACTAGTCATGTCATTCCATACTTCTAGCCCACCAACCACACTTGTCTCTCATGACCTTGCCACAAGCTCTTGCCTTATGGTCCTACCATGTAGCTTGGTTCCACTCTTGCCATGTCCCTTGATAACTCCTAAAATCAATGACCTAATCACCATCCTATGCCTTGAACCCATGACCTCATTGTAAGGATCCACCAAGTCCCCCATAAACTCATGTCTACTTTCTTAGATTACCACTAAACCATCTACACATCCTTCATGGTCCAACTATTTCTGCACCCTTAAGTCCCCTTTCACGGGCTCTCTATCAAATTCCAATTCCTCCACTCATCTTTAACTAACTCCTTGAACGTTCCACTTATCTCCCTATGACAATCCCTAGCTTCCTTGACAAGCTTCTAGATCTAGCAAAGATAGATTCTCTTGTATCCACTTTTGTTCCATTGTTCCTTTGTGTACTTGATCACACAACATTTCCCTAAGTTTCTCCTTCACTCCATGACCTGTGGCGTCCTTGAGTCCACCTTCTCTTTACATCCTTGACACTAGCTTGCCACACTCCTTGAGTTGGCCCAATAATGTCCTAATACTTGTATCCCATCTTTGACCCACTTCATTCCTTGGGATCACTAAACCGTTTGAGCTAGCTTCTTTGTCCATTTCATACATGGCTAGATTGGCTCCACACCTTGTCCCACATAGCTTTGTTGGTAGATCCTTGACCCTTTTGATTTCATACATTCATAACAAACTAATACAAGACTAGTCCAACCCCTTGGCTCCCAGGGACTTCTCAATTGTGCTTGCCTCACTAGGTTCCTTGAACTCTTTATCTGTGGCCCATTGTGATATCACTAGTATTGGACTCCATATTCAACCTAATGGTTATTCTTGAGCTATTTGCCTCTTGACCACTCCTTCAATGGCCTTAGCACTCCATACCAATTTGTTATCCATATAGACATGTCCCTTGCTTTGTACTCATGGAGTATGCATGAGCTCACCTAGAAGCTCTCACATCGAGACCTTGTACTCAAAGCCACTTTTGTCCCTTCCCTATGGGACTAGAGGTCTTGGACCTCTTTTTCATCCTCCACAAATACAAGCAACCTTACTTGAGCATTCAACATAAACACCCAACTCTCCATGTATCCCTAAACTTCACTTGACACACAAATTGACATAACTTACCTAGCTCAATGAGCACTAGAATCAATATGAACAATCACCTAGAAATCCTCCACACTAAATACCCAACTACTACATTTCATTGGTACATGACTATGTGTCAACATCCACCAAGAAACCTCACCACTCCAATGTGATGGGGAATTACACTTCTTCCTCCCTAGGATCCATATAGAACAACTAGCTTCTCCCAAGCTCAAGTGGTAGGACTACTCTCCTTCATCCTTATAGACAGTGTGACCTTGACATTGGCATACCTTGCTTGACATCCTCAAATTTAAGAGAGCTTTCCCCTATATTCTCCCCTACTTAAAACGATGACACCCTCGACATCAAATTGTTTGACCTAAGTTCAATCCCTCGATACTTCCCTTGAAGACTTAGGACATATCAAAGGGTTCTCTCATAGAGGAAAAACACTATGAAGTCCAACATGATCAATCCCAACTAATTTAGGTCCAACCTTTCTTAGTGTTGCTAGCATGAGTATCATACTCCAATTTACTAACCTGTGACAGTCTGACTCTTGATTCCTCCAAATTTTCTAAGCCCTTCACCTAACTCAATCACCTTGAAATATCCTTACCCTTTGCTTCTTCTCTGCTTATTTTCCCATCCCAAATGGTTCTTGGTTTTTGTACCCCTCAAAATCATGAGTTCCATCTTGACACTTTCTCTCATTTCTAAGTTGAATTACTAAAAGCCTTGCTTGTCAACTAAAACTTAACTTAGTAGCCCAAAATCTCAATTCTTTCATCCAACCTTGACTCTAAGCTTATCTCTAACACACACTTAACCTTCATAAAATGGATACGAACCCTAATACTAACTTTGTTGATATCACTAGACCCCTGGATAGCTTTGATACCAACTCCATTGATATCACTATATGCCATGGATAACTCTAATACCAATTATGGTGGGGCCAAACTTACTCCTAGTGCTATGCACCTTTCTTCATTCTTTTTATTCAACTTGATCCAACATTGGCAATCTTTACTCATATTGTCTACTCTAGATAAGACCTAAATCGTAAATCCTAGATACACCTTCTCTCGTGAAGTATACTCCTAGCAACTTGGCCCAAACACACTGTAGAATTGCACACATGTAGATCCTCAAACCTTTGTACCCACAACACTCCAAATCCAATCTTCCAATCTCCCTTGCCCCTCAAACCTTGCCCTAACATTCAATGGAAGACCCGCTTGACTCCAAACATGTTGTGTAGACTCCTCACTACTCTAGCCAGAAAGAGTTTCATTCCTTTCAACTCAATTTTCTCTCTAGGTTCCCAAGTTCCCATCTTCCACCTTCAACTCCTCAACCTCAATCTATTGCACAACTTTGATTGTAACCAACTCATCAATGAGCACTCCCAAAGTTTGGTCCAACATATGATATCCCAACCCAGATGGCGACTTCTCCAGTTGCCAATTCATTTCTCATGTCTAATGTATCCCTTGGCACTCTATCATCTCTACCATCTTGGCCTTACCTCCAAACTCTCTCTAAGTGTACTAGTGCACTACCTTGAAGGTATCCCTCAATATTGCAACCTTCACCTTTGTCTTTCCAACCTCCTTTTGCTATGCAACTCTAATTGTATGTTGCCCCACTAATAAGTACTCCTTGATCCTAGTCCAATGTATAACATCCTAAACCTAAAGCACCACCAACATAGCTCAACCAACTTGCCTCTTGTGTCCAATGCCACTTTCTTTACTTTGTCAACTCACCAATTTGGCTCATCTTTCAAACTTCTAGATCTTGTCAAAGTCACTCTCTTTTGGCATGCTTCCACTACCCAAGTCCTTGACTCTTCCGTCTCTAGAAATCTAACCTTAGAATGCAGTCCTCAACCTTATCCCCTGGACTTCCAAACCAACCTATCACCATGTCACTTTCTGCATAATATCCTTGACACTCTCATGTAGACTACATCCATATGGGTGAGTTGCTTCTTTTTCCCTCAACTTTCACTTATACCTCAGTGACCTAACCATACCATTTCATACATTTCAGCCACCAACCACACTTGCCTCTCATCAATGCTCCAAAATCTCTTATCTATGGTCCAACCATGTGGCTTAGCTCCACATCCTACTACCATGCCCCTTTATTATTCTTGAGATATAAATGATCCAATCATTGTCCTACACCCTAAACCTATGACATTGTTATAAGGATTCACCAAATCCCCCATAGAATCCATGCAAATTTTTGGACTACCACTGCACCATCTGCACAACCTTCATGGTTAAACCACATGTCTACACCCTTAAGTCTCCTTTCATGTTCTCTTTACAAAATTTTGATTCCTTGACTCCATTTGGACTAACTTCTTAAGCCTTTCCACTTATCTCCTTAAGATAATCCCCAACTTCCTTGACAAGCATCTAGATCTAGCATAGATAGACTATCTTATATCTGCCCTTTTTCCATTGTTCATTTGCATATCTAATCTCACAACCATTCCTTGAGTTACTACTTCATTTAATAACCAATGGGGACTCCCACAATCCACCTCCTCTTTGCATCCTTGATGTTGCCTTACCACACTCCTTGAGTTGGCCCACCATGTCCCAATACAAGCATTTTATATTCTTACAACTCGAGTCCTTGGGATGGCTAGACTCCCTAAGCTATCTTCTTTGTAGACACCTCCTCATATATGGCTAGACTAGCTCCACGTCTTATCCCTCATAGACTTGCCAGCAAATCCTTGGCCTTATTCATTCCATGCATTCATATCAATACCAATTGAAGACTTATCCAACCTCTTGGTTCTCATGGACTTATGTTCTCATTCGTGCTTGCCTGACTAAGTTGTTGAACTTTTTGTCTTTGGCCCATCTAGACATCATTGGTACTAGACTCTATATCTAATCTAATGACGATCCTTAAGCTACTCATATATGAACCAATCCTCTACTGGCCTTAGCACTCCATAACACTTTTTTAAAAACCTATCTCCTGGCTTAAACTCTTGGAGTACAGACGAGCTCAACCAAAAGCTCTCACATTGGGACCCTAGCCTCAAAGCCACTTATATCCCTTCCCTATGGGACTAGAGATCTTGGACATATTTTTCATCCTCTATATACATAGGAATCCTTACTTGAGCACCCATCATAGACACCTAGAACTCTCCACGTACCCCCAAGCTTTGCTCAACACACAAATTGACATTACATGTCCAACTTGACAAGTGCTTCATTTGGCATGGATAACTCACCTAGAAGTCCTTCCACACTAAATACCCAAATACTCCACTTCGTTGGTTTGTGACTATATACCAAAATCCACTAGAAAAAATCATCAAGTTTCTATTTGAAGTGGGATTACTCTCTTTCATCCCAATGATCCATGTCAAAAACCTAGCTTCTCCCAAGATCAAGTGGTGGGACTACACTCCTTCCTCCTTGGGGGAAATTTCCTTGACATTAGCATACCTAGCTGGACCTCCTCACATTGAAGAGATGAAAAATCCCAATACCTTGCTTATCATGCTTAGAGAGAATTATATTGTCGATTTCACACATAAATTATATTGAACATATAAATTTATGTATGGATAGCCACTCATATAAATGAAAAGAAAAGTCTAGTTCTCAAATTGATTCTCAAATAAGAAACAATAATATGTTTTTTGTCTCGTAGATAATAAACCATGGTAATTGTCTCAAAAAATAGTGGTTCAAATTCCATCCACTAACAACAATAAACCTAATCAACATGCGTAACTTCTAAATCCCTAACTAGTCTTTAGGCATCTTTAAATAGTATTTACCATTATCAATGCATAAATTTTTTCAATTTAGTTTGGATTGCAATATTGATTTTGTTTATTTTGATTAATTGAAAATAGGTTGATTAAGGGTGCTTCTAAATTTAATTGTGTACACATTTTTTAAGATCAATATTTGGATCATATTTCATAATTTATTACTAGCATACTTATCATTAGAAAAAATTATGTAAAATACATTGATTGATATCCTTTCCAAGGCACCTATTCCATTTATATATCGCAATTTTTCTAAAAAATAGGCACCTTGAGAATGATATCTCTCAGCATCCTTTAATTCATATTTTTTTTCTAAAGATAGCTATGCTAGTAATAAATTATGGATTGTGATCCTATGATTGGTGGCACCTACTACTTCATCAATAGAGATCTAGGAACTACTATGAATGTATGGTGATATAAATGTATGGTGGCACCTACTACTATGAATGTATGGTGATATAACTTGATTGATGACTTATACCTCCACCAACCCAACTATCCTACCTAAGATAAATAGTGCATGCCAATAGCTCTAGCCTTATCTCCCCTGCCTACATTGTTTTTCTTGAACCCTCTATAAATCACTCAATGCCATTACTCTTGTATGTTTGTTATTTTTTCATTCCCCCCTCACACCAATTTGGTGTCCTTATTGATGTACATGCACTCTTGACTCTTTGGAAAGAATATGTGTTTTATGCAATTTAGAATTTGCACAATTTTTAGGCAATTCACTTTTATCTTACAAACTCTTCTTTTTTATAGAGAAAATAAGTATGATAAATTTGTTCAAAAGAATCAATGCATATTCATTCAGAATTAATAGACAACAAAATAGAATATGTGATATTTCACTTGGGAAAACCTTTATAGATAAAAAGTAAAATAATAAAACAATCTATTTATTAGGAAGATGGCCTAATACACAATCTTCATTCTTAAGTGTCATCAATGCAATTCTTTGTCTTACTAATTTCCTCCAAATTTCTTCCTTCAACCTTCATTCTAAAATCATTTGCAAAGTTTATAAATTATGATTCTTTCTTTTTCCTACAAATTTTAATTTAATATAGTTTTCTTACAATTCCAATTTAACCTATTTTGATTACTTTTAAATATTAATTGTTCCTAGAGGCATTCTACCATATACATACAAACCAATATAAAAAAATAACATATATTAAAAAAATCTAAAACTATGAAATTAAAAATAGAACTAATATAATTAAAAAGTGACATAAATATATAATTACACTAAGAGGAATGTCAATATGAAATATCATGCCATGATACATAAAATCCCTTAGCTTAAATTTAACAATCAATTTACATCAAATAATTAATATTTAATATTTTGAACACATATACATATAATTTACCTAACTCTTGGTCACTTGAAAAGTAATTTCTTGAAGCCCTCTGTGTTGGTGTCAATGACATCATAAGCATGAGAATGGTTAACAAAGTTGAAGGAGGTGAGGTTTTCCTTGGCCTACAAATTTGTATTAGGGGAAGAAGAAACAAAGTGGACACAGTCGGCGCCATGTTTGTTGCATCCCTTTCACTCTTTGGGAGGCTTGCATTCTAGAGAACCACTTTTCTACTACACCAAAGTAATTGGTTATCTCTCACATGTTGTAGAGAAACTATCATTGGACTTTGGATGCATCCTACCATTTTGAGCTCTCCATTCTAATTTAGAGAAGAGAAGTTGGAAAGATAGATACCTAAATACACACAACATAGGCCAAAGACATTGTAAAATGATAAGTATTGCCAGACTATTTCTGTATATGAAGGGCAACAGTTTTTTAACTAAAAAAATTGCTTGACAAGGTTTGGGGACGGTCAAATGAAGAGTTCGCTTCAAACTCTATCTTTCAAATTTTCTCTAGCATGCATTTCGGTTCGTTTTATTCTCAGTTTATTTAATGGTGTTCCACATGTTCATTATTCAGTGACGAGAAGAAGGTGGTGACGAATGTGGTGAATCATGTATTAAAAGAATTGAAGAAGGTGAGGTTAGATGTTGCCAAGCATCCCGTGGGTTTGGATGAAGCTGAACAACACTTCGACAAAATTGCACTTCAATCTGCTGGGCCAATACAAATTGTGGGAATCTACGGTATGGGTGGTATGGGCAAAACTACCCTTGCAAAGAGACTATATAACAAAAAGTGCTCGACCATTGCTAAGTCAAGTTTTCTTTCCAATGTTCGTGAAGCTGCAAAGAACAAGCGATTGCATAAGAAACAAAAAGAGCTTCTGGAGAACATGGACCTTGAAACCAGAGATTTTAAAAATGTAGACGAAGGCAAAGAGATTCTAAAAAGCCGATTGAAATCTGTTTCTGTGCTCATCGTTCTAGATGATGTGGATCACATAGACCAATTAGATGCTCTCTTGCCAGCAAGGGATAGCCTTGGCCCAGGAAGTTTCATTATTGTGACCACACGCGAGTTGAGTGTCCTTAGAGCGTGGGGTATCTCTACATATAAAATGAGAACTCTCAATCCCTCTCATGCCAAGCAGCTTTTTTGTTGGCATGCATTCGGACAACCCTCTCCATTTTTGGGATTCGAGGATCTTGCTAAAAGTTTCATAAATGCTTGTGATGGTCTGCCTTTGTCACTCAAGGTCGTAGGGGGTCTGCTCTGTGGGGAGTCCAGCCAGAAATATTGGCAGTCTCAGTTAGACAAATTGTCCAGAATAGTGCCAGACGACATCAAATTGAGGCTTAAAATAAGCTATGATGCTCTGGATAAAGAAGAGAAACAGATGTTTCTGGATATAGCGTGTTTCTTCATTGGATGGACAAGCAATACGGCCATTGCAGTATGGGACGGATCAGAGTGGAATGGTCTGCACGGTTGGCAAAGGCTTGTGAATAAATGTCTTGTTGAACTAGACGAGGATAATCTCATAAGAATGCATGATCATTTGAGAGATTTGGGAAGGGAGATTGCAAATCAACAGTCACCCTATCGTCTTTGGTCTAAAGGGCAGATGGTCGAGATTCAGCAGCCTCAACAGGTAAAATCGATGTTTTCTTTCATGCCTTATTAATAAGGCATGGGGACAAACTCCTTCCTGAGCCTGCCTTCTAATCAGTTCTATTGCTGTAAAATAATTCTTATTTTTACTTTTGACTATTCAGGAAGCAGTACGAATCCGAGGAATGGCAGACGCATTTGGTGACAATTGTTTCCCCTGGCAAGGAAATATCATAATAAACACAAGCCAAGGAGAGCGTACTCTCGCGCCTCGCTTGCTTGGACTGAAGATTTTTGTTGGTAATGGAGATTTTATTAATGAGGAACATAGCGAACTATCAAGAGAACTGGTCTGCCTTCAGTGTGATAGATTTCAGCACAAAAATCTTCCATCCTGGCTTTCATTGAAAAGATTAAGGATTTTAGAACTTTCCTACCCCGAGAGATTAGAATGTTTGTGGGGACGTGATGCGGATGCAAGTATCTTGCTTTATGGTACTTTAAAAAATGTTCAAAGGAATTTTGTTTTTTTTTTTTTTTAAAGCTATGTATGTTAATTGTATCAAAAATTGGCTGCAGGCTCCTTTGCAGTTAAGAGAGTTGGTTATAAAGGGTTTCAGCAGTTTCCGAGGATTTCCAGGGTCAATAGCACTTCTCGAGAATTTGAAAAAGATATCAATAATAAGTTCGTATCGGATGGACCTCGATGATACATTGAGTGGCCTCCCACAAGAATTTTGTAATCTGCACTCGCTGGAGCACCTGGAGATCAAATGGTGTAAAAATCTGTCAGACCTGCCGAGTAATTTCGGCAAGTTGACCAATCTGCAACACCTAGATTTGACTGGTTGCACCACATTGAGGATGTTGCCAGATTCTTGTAAGAAGTTAAAACTCCTGGAATATCTCGATTTAAGCTTCTGTTATGAGGTCACCATCAAATCGGAGTTACACATTTTGGAAAGCATGACAAAGCTAGGATACTTGAGTCTTGATGGATGCAGGAAATTGGAAGAGTTGCGTCTTCCAGAAGTAGCTTCCTTAACAAAGCTCAATTTAAGAGGAACCAGGTTGAAGGATCTGCCAGCTAACATATTCTTTCATCTAACCAAGTTGACCGAGTAGGTGATAGGGAGCGAGTTCTTGACCACCTTGCCAATCTCTCTTGGAAATTTGTCCTCGTTAACTACACTGAAAATCCAAGGGTGCGGGAAATTGGAATCTTTACCGGATTCTTTGGAGCATCTTAATTTCTTAAGACATTTAGTTGTAGAGCAGTCAGGAGTGAAGTGTCTACCAAAATCATTTGTCCATCTTCAAAGTCTGTATATAAACAAGACCCCAATCAGCGAGTTGAGTTATGGGCCAAGGTGCATGCTCAAGACGATAATTCTGAAGGCCACGAAAGTGTCCAAGATCTCAATTTGTGGAGATTGTTGTCCCTTCCTTGAGACTCTTTGGCTCTCTTTTAATGAGGAATTAAGGGAGTTAGAAATCCTGCCGGCAACACTGAAGAGCCTATATGTTTATAAGTGTAAAATTCTGAAGGACATCAGGGGTATCCGTGGCCTTAAAAACCTTAAGAATCTGTCTATAAGGTACTGTGAAGAGGTAGAGGAGCTTTCATGTTTTGACGACTTAGCGTCTTTGGAAACTTTTGAATTGGAAGGCAGCAGCAAAGTGAAGAAAATAACAGGTCTGCAAGAGTTGAGATCATTGCGAGAGCTGAGCATAGAGTTAGATGATATTCCAAGTCTTGCAGAGTTAACTTCTCTAAAAAAGGTTACATTGCAAAAGTGCAGCAAATGGGAGAAGACAGAGGGATTAGATCATTTGAGATTACTGCAGGAGCTGAAGATAAGTTACTGTCCAGAGTTGGAGGCGCTTCCAAGTCTTCTAAAAAGACTGACATCACTGGAGAAGCTCATGATAGATAATTGTCCACAATTGGATGGGCTTCCAAGTCTTGGAGAATTAACTTCTCTAAAGAAATTTGAATTGATAAAGTGCCAAAAATTGGAGAAGATAGAAGGTTTAGAAAGCCTAACATCACTAGAGATGCTGAGAATAGATGACTGTCCAGAATTAGACGCCCTTTCAAGTCTTGCAGAGTTAACTTCTCTGAAAACAATTAAATTGGAAAAGTGCAACAGATTGGAGAAGGTGGAAGGTTTAGAACGTCTCAGGTCACTGGAGATACTCAAGTTAGATTATTGTCCAGCATTAGATGGGCTTCCAAGTCTTGCAGAATTAACTTCTTTAAAAGAACTTCAATTGAGAAAATGCCACAAATTAGAGAAGATGGAAGGTTTAGAAAGTCTGGTATCACTGAAGACACTCAGGATAGATAACTGTGCAGAAATTAATGGGCTTCCTAGTCTTGCAAAATTAACCTCTCTAAACAACTTTGAATTGCTAGAGTGCTACAAATTGGAGAAGATGGAATGTTTAGAAAGTTTGAGATCAATGAATATGCTGAAGATAAGTGACTGTCCAGAATTAGATGGGCTTCCAAATCTCTCAGGATTAGCCTCTCTCATAGAATTGGAATTGGTAAAATGCCACAAATTGAAGAAGATTGAAGGTTTAGAAAGTTTGCAATCACTAAAGAAGCTGAAGATAAGTGACTGTCAAGAATTAGATGGGCTTCAAAGTCTTACAAAATTAATTTCTCTCAAAAATTTTGAACTGATGAACTGCCACAGATTGAAGAAGATAGAAAGTTTAGGAAGTCTACCATCACTAAAGAACCTGAAGATAAGTGACTGTCCAGAATTAGATGGGCTTCCGAGTCTTGCAGAATTAACTTTTCTCAAAGAATTTGAATTGGAAAAGTGTCATAAATTGAAGAAGATAGAAGATTTTCAAAGTTTGCAATCATTAAAGAAGCTGAAGATAAGTGATTGTCAAGAATTAGAGCTTCCAAGTCTTGCAAAATTAATTTCTCTCGAAAATTTTGAATTGCAAAAGTGTCACAAAGTGGAGAAGATAGAAGGTTTAGGAAGTCTGCCATCACTGAAGAACCTGAAGATAATTGACCGTCCAGAATTAGATGGCCTTCCAAGTATTTCAGAATTAACTTCTCTCAAAGAATTTGAATTGGGAAAGTGCCACAAGTTGAAGAATATAGAAGGTTTAGAAAGTTTGCAATCACTAAATAAGTTGAAGATAAGTGACTGTCAAGAATTAGATGGGCTTCCAAGTCTTGCAAAATTGATTTCTCTTGAAAGCTTTGAATTGGGAAAGTGCCACAAGTTGGAGAAGATAGAAGGCTTAGGAAGTTTGCAATCACTGAAGAACCTGAAGATAGTTGACTGTCCAAAATTACCTGGGCTTCCAAGTCTTGCAGAATTAACTTCTCTCAAAAAATTTGAATCAGAAAAGTGCCACAAATTGAAGAAGATAGAAGGCTTAGAAAGTTTGCAATCATTAAAGAAGCTGAAGATAAATGACTGTCAAGAATTAGATGGGCTTCCATGTCTTGCAAAATTAATTTCTCTTGAAGATTTTGAATTGGGAAAGTGCCACAAATTGCAGAAGATAGAAGGTTTAGAAAGTCTGGCATCACTAAAGAGTTTGAAGATAATTGATCGTTCAGAATTAGATGGGCTTCCAAGTCTTTCACAATTAACTTCTGTCATAGAATTTGAATTAAAAAAATGCCAAAAATTGAAGAAGATAGAAGGTTTAGAAAGTTTGCAATCACTAAAGAAGCTGAAGATAAGTGACTGCCAAGTATTAGATGGGCTTCCAAGTCTTGCAAAATTAATTTCCCTTGAAAATTTTGAATTGGTGAAGTGCCACAAATTGGAGAAGATAAAAGGTTTAGGAAGTCTGCAATCACTGAAGAGTCTGAAGATAATTGACCATCCAAAATTAGATGGGCTTACAAGTCTTGCAAAATTAACTTCTATCAAAGAATTTGAATTGGAAAAATGTCACAAATTGAAGAAGATTGAAGGTTTAGAAAGTTTGCAATCACTAAAGAAGCTGAAGATAAGTGACTGTCAAGAATTAGATGGGCTTCCAAGTCTTGCAAAATTAAACTCTCTTGAAAATTTTGAATTGAAAAAATGCCACAAATTGAAGATCATAGAAGGTTTAAAAAGTCTGCGATCACTGAAGAGCTTAAAGATAATTGACCGTCCAGAATTAGATGGGCTTCCAAGTCTTGCAGAATTAGCTTCTCTCGAAGAATTTGAATTAGAAAAATGCCACAAATTGAAAAGGATTAAAGGTTTAGAAAGTTTGCAATCACTAAAGAAGCTGAAGATAAGTGACTGCCAAGAATTAGATGAACTTCCCAGACTTGGAAAATTAATTTCTCTCAGAAATTTTGAATTGGGAAACTGCCACAAATTGAAGAAGATAGAAGATTTAGGAAGTCTGCGATTACTGAAGAACCTGAAGATAATTGACTGTCCAGAATTAGATGGGCTTCCAAGTCTTGCAGAATTAACTTCTTTAAACAACTTTGAATTGTTTAAGTGTCACAATTTGGAAAAGATAGAAGGTTTAGATAGTCTGAGATCACTGAAGACGCTGAACATAAGTGATTGCCCGGAATTAGATGGCCTTCCATGTCTTATAGGATTAACTTCTCTTAAAAATCTTAGTTTGAGAATGTGCCACAAATTAGAGAAGATAGAAGGCTTAGAGCAATTAGGATTATTAGAGAAACTGGAAATACATGCCCGCTCAAATACGCCGTGTATAATCGGCTTGGAGCACTATGAGAGATTGAAGTCGCTGGTTGTCGTAGCAAATGACACACCAGTTGTTGAACCATTCATCAGTAACATACAGGTAATATAAAATAGTTGAATTAGAAATATAAAAAGTCTATTTATTATTATGAGACATCTGATTTCGTACTGCCTGTGCCTTTTGCAAACAATGTGCAGAAATGGCCAAGAGAAGTGATAATATGCACAAGGGCAGTGATTGATATGGGCTCGCTGAAGAACTTCTTTACCTCTTTTCCTCTGAAAGATGTGGTCGAAATTAGTTTATTCGGAGGCTTAAACTCAAGAAGGCCGGAGAGTTTCGCCCATGCCAATGCCATTCTGATATGTTTTATTATAGATTCTGTTTATCCCAACTTACCCTTCCATATACATACAGACAGAGGCAATCGTTTTTATACCGAGTTAGCTAATGGAACATGGCTATGGATGGGCATCTTCACCCGAGGTTCAGATTGGCTTCAGTCAAACCGATACGAAATTTGGGCGTCCATCGAGGACAAAGATGTAAAAGGGAAGGATGCATGGTTCGTGATGGGCGAGGAGGGAAGCATACTCAAGGCTTTCCATCAACTTTCCCAAAGGTAATGAGTATATATATCCTTTTATCAAAAATAATATTTTAAGTTCTGATTGGTCTATGGCTGCATATTTGTGATGGTGTAACAGAAGTATTCTAGACTAGGAAGGATAAGGGCACAATTTAATTTAAGTGTCTTCATGTCAGTTGGAAAAGGATAAATCAAGCAAAATATAATAGAAGGTAAAATTAAATAATCTAGTTTTCAAAATGATTATCTACAATTCTATTTAAAATTGAGGGTTAGGGATGAATGTCAATTTACATAATGAGACATAGTAGTGATTAAGCCATGGGTAGTTAAAGACCAACTTTTGAAGTAGGGTAGACCTTCTTCACTTTAGATTATACGAGGTCTAGAAGGTCTAGAAGGATAGTCTTTAAAGTTCTTATAAGATAGTTAAAGAGAAATAAGAAAAACATAGTTGAACTTCAAAGCAAACCCACCTCGTGCACATAAAACTCCCAAATATTTGTCATTAGAGCTTCAATAAGGCTTGTAGACTCAAAACCTAAAAACCTCCTTTATTCATATGAGACCACACTTGCATATGCAACTAAAGATAGAAACAGATCTATATCTCTTTAAATGAACCCCCCTATGCTTTGCATACACATTATAATCTACAGCTACACAAAAACAATTATCTTGATTTCAATCATCTTGAGCTCACAAAGATTTGATATAGGTTGTACAATGGAATCATGAAAGTGGAAAAAATATTATCTTCTCCTAGGTGATTAAGGAACAAAGAAAGTTATATAAATAAGAAAGGTTGATTGTCAAGCCAAAAGATCTAGTGCCTATCTATTGAGAAATAAAGTCATAATTAGGAGGAGGTATTCTTACTAATCCATTATAAAGAACTAGATTTGTATACATATAAAAATAAAAAATAGTAGAAACATCACATAATTAAACATACTTGAAAATCTCTATTTTCAATCCCTTTTGCATTAAGGAAAAAATTTACAAAATCCTTTGTAATATTTTGTAGCATTGTCATGCCAACTAGTCTATAAAATAATTAAACCAATAAATATGATTAGATAGATTTTATGACACACTCATAAAACCCCTTGCATACAATCCAATTATGAAAACATTCACCTATAAAAAGATCTCAACATAACAATGCCTTCTCAAAATCATAAAAACCCCTTACAAACAATAGCATATACTTAAGACTATATTATGGCAAATTGGTTCAATGACCATTTCTTATTACATTAGAAAATAATGTATATATACTTAATCGATTCACGTTATAATTCAAGATGATGACACATGCAATAGTTTTGAGGCTTCACCAAGGACAACTATCCTCTACTCATATATTAAATTCACTCTAGTCGCAAGAAAGAATCAAACATGATCTTATATAAATAAAGTAATCTTCCTTGGGTCTAGTATCCCCTGAAAAGAGAGGAAGAAAATTTCATACCCACATGTACTCTTTACAATCTTCATTGAGTGCTGAAATGGTGCCTTGTACATACAAGCAATCAAATTTAACTTTACTATCACTCATGATATAGGCACTTGTCATGTTCTCTACTTTATTCTCTAGCTCCACATATTACACAAGGTATAAGTGTCATAAATTTATTCACCATAGAAGTGGCAACCTTTACAACAAAGTGGCTGAGCAAACCAAGCAACCCCTGTGAGCCATCCAATGGTGTGCTTAGGGATTAAAAACCCCAAAATATAATGTAGTAGAACAAGGGATGAGCTTAAGCAAAGCATTAACCATAGAAGGCCTAAATTCCACCACAAGTCCTTGTTTAGGAGCTGGACAATTAGACGAGGGATGGGTGGGAAACATTCATTTGAAATAGTGGGAGAGAGTGGGAGAAAAATGCAAAATTAAGTCACTTTTTATGTTACTTGCAAATAGTTTTTTTTTTGTATAAATTGATTATAACTAATAATACATTAAAAATCTTTTTTTTAATATACTTAAATTAAATTTCTTAAATAATTAAATTCATAATATTGTTATAAATTTAAACTAGTAAAAACACTTAAAAATGTTATTAGATTAAAATTGTTAAATGGCAATAAAATTTAAATTTAAATTTGACATTTGTAAAGCTAACATTTTCAAATATGTTAGACAACAAATCTCAAGTGTGAACTCAATACTTTGAGTTCTTTTCACTTTGGCAACTGTGCATCCTTCCTCCCTCAGGTTGTGGCTCCCACTTTTTTTTGAAACTTTTGCTTGTTTTTGCATTATGTATTGTTCTTGTGAATTTTTCTTTGGAAGAGGCTTTTCAATTCAAAATAAGAGTTGCTTTTTCTTTTGAAATATGTGCATATGAAGTGCATAGTACATGTTATGTGCAGATTTTTATAATCTAGGACGAGACTATTGGATGAGCAGAAGAAGTGGCAGTAGATTTTTTTCTAAAATCTATTGGGAGCAAATTGAAGCACATTGTATAGAGGGCTTCAATGAAGGTTTGAATTCTATTGTTTCCATTAATAGAGGTGTTGTGTCTAATGGTTACTTTTAAATATTATTTTGTTTAATAATTTAAAAAAAAATGATTAATAAAAATTGAAAATATATTTATATTTTTAATGTAAATAAAATATAAAATTATTATTTAATTATTTCAATATTTAGAAAGATGATATTTGATAATTATTTTTAAATATTATTCAATTCAATAATTAAAAAATAAATTTGATTAATAAAATAAAATATATATTTATCATTTTTATATGAATGAATATTATAATTATTATTAATTATTTAAATATTAAATAAAAGAATATTTAAATAATATATGAAGTTAATTCGGAGAGCCAACACCATTCTCAAAAATTATCTTGCAAGCATTAAAACCTGTATCATCATTTTCAATATTATTGTAGCCAAAAAGAAATGTAACTCAAGCCCACTTAAGAAATGATTTTCCTCTATTATTTACCATGCTTAGAAGGGTGGTAAATGAAATTGTTGCTTGCCAGAAGGCTGATATTCGTAAATATCTATGCATAGAAGATGAGATCTAAATTGGGTATCACTGAGGTTAAATCTTTTATTCAGATTATCAAATTGCCTACAAAATCCTTACGAGATGGTATTTGTAGACATCCTCTTTCTAGGAATAAGTGTAGTCAATTAGTATTTTTGAGATGTTTAGTTTTGTCTGTATGGTTTCACTATTATAAAGTTATAAACTTCCTTTGAAGACTGCAATTTGATTTTTTAGGTTATTTTTATATATAAAATGCTCTTCACTCTTAGATATGATCTAAACAACAATTTTTTAAAATATTCTTTTTTATAGATTAGTAAAGAGTCAAATCTAGAATCTTCTATTTGTTGTTGGGATGTTATATTATTGAGCAACTAGTCTTTTTGGTAATTGATCTATCTTTGGTTCGGATGTGGTTCATTTTCGAACACCTCTCCTTGAACCAATAGAGATGCTCGAGGATCTAAACTTGGATTGACCCTGTTGACTTGGGTTCCAATAACATTTTAAATTTTTTTGTGGACCAGCTAGAAATCAAGCTTTAGAACCTCTGATTTACTGTTGGAGTGCTCTACCACTGAACTATGACCCTCTTGATGACCAACTCATCTTGATTCAAATATAACTTATTTTCCAATATTATCTACAATAACATTCTATCCATAATCATAACAAAAATTACAAATGTACACTTCGATCATTCAACAATGCTAATCTTGAGAAATAGGCTATTACAAATAAACATAGGCAATTGATAGGATAGAGCAACAACTTGTAACCATGTCCACAATAAACTGCAAATCTTTTCATACCTTTAGAAAACATTGAAGTGTCAGGGTCACAAACTGATTCTGCAAGTGCATATTACTTTTCAGGCTTTTAAGTTGAATGTCTCGTCCAACCCCACTTTACAGACCCCCGCCTACTCCATCTCTGCGCCGGAGTCAAGTTGATCGAGCTTACCATGTTTTTCAACCACTTCAGTGGCAAAATTCTTGCTGGTCTCAATACTTCCAAGTCATAGACAACATGATCAGTCGTCGAGTTAGTTATCTACATTTAGTTAACCATTTACTCTAATTTCATGTTGTGCTATGTCCATTTAGCATAACTATGCTTGATAGCTTCAATGTTTGTACTTCATTCGAAAGTTTCTCCATCAACCAAAGTTTTTTGGTTCACTCTAAGTTCTATCATTATTTATAGATTTACCTTAAATTGTATTGATATGTTATGTATTCTTTCACAATTCCAACCATCCAACTGATGCAAGCTTCCTATTCTTGCAATCAATTGCAAAATCATGTTGATTTCCTCCCCAATTTGTGATCGCAGTGTTTCTCGGTAGCTCCATTGGACCGATGGATCGTTGATCTCTCATCTGGACAATATCAGGGGAACTAAAGGGAAAGCAATTACCTTGTAAGAAGTTTTTCCTTTCCACCCTACAAATTGCATTCACTTGCACTCTAGCTATTACATCTGCTCTACGAAATTGCCAATAATGAGAAAGATTTTAATTCCTTGTGTCCAATTTTAGGCGAGTTCAATTGGAAGGCAAACAGGGGAGCTTGGTGAACTAAGGATCTTCCGACATGTTTGATGATTTTAAATGCAAGAATCCATCTTTGCAATGAGGGCATAGGGAAATCAGTCTGGCAAGCGTCACCATATCTAGAAATGAATAGGAAATGGAACTATGACAAATTCTATGTTTATGGCTTGAGGACTTGGGACTGGTGCCATAAAGCTTTCAATAGATATGGGAAGTGGAGGTGGGCATTGAAATTCTGCCTCAGAAAGGGATTTCTATTGGCAGTTGTGGAAGAGATGGATATGGTGCTGCATTTTTTAGGATATTGAGGAGTACCATCAGAGAATGCTTGTGGAATATCTCTTCCATATCTCATTATGCTCAGTTCCTGCATAAGGTTAATATTTTAACTACTTTTAGATTTATTAGTATTACTCTTTCA
Organism: Sequoia sempervirens; assembly: GCA_007258455.2. Lineage (NCBI taxonomy): Eukaryota > Viridiplantae > Streptophyta > Pinopsida > Cupressales > Cupressaceae > Sequoia > Sequoia sempervirens. The sequence goes on along the minus strand of VDFB02271358.1, from coordinate 133,092,562 downwards.
ATTTGGAAATGTGGGCTCAAAGAGAGTCAAATAATCATTCTCTACTCATTTGTTACTAAAATCTCTAAAATTAGCTAGTTTGCCCTTTAGTAGTGATTCTACTGTGATTGCACCTGAGTGCACAGAGAAATAACACCAACCTTGTCCATGGTGAAAGCCCTATATTCTATCCTTTTTGTCCAACCCATTGTATGCCTTGCCCAATTGAACATGAGCTCAAACGTCTAGAAGCAATGGGAAAGCATATGTTTTCCCGTCATAATCTTGATGGTGCTTCTAGCTTAACAATAAATATTCTTTCAACCATAAATACATTGTACCAAGTTTTACCAATTACGAGCACACTACTTCTACAGAATTTTTAAGGAGCATCAGAAGATAAGTTTGCAGATAAGTTTTTGTTGTATTTGATGAAATTGCCTTTCTTATTTAATCTCTATTATATTTTTGGTATTCAATTTCATGGGTTTGAAATTTCCTGAATATAATCTTGGAATTGCTTGTTTGGAGATAATTCATGACAATGATGTGAACAATTTTAATAACGAGAAATTTTTTTGAAGTTTGTTAGAGCAGAACAGTTTTTGAAAATGATTCTAAAGTGAGAATTTAGTTGTTTCTATATTTTATGGTACATCTTATTTAATTTTCTTAAAATAAAATGTTGAGGAGTTTATATGGGCAATAGAACATTGTTCATTTGAAAAGTTCTAAATTTTATGATATTTTCTTTAAAAGGAGTACCACTATTTAGAGGAAGATTGTAACCTATTCTTGCTTGTTAGAACAAATTGTTAATGAGATAAAATCTACAATGTTAGAAATAAATGGTTTTATAATTTCTATAAAAATGATTTCAAAAGTTCATTTTATAAGTGAAAGACTTTTGTTTTTTAGAAAGTTGAGTGCTTATAAATTAATTGTTTAGTCATCTTTTTTTGTTGGTTGTTACAAAACTTCAATCCCTTACTATTAGAGAGTTTTCAAGCGCTGAGTGTTCTTAGCTTTAGGGTGAAGCTTTTTACTTTTGCAAGGTTTTCAATTTTACACTATATAAGACTATCTAGTTGAGAATAACCTCAACATTAATTGCTAACCTCAACAAATTGCTACTAGACGGAGGGGCTATAAGTTCGCAAAACTAGTTAAAAGGTTTTATAGCTAAGTGGCATTGCATGATAAATTTTGTGTGAGAAATAAATTAATATAGTAACCAATAATCAAACATGTGTTGCTAAGTTGAAATTTTAATTTTGTGGGCCAAGGGAGAGGTGTGCTAAATATTTGTAATGTCAACTTAAGAGCTTTATAGGTATGAAGCAAGAAAAAAAATATTTTGGAGAAAGAATGAAGAAAAAACAACGGATAGATCTAAATAAGTGTAGAAGTGAAATATGATGTACACCTCACTCTTTGATTGCAAAGAGATCCTAAATTTACTCCTCACTTTTAGAGAAAGGATGGAGAGGCTCCTTCCATGGGACCATTGCCTTATCCTTATCTTTCTTAAGGGGCCTTTTCTAGGTCTTTAAATCACATATTTATTGAGACATGTTCTTCATTTTTCAAGCATACAATAAATTTTTTCTTTTCCCTCATTGTTCTAGGTTTAAAGATTCTTTATACCCTTAGGATTGTTTGAACCCTTTGAAAATCCATTGAAGAAAATGGTTTCTCCCTTTCTTTTATTAAATGTTTCTTACAAAGTTCTATCAAATGCTTCTTGCACCTCTAGATGGGTGTATACATGTCTTATTTTCAATGTTTACTAATATCTTTGAAGCCTATTTAAGAACTTTTTATCAAATTGCTATGCTCAGTACTATACTTTTAGGCCCCAGTAACCTAAGGAGTCCTACTCTACTCCTTTTTGGCCCACCTTGTTGGTGGGAAAATGTTGCACAATATGCTAAATTGATGTTGCAACTTAGCAACAAGAACAAAGGGCCTTTTTATAGAAAGTTGTATAGGCTTCTACTAACCATAGATGAGTAAATTTAAACTCATGAGTAAAAATATGGAAACATAAATATTTTTTTGTGAGTAGTACATTTCACTTTTGATCATTGTAATTGGAAATTTGATCCATTGTATATTTATAGTACATTTAAAAAATAATAGAAAAACCCAATGTAGCTACTAATTTAAGCCAATGTATATTTCATAGTAACTCAACAAAAATAAATAAATTTATATATGTTTTTTTAAAATAACATGGAGACCTAGACATTTTGTTTATATTGCAAATTGGCCTTCTTTGAGTTGCTTCATAATGGTGAGGTTTTACAAGTTGTAACCACTATTATAATAAATATATAATGGATTTCCCTAGAGAGGGGATTGTCATAGCAGTATTGAGCAAGAGGATCAATAAAAATAGCATAGACTTTATCATTACAATGATTGAATATTTTTTTGGTAAAGAAAAGCAAGTTGCATACAAGTGAACATTTAGGATTCATATATGATGAAAGTTAATTGATCATGTAATGAGTTGTGTCAAGTTCTTGGATAGAATATATGGTTAAGAGATGCTTTTTACAAGTATGATGATTATTCTAATAGCATTCACACCCAACAAAGGGAGAAATGCTAGCAAGAGCCATCAACCTTGATAGAGGAAACTAACCTATATTTTAGTCCATAGATGTATTGAATATTATAAATCTATTTCTCTTATTCCAAGGAAAACAATTATACCCCTCCATAAAGGATAGAGTATCTAGGCACACAAACTTCACTGTGTTTGCTAGAATTATTTCCATTTATAGCTTCTTGTACCTAAATTTGATCATAAATAGTTGAGCCAACTATATATGGGCCAATTTTGATATGTAGCCTTAGTTTAGCCCATTGGATGATCATTTCCCTTAACTTGTAGTAAGCGATATTGATATCAGATTGCCTAGTTTGTGTAAGTTACAACTAATTTCTTGGTTTCTCTATTTATATGATTAAATGCTAAAAGCAAGGTTTCAAATGAAGCTAATAGAAAGGTGGTTGGAATAATGTTTATTTAGTAATATATCCCAACATAAATTATTTGGAACATTCCAACATATGCCACCATTTTCCCTTTCTAGATCCTTCAACTCTAAAGTATTCTACTAGCAATTCTAGGTTGCTCTAGAGTTTTATATGGGATATATTCAATGTGCAAGCAAGCACTAGGCATGTATCAAACCTAGTCTAATCTACTACTATGTAATTTAATTGCTATTATATAATATATTTTTACTCCTAAATATGGATCAATGAATTTGATTCAAAAACTAGGTAGTTGAATCCTAATAAACATCATAATAGGATTTCAAATCCCTAACAAGTGTATGCTATGTAAAAATGATGAGGATTTTGTCCCTCACTTGTTACTCCATTGTCCGTTTGCCGCTAAAGTTTGGGAGTCTACCTTCCAAAGTTAGGTATACATTGGACCATGAATGGTGACCTTAAGAGCTTTGTTGATAACTGAACTGGTTCCTATTACCACCCTTTGCCTAAAGAAATATAGTGATAGGTCCCTTCCATTCTATGCTAGTGTCTACAGAAGGAAATGAATAATTAAATTTTCGGAAATGTGGAAAAAAGCACAAAAGAGGTTTTTTGTATTGGCTTTGGACTTATTACTGAGAATGTATCCTTGTATGTTTGGAAACCTTTGGACAAACCCCCCTCGATCTTGGATATCACTATAACCAATTCCTGGAACAAGACCCTTGACCTCAACTCCTTTGATAATTCTAAAGCTTTGGCTAGGCTAACATTATTTGGAAACCCCCTTCTAATGGTTGGCACAAACTTAATTTTGATGGGGTGGCAAAAGGAAACCTAGCCTGGCTAGTATCAGGGGAATCATCAGAGATCAAAATGGCACTTTGGTTGTTGGGTTTGCTAGTGGCATCAGGATACAAACCTCTATGACAGTAGAATCAAGGGCACTCCTAAGCGGAATCAGGATTGTTGTTACTCTTGGCATAAATCACCCACATATAGAGGGAGACCCCATAGTGGTGATTGACTCCATCAATATCAATTATTGCTAGGGGTGAAATATCATAGACATTTTTTTGGATATACAATTCTTACTCAACAAATTTGAAGGAAGGAAATTAACACACATCTTCTGTGAAGGAAATAGGGTGGCCAACTCCTTAGCAAATTTGGGTTCTTCATGGGATACATCTAAATGTTGGAGGAATATGGGGAGCCTCTCCTTGAATTCCTTTGGAGTTATCCTTGAAGAGCAAAGGAACCTTACTGTTTAATGATGCCTAACATCTCCCTCATGGACTGGTACACTTGTCTTCTCACCCTTGGTCTCAATATGATGTGGAAATTTTTTGATGATATGGAGGGGTACGTGTGGATGTCTGGATTATGGTGGGTTTTTTTTGTTTTGCCTAGTTGGTTTAGCCATGAGTTTAATGTGTGGTCTTGTCATCCATACAAGGATTCTCTTTATATTACGAGCCTTGCTATTAGGAATGTGTGGGTGGCTAAATTTTTTATTAAACATTTGCTTAACAATGGGCCAATAAAGGTAAAGATGGCATTTCTCTATGCCTCAATGTACTTAATCAATGCTTGCAATGGCTTCGTAAACCTATGCTTCTTAGAAATGCCTACTAGTATGTGCAAAAATCCTACTACCTTAATTAGGCAAGATTTGTAGAATTTATCTGGTGGTTATCCTTTTGATAAGTTGTATGTATTCATTGCACTACTGTATTTTGAAAAAAAATCCATTCTACTTACTCTTGTGATTGTTTGCTATATGTGTGTGAAAATGGGAGGAAACCATGTGAGAACTAAGTTGGGGGCTTGTGAAGAATTCTATTGGGACACTTTGGTCTGGCATATTTGTGTTGAAGGTGGGTTGGCACCTTTAATGGAGTGTCTAAAAGGGCACGCCGAGAAACTTTCTATGTAGTTTGGGAGCTCTTGGTCTAATAGAAGGGTCATGGTGGGTAGGATCTCTTTTGAGATCAATGAAGAGGTCATCATAAAAGCTACAGGGCTGCCCTATTTGGGACAAAAGCTTAAAAAGCACACAAAAGTGTAGGACATGGAGACCCTATAGACCTTCAAGGAAATGAATAGCCTACGAAGCTGCATGCAGGGTTTGAACAAAGAAAGCTTCCTCCTCCATGGGATCAGGTGTGTCTGGTTTTAATGAAGTACATCACTTTAGAAGGGAGGTTTAAATTTTTCTATTTTTATCATTTGTCGTTACTCAACCACCTCTGAGTGCATAAAATGCTTATTAGTTTCCCCTTCTTACTTTCATTCCTTCAAAGTTTGGTTAAAGAAACCATGGGGCTTGCGGAAAAAATCCTTGATAAACCACCCCCTCTACCCTACATCAAGGACTAATCCTTTGTCTATATCATTTCCACCTTGCCTTATGCCTACCAAAACCTATTTATGCTATTAGAATCAAGGAACTTGAGCCCTCTGACCAGTCCCCTACTAAACCCTCTTTGACTTTCTTTATTGGCCCTAAAAGGAAGATCCCTCCCATGTATCCTCGAGGAATCCAAACCTTAAGCCCTCAACCAAAAAGAAGAAGGGTGGTGTAGGTTTGGACCAATCCAAGGACGTTGTTGGTCTTTGTGAGTTGTAAACTACAGCCACAAAGAAAGAAGTAAGAATGCCTATTAAAGCCAAGCCTAAGTCGAAAAAAGGAAAAAAGGACACCACTTTTCATGTTGAGGAACCTCACACGAACAGTGACAAAGAGGACTCTGCTGACAAAGACTCTCAAGGGGATATGGTGGTGGCTACTAGTACCGATATGGGGGTGGAATAGACAAGTGTCCGGAGATCCAATAGGTTGGTTAAACACAAAAAGGACGTATTGGTGGATGAAATTTCCAGTAGCTCGGAGTAGTACAAAAGCCAGGAGGATAGCAAATAGGACACAGTTGAAGAGACTAAAGATTTTGTGGATGGGCCTAGTCACTGCTGGGTGCAAAAGCATCCCGTGTCAACAAGCAATTAGCATCAACAAAAAAATTATGATTTGGTTTTGCTTTGGTTTTTGCTTTTCTTTCTTTTATAAACAACTTTATTTGATTTTGGTGGTTATTTACGAAGAGATGATTCACAAACATCATGCATTTGAATTCTCATTATATGCATCTCCATTTTGTTCTTTCCACTGTGGATTGGTTTCTTCATGTGATTAAAAGACAATTTGAAATGTATAAATTACACAAAAAAAAATTCAAATTTTATGAAGGCATGGAAGATGAAAAACAAGGGATCTAAAGCGGTACGAATGTGAAGAGTCATTGTTCACAAGAGAAAAATATTAAAAGAAGAATTGTGAATGGCAAAAGATGCACTTGGGTGAGAGAGAAGGCCCACACAATGGCTTGTAGAATACCCAGAAATAAAATTTGCTTGTTAGCATAGATGAGGTATGATAGGTGGATGATTGTGTAAATGAAAAGATTGCAAGAATCAACGCAGCTTGAAGAAGATATGAGGCATTGAGTCAGCTTGACATATAAGGATAAGGCAATGAAGAAGATGATAAGTGAGGGCGCGACTACAATAGACAGGGGATTGAGTACTTTCAAACAAATATATGATTTGAAGATATAATAAAAGCGATTGTAGAAGGAAAGAGTGTATGAAGAATACAGACCACCGAGGAAAGAGCAAGGCTACCACAATGTATTGTGGATGGAAGGGGTCGCTGACCAAAGAGAAAGAAACTCGATTATTTGCAGATAAGCATTTTTTTGTTGCAGATTCAAATAAGAATGCAGGTGGGCATCAAGATGTGGCGCCAAGATAATGCAGAACAAAGAGGAATTAAAAGAATGGGTGAAGATGATGTGTACGAAGGAATGTGAAAGAGGAGGAATAGCATACGAACGAAGTACTGAAATGGATTGAGTTGAATTGAAAGTTTTAAACACTCAGAAGGAAGATGAGTAGCAATGAAGGAGGTATGAGGCGATAGGAAGAGTGAAGCAGAACATAGAGGCAATTTTTCCAATGTATGTTATTCTGAAATTTGAATAAATAAATTTATTGATAGTTTCAATTTTAAGTGTATGATGATGCAGTTGTGGTATCAAATTAAATCGACACAGGAATTTGTCAATTTTTAGAGTTAATTTTTTTAGTGAGTTTTGCGTAATCTAGGTTTGTTGAGTTGGTTGAGAGTGAGATGTGTTTTTCTCTTCATCAAGTGGTATCAGAGTAGACAATTCTGAGTGTGCAGATAAAGCACCGAGAGAGAGGTGGTTCACACCAAGACCTGGGGGTGAAGAGGGAAGTGAACAAAAGTTTTGGGGGCACAAGCAGATCGCCGAACATGAGGCAACTTGTGATGGAACCTGTTGATAGTGGAAGCGCGAGTGAAGTCCAAAAGTACCATTGCAAATGTAGAGAGTCCTAGTGATTGAGGGATAGAAGTGCAAGTGAGAAGATCAAGAGCATCATTGCAGGTGAGCGGAGTTTCGAACAGTTGAGAGAAGAAAGCGTAGAGGAAAGTGTAGTGATGGAAAATTACAGCAGACGAAGTGGAATCTTCATGAGGATTGAAGTACAACTAAAGCATGGAGGTTGCAAGGGCAGAGTTACAAGAAGACATGCCAGAGGAGGGCATGGAGAGAAGAGGATGAAGAATTTTGTGGAGGAGGTTAGGTTGTCAATGATGGAGTTCGCTAGAGGTTGTGCGCAATCTCAAAGGGTGGTTCTATCACCCAGCTCCACCTTTGTGAGCCCATGCTCACAATTTTTTTTTACCCGGCATGTCTGATGCAGGAGTGTCCCGGGTCAATAGACGATCAACATCAACAAAAAAAATTATAATTTGGGTTTGCTTTGGTTTTTTCTTTTCTTTCTTCCGTAGAAAATTCTATTTGATTTTGGTGGTCGTTTGCGAAGAGACAATTGACAAACGTCATGCATTTGAATTCTCATTATATGCAACTCCATTTTGTACTTTCCGTTGTGGATTGGTTTCTTTGTGTGATTAAAAGACAATTTGAAATGTATAAATTATACAAATTGTTGTTCAAAATTTATGAAGGCGTCGAATATGAAAAACAAGGGAGTTGAAGCGATACGAATATGAAGTCATTGTTCATAGGAGAAAAATATTAAAAACAGAATTGTGAATGGAAAAAGATGTGCCTAGGTGAGAGAGAAGGCCCACGCCATGTCTTGTAGAATACCAAGAAATCAAGTCTGCTTGTTAGCATAGATGTGGTGCGATAGGTGGATGATTGTGTGAATGAAAAGACTGCAAGAATCAATGCAGCTTGAAGAAGATGTGAGACATCGAACCACCCTGACATACAAGGATAAGGCAATGAAGAAGATGATGAGTGAGGGCGTGGCTGCAGTAGACAGGGGATTGAGGACTTTTAAACAAATATGTGATTTGAAGATATAATGAAAGCGGTTGTAGAAGGAATATTGTATGAAGAATATAGACCACCAAGGAAAGAGCAAGGCTACCACAATGTATTGTGGATGGAAGGAGTCGCTGGCCAAAGAGGAAGAAGCTCGATTATTTAGGAAGAAGCATTTTTTTTTGTAGCAGTTTTAAATAAGAAAAATACAGGTGTGCAGTAAGATGTGGCACCAAGATAATGCAGAACAGAGAGGAATTAAAAGAATGGGTGAAGATGATGTGTATGAAGGAATGTGGAAGAGGAGGAACAACATAGGAATGAAGTATTGAAATGGCTTGAGTTGAATTGAATGTTATAAACGCTCAGAAGGAAGATGAGTAGCAATGAAGGAGGTATGAGGTGACAGGAAGAGTGAAGGAGAACAAAGAGGCAATTTTTCCAATGTATGTTATTCTGAAATTTGAATAAATAAATTTATTGATAGTTTCAATTTTTTAGAGTGTATGATGATGTAATTGTGGTATCGAATTAAATCGACACAGGAATTTGTCAAATTTTAGAGTTAATCTTTTCAATGATTTTGTGTAATTTGGGTTTGTTAAGTTGGTTGAGAGTGAGATGTGTTTTTCTCTTCATCAAGTGGTATTAGAGCAGGTGGTTATGAGCGTGCAAATAGAGCACCAAGAGAGAGAGAGAGAGAGATGTGATTCGCACCAGGACCTCCAAGTGAAGAGGGAAGTGAGCAGAGGTTTTAGGGGCACAAGCAGATTGTCGAATGTGAGGGAGCTTGTGAGGGAACCTGTTGATAGTGGAAACACGAGTGAAGTCCAAAAGTGTCGTTGCAGATGTAGAGTCCTAACGATTGAGGGCTAGAAGGTGCATAGTTGGAAGTGTGAGTGAGAAGCTCAAGAGCATTGTTGCAGGTGAGTGGAGTCCCGAACTATTGAGAGCAGAAAGCACAGAGGAAAGTTTAGTGTGATGGTAGATTACAATAGACGAAGTGGAATGATCGAAGTACAATTGCAACATGGAGGTTTCAAGAGAAGAGTTGCAAGAAGACATGCCAGAGGAGGGCATGGAGAGAAGATGATGAAGAATTTGGTGGAGGAGGTCGGGCTATTGGCAAAGGAGGTCGGCCTGTCAGCGATGGAGTTCATTGGAGGTTGAACTCCATTGGAGGTTGTGCACAATCTCAAAGGGTGGTTCTATCACCCAACTCCACCTTTGTGCGCCCATGCTCATAAATTTTTTTACCCGAAATGTTTGATGTAGGAGCATCCCACGTCAATAGGCGATCAACATCAACAAAAAAAAATCTGATTTGATTAGATGCTTTGGATTTTGCTTATCTTTCTTCCGTAGACAATTCTATTTGATTTTGGTGGTCGTTTACGAAGAGATAATTGACAACGTCATGCATTTGAATTCTCATTATATGCAACTCCATTTGTACTTTCCATTGTGGATTGGTTTCTTCGTGTGATTAAAAGACAACTTGAAATGTATAAATTATAAAAAAAAAAAAATTCAAATTTTATGAAGGCGTGGAAGATGAAAAACAAGGGAGCTGAAGCAGTACAAATGTGAAGTCATTGTTCATAGGAGAAAAATATTAAAAGTAGAATTTTGAATGGCAAAAGATGCGGCTGGGTGAGAGAGAAGGCCCACGCCATGGCTTGTAGAATAACAAGAAATCAAATCTGCTTGTTAGCATAGATGAGGTACGACAGGTGGATTGTGTGAATGAAAAGATTGCAAGAATCAATGCAGCTTGAAGAAGATATGAGGCATCGAGTCAGCCTAACATACAAGTCCATAAGATAGCGAAGAAGATGATGAGTGAGGGCACAACTGCAGCAGACAGGGGATTGAGGACTTTCAAACAAATATGTGATTTGAAAATATAATGAAAGCGGTCATAGAAGGAATATTGTATGAAGAATATGGACCACCAAGGAAAGACCAAGGCTACCACAATGTATTGTGGATGGAAGGGGTCGTTGACCAAAGAGGAAGAAACTCGATTATTTGCAGATAAGCATTTTTTTTTGGTTGCAGATTCAAATAAGAAGAATGCAGGTGGGCACCAAGATGTGGCACCAAGATAATCCAAAACATAGTGGAATTAAAAGAATGGGTGAAGATGATGTGTATGAAGGAATGTGGAAGGGAAGGAACAACGTAGGAATGAAGTACTGAAATGGCTTGAGTTGAATTGAAAGTTTTAAATGCTCAGAAGGAAGATGAGTAGCAGTGAAGGAGGTATGAGGCGACATGAAGAGTGAAGGAGAACAAAGAGGCAATTTTGCCAATGTAATTCTGAAATTTGAATAAATAAATTTATTGATAGTTTCAATTTTGAGTGTATGATGATGCAATTGTGGTATCGAATTAAATCGACACAGGAATTTGTCAATTTTTAGAGTTAATCTTTTTAGAGTTAAAAGAATGGGTGAAGATGATGTGTATGAAGGAATGTGGAAGGGAAGGAACAACGTAGGAATGAAGTACTGAAATGGCTTGAGTTGAATTGAAATTTTTAAACGCTTAGAAGAAAGATGAGTAGCAGTGAAGGAGGTATGAGGCGGTCCATGAAGAGTGAAGGAGAACAAAGAGGCAATTTTGCCAATGTATGTTATTCTGAAATTTGAATAAAGAAATTTATTGATAGTTTCAATTTTGAGTGTATGATGATGCAATGGGTATCAAGTTAAATCGACACAAGAATTTGTCAATTTTTAGAGTTAATCTTTTTAGTGAGTTTGGGTAATCTAGGTTTGTTGAGTTGGTTGAGAATGAGATGTGTTTTTCTCTTCATCACTTCCCTGAGATGAATCATATGATTATGAAGGAATCCACTCCAGATTCCTCTAATCATAAGGCTCGGGTGGAAGAGACCAATAGGTCTGATGCTGAGAAGAAGGAAGATCTCAATAACTTGATTTCTCGTGTCGACAAACTAGAAAGGAAGTTCAAGAGGGTGACCCCTGGTTCAGTATCGAAGTCATCTACCACTCTATTGTTACTTTGTCGGTAGTGCTCAAGGATGAGGTCAACAAGAAGGTTGTTGATGTTGAACCCATTAATAGTTGGGTTGGGGATGATGTGCTAAAAATCCTCATGGAGTGGGAGGGTATAGCTAGGTGATGGGGGGTATTTTTTTGTTTTTTGGGTGGGTTGTGTTTTTGTTGTTTCTCTATTATCTTTGTTTATGGAATTTCAGATGTAACTGGTTTTTATTTTATGTTTTATGATATGAACTCTGACCCTTTGGGCTCCTCATGTTAAGGTACTAAACCCTGTAAATGTAGCTTGTATTATCAAAAACATCATAATACATTTTTATTTTTTTATATATTGCAAGTTTATCTTTGTGCTTCAAATATATAGGTCATTTTCTTGAATATGGTAATAGATCCAGGTTTAAGAGAATGATAGTGACATTGTTATGCAAGGAAAATGAGGAGTCACATCACAATCAAGAAGAGAAGCTCTACATAATAAATTAGTAAGAATTTTCTAAAACTTACAAGTAAGAATATGTTCTTGCAGTGTTTGAGCACGAAGTAAAAAATTATTTTTTCTTGAATAATTTTAAGACTAACTTTTTGTAAGGATTTCAAGTAAATTCCTTGTTCTCATCTTACATAGAGGGAATTTGTTACATTGGGGCTACTAGTATTCCTTTGCCTAAAATTTTAATTAAATGAAAAAATAATTATAGTGGTTGTTTTGTATGGAGATTTTTCTAACATTTTAAGAATTGCTATGAACTTGTTATTGATGTGGAAAAAACGCCCATAAGCCTTATAATAGAGAAAGAAAATTACGATAAAAGAGATAAGATGACAACAAAATAAGATAAAGTTTATGCTCTTTGAATATTTTTTTCTAGAAGTCCATAATACAAGCAGTGGAGTCAATGCATGAGTTAGTTTGAAGAACACGTGAAAATTCAAGTGATATATGGATTCTAACTCTAGTCACAAGATTTTACAATATTTATGAAATTATCAGACACACAAGAAGTAGCCCTTCACTTAAGAAGGCAAACAAAATGAGCTTACTTCTCTTTGAAAGGATATAACTAATTTAAACATTTTGTACAAAAAATCTTACAAAGTCTTCAAGGGTCCTATCAACCCTTTGTTAGAGAATAAGATAATATTGATAAATTAAAAAGCAAAAATCATAGAGTTATTTGTTAAGCTAGTGTAGGAAGAAAAATGTCTAGTAAAGGAAAGGGATTATTTTAGTGATGATACATAAGCCTTCGTGATGAAGGGGAAACAAAATTGTAAGGACTTTCAAGATGATCAATTGAGAGAGGAATTAGAAGCATAACACTAGGTACAACTCATCCAAGGATTGTGATGATAGTAGGAATGTGGAAAAATGAAAATATAATTATTGTGGTGTGCTAGGACAATTTTTTTATAAGAGTATGAGGGAAACCAAAAAAAGGAAACATATAAGTTTTCAAAAACCTTTGATTTCACAAGCAATGCACTTTGTGTTGCACTTAAAGAAAATAATTCTTACAAAGACAACTGGATTATTTATTCTAGTGCTACAGTACACATGTCTCAAAATCAACAATTTGAATAATTAAGTAATGATAGTACCAAAAATAAAAATTCCTTCAGAAATAACAATATCTTGGAAGTAAAAATCATTGTAAATATCAGAGTTGATAATGGTATGTTTAAAAATGTAAAAACAAACTCTAGATTTATAAACAAATCTTCTTTCCATATTTCAGATTTCTTTCTTTATCCTCTCATATTCCTTCGTTGGGCTAACTTCAACAAGCCTTTTTGGAGGTTGATATACGAAATATGAAAAGTGTTGTAAGCTATTGAACTGTTGTAGATGTTTCATAACAGAGTTAATACAACAATCCCCTGCTTCTTGTGGATGTAGTCTTTTATGGTGAACCATGTTAAAATTGTTTTGGTTTTGTCTTATTGTTTTGTATCTCTGAGTTTAAATTTTCTGCATAGCTATTTTATTTTTCAATCTGCCTCAATTTTCATAACAATATGTGCCGCATGAAAAAGGATTAAGACTTGGGTGGATTGGGACATGTAGGAAATCTGTTAGGAAACTAAATAAAAAGGCATTAGATGCATCTCCACAATTTAACAAGGAAAACTGACTGAAGGAAGCACTTTCAATTGTTCTAAGCTCATCATGAAGGAATAAATTTATTTTCTTCTCCAAAGAAAAAAAACTAAATATAAATATGTATAAATTTCATATATAGAAAAAGAACTTGAGCATAATTTTGGTTTGTTCTCCTCTTTTTCATGCCATACTTCGGGCATGTTGGTGTAAGTTTTGTTGCTCCCGTCCTGTATTTTTCATGTCACATAGGAAAAAAAACACCACACATTAATAACCCTCTAATGATCAATCAATATGCCTTATTCATGACATCACTAATTACAAGAAGAAAACTTACACTCAAGAGAACGACAGTTTCTAAAGCATAAGGCTCCTTAAAAGTTACAAATCCAACTCTTGCATACTTTCTAGTGCTATCATCACCATTCCAAAAAACCAATAGCGAAGATAATTTTAGGGTTCCTTTTTCAAAAGTAAATCTTATGCATCTTAAATGAACATAATTCTCTGTCAACTAACAGTCTTCACTTACACGAAGAAAAAAACCAGAAAAGAGAACTTCATGGGTTGTTTTTTTCCAATCCTCTTTACCAACTCTCAAATGTTAGATTTGAGAATTCGATTAAACATTTCAAAGGATTATCCAATTGTTAAAATTTTACTAAATTCCATATATTAAATCGTGATGGTGAGTTCTATAAATTTTATCTAATGCATATTTCTTGTGCTTTTGGTGTATGCAGATGGTCTGGTGGTGGTGGATGCTAAAAACAAACAAAATCTTCAAAGACTAATAATACAATGCATGAAGTGATTTATGTAGATCTTCTATGCTGCAATTCAATATCAATAGGACAAACGTTATGGTGACTGGAACTGAACAAGAAGATTGTAAAGTCTTTTTGGAGGAAAGAAATTTGAACTTAGAAGACATAATATCCTTTTAATATCTGAGCCAAGAAGTTTTCGCTAATTATAAATGGATTGCTTGAATAGAAACAGGAACAATAGGTGGATTGGAGGAACAAATTTCCCTACAAAACAAACACAGGAGTATATCCCTATGGATTTAAAAGCCAAGGAAATTTCTCTACAAAACCTTGGTCAAACCAGTAAATTTACATGGACACCACGTATAGGGTCCTAAAATATCTCAAAAAAAGGATGGAAAATATTTGAATCAGTTCAATCAAAAACCCTTGTTAATTGTGACACCATATCAAATCCAACTGATTGAAACAGGTATATTCCATTTGGGATAAGCTCTATGTCAATTCATCAAGTACATATGTAAGAGGGTAAATATGTTTTTCATAGAAAACAATGACAACTACTAAATATAAAGGATAGTTTTAATAAATTTGTGTGGATTAGTTTTAATAATGTATTTTTAATAAAGAAGGGTAAGGATTTGGACCTTGCAGTTGTGGGTACTATTGGGGACTTGAGGGGATTCCTTTTAAGAAAATAAGTAAACTGTTAAAATATAAACAGTTTTTAATCACATCCAATTTAAAAAATTTGTTATGTAAAGTCATGTTTTATGTAAGAGAAACATCTCTTCAAGAATGATAGTTATTTAAGGAGCTTTGGATCCATATTTTCATATGAGAGAATATAATATCAATTTCAAGTTCTCGAATGATTTCAAGCTTGGTAAGATGGAGATAATATGTGGAGTTGTTTGAATCTTTATTCCACGTAATAAAATTTTATCATATATTAGAGCTACTATTATTTCAAGCTTGGTAAGATGGAGATAATATGTGGAGTTGTTTGAATCTTTATTCCATGTCACAATTTTTTATCACATATTAGAGCTTATGATAGACCCTACTGCTAAAAGCCAAAAAATGAGTGTTGAGAGAAATTTTTGTATTGAACTGGAGTATTTTCAACCTTGAACATAATATTTTTTTTGTAGTATTTTTGTCTTAAGTATAATTTATATTGCAAGAAGAGGATAAAAACAGAGTGAAGTGAACTGAAGTCTCCAAAACAATTAAAGTGGTTGTAAGGATTTCATTCCATGATTCGTTGCACAACGTATCATCATCCAAACATCTATAATGTTTATTTATTGTGCTAGAAAGTCAAAGCTTGCACAAAATGAAGTGGTAAAGTGTAGTTTGAATACTATTTCAAAAATTAAAGGTGGTGATTGATATAGAGAGGACTGATATTTTAATACAATGTAATTCATTAGGTGATGATGTTTGAAGTATATCAATTTCTAAATGGCATAAAGGTAGCAGTCCAACTATCATTTTTACAAGGGTTTCCATATTTAGTTTCTATGTTGAAAGTTGCCTTATTGTTGTATATGAACGATGATCTATAGACTTTAAGCTAAAAATTATCAAAAGGGAAAAGTAAATAAATATCTATTCTTTCAAACAATAGGAGTTTGGAAGGAGGATATTTTTTTGAAAGTGGTGCCATAGTTTAGATTGGTGATTGCATATTAGATATTTTGAGGGCATGTAGGAAGGTGGTTGATTGTAGCTCATTAAAGGGTCTTCATTGGAGTTATAAGAGTGTAGAGAAGGGGGGTTTGCCACCCTTGAGACTCTTAGGTCATAGAAGAGCCTAAGGGAGCGAATTGCCTTAGACTACCTCAGACTACCTAATAAGTATAGAAGGAAGGGACACATTGAAAAGGAAGGGAAGACATGACTATGTTTCTCTTATGATTATGGTAGATGTTTGCTAAAATCGGGTGAGCCGACCATAGAGGTCTCGGACTGCAGACCAAACAACTCTCTATCAAAGGACGACAATGCAGGGGTCAGACTTCAGTGCGTCGTGTTGAAGTCTCAGAGACATTTTGGTGTCCTATATGGACATAGGGTCAAGTGGCAACAATAAACACAAAGGGTCTACTGACAACTCAGATATTTTAGTTTTACAATTTGACAAAAATGTATAAAAATGCAAAGTATAACAAGAAGAATACTATGAAAATCTACTCTAATAGAAAAATGACAAAGAAAGAAGAAGAATGCCAACTTACTCAAGGTCTAGTTCTCCAACTAACTCCAAGAAAATGAACAACACCTACACACATAGTGACAAGAAAAATGTTGGGGTTGTGTTTTGAGGTTTTCCTCAATCAAACCTCTGTTTTGGTGTTCCCATCTCCACGAACAACCAATAGACAACAATATTATAGAAAAGTGATAAAGAAATAGATAGAAAAGACACAAGATAGTAGAGAGAAAAGACAAACCAGATGCTACTCTACAAGAATGATAATGCAAATAAGAAAATAGACACAATGTTACCTCCCTTTCTACGAGTGCTCAAGGTTGAGAGAGGAAGGATACACACAAGATCACCACACCAACGAAGTAGAGCTTCGACAACTTGTGATAACAGTGGTGTTGGAGCAAGAAGACGATGTAGAAGCTAAGTATGAAGCTTGAAGCAACAAGAGAGTGAGAATAGAGCAAGAAGAACTGTTAGAGCCTAGAGAGAGCATGAGAATGAGATAGAAGTGAGAGAGTTGATAGAATGAAATAATGGAGTTCAAATCGACAATTTGGAGGTAAATAGTCATTCTCAATGGTCAAGATTTGGTAGGGGGACCTTATGCTCACAAGTGATAGAGAATCATAATGTCTATATCGTTTCTTGATGCAGGAATCTTAGTTAGCACTTGATGTGCAGACGTCCACACGACGCACACATGTCCTAGACAAAAATTCCCTTCATCGACACTAAACAACAAGGACACGTGGAAAAAGTGGCAGGTTTTTGCATTATTGGATTTGTAAGGCTAAAATGAAGGTAAATTAATGGAAAACTGTAGGGGGTGCAAATTTATTCTATTACAAAGAGTTAATGCATTCTTTTATAATCAAAGATGTAAAAATAGAATTGAAGAGTGCATTATATAAGATTCATGATGATGTAGTTGAAGATGTTGTATGCTATTTAATGCACAAATATATTGATCTATTGAAGATAATTATAATTTTTTATATGGACTTATGCTAATAAGTCATCACAATTAGTATAAAGTCATGGATTTTAGAAGAAAATTGCATGTGATAAAAGACAAGTGGGAAGAGATTGTAACTTCAAAAGAAAGTGTATCTATATTTGATCAAAGAAGAAAGATGATTACAAATTTTCTTAAAGTTTTTCACACTATTTGATGAAGTTGATAATATTTGTTGAATTCTAAGTTTGAAAAGGTACAAAGGAAGTGGTAGGTCATTTCAAATCTTGGAAGAGTGAAGGTGGTAAAGCCGCAAAAATAAATTGCCATCAAATATTACATAAGTGATATTTTTGTAGTTAAAATTTAATTATAAGGAAATTATTTTTCAATGGGAAAGATTGGTAAAAAAGAGAAAAGAAAGAAAATAAAAACTTAACATGTAATTTAAATAATATTTTGAAAGAAGAGATTGGAGAAATTGTAAAGAAATATGAAGAATTACAAGAGAAAAATAGGTCATAAAAGAAAGATATATTGGAATTGAGAGAAGAAAATATTTTCTCAATCAATTACTTGAAGCTTAAACGCAAAGGAAAATCGATGTCTACATTATAAGCCTACACTATGTAATGTGTCATGTGATACAAATGATTTGTGTTATTCATTAGATGAATTGTTTGATAAATGTGATATAGCTAAAACCTTTTTTGATAAAAGTGTAAGGAAGACAACAATATTTTTGAATCTACAACTCTTGCTAGTTGTGAGGATAATAACAAAGAATGTTCCCTAAAGAATTTTGGATTTAGGATAATTAAAAGAATTGGATACAAAGGAAAAGGTCTGGGAAAATATGGATAAGGAATTATAGATCCCATTGATCTAATAGAGAGGCCAAAAAATGAAGGCCTTGGATATGATAGCGGAAATAAAATGATGTTGCAGGTGTTACAAGTTCAAACAAATTATCTCAAGAAATACAATGCATACAATGTTTTCATTGTCATATGCATAGACATGAAAAAGAATTGTATTTGGATACTCATCCTTATAGTATCTATGAATTAAATAATCATTCTGAGAAATTGTCTTGGAACAAAAAATGAAAGAACCAACCTCTACAAGATAGTATATAGATGGATTTTTGATGGATCAATGTATCTAATTGGAAAAAGGTCAAAAATATGTTTAAAATTTTGTACAAGCATAAATACTCTCATGTTAAACAAAATAACAATCATGCAAGGTCAAATATCATCCTAAAAACCATGCAATTTAATCTATGATTTTTTTACTACTATAAGATCATGGCTAATTGAATTCTATCCATGTTGTGGCATGATATTTGAAGTTGGAGAATTCATATATGTGAGATTTGAAGTTGGAGCACTCATATATGTAGAATAAGTATCATTGATCACAAAGATCATTGTTGAATAGTTGTGATATTGATCCCCAAGATCATTGTTGAACCTACAAAGTTGTACTATTGATCGTAAAGATCATTGTTGAATCCAGTTGTAACGTTGATTGCAAAGATTATTGTTGAACCTAAATATTGTATTGTTGATAATAAATATCATTATTGAATGGTTGTAACATTGATCATAAAGATCATTGTTGAACCTACAAATTTATATAGTATTGATCATAGAGATTATTGTTGAATAGTTTTAGTGTTGATCACAAAGATCATTATGAAAATTGATTGTAGAGATCGTTGGAGGTTTTGGTCACAAAGATCATTGCTGAAATTGATCACAAAGATAATTACTAAATTTTTCAAGGTTTTGATCGTAAAGATCATCGTTGAAATTTATTGTAGAGATCATTTCTAAAATTGTGATAGTTATGGTTATAAAGATCATCAAGTTGAAATTGATCAATTAAAAGATTGTTACTAAATTAGTGAAGGTTTTTTTTTTCACAAAGATTATTGGGGATGCTTCACTTCCTAATATTGATATAACTATGAATAATGTCTTACTATGGATAATGATGGAAAAAAGTAATCAAGGCTATTCAAAAGAAGGATAAGTTTTTATACTTTCAAGAAGGTATTGGTGTTAAATATTCTTCATTTGTAAATGGATAGCTAATAAACCTATTTGTATAGGTGGCTCCCATCATCTAATTAAGTTGTTTGATAAAATAAAGTTTATGGGGGGGGGTGTTAAAATATAAACTATATTTAATCACAAAGACTCATGATGTCTCATGTAAGAGACACACCTGTCCATATATAATATCTATTTAAGAGTCTTTGGATCCATATTTTTCTATATATAAGAGACAGACCTGCCCATATATAATATCTATTTTCATATGTAATAGATTGGGTCTTTATGATCTCAATGTGGGCCGCCACCATAATCACTACCATTGGTATATGTGAAGCAATTTTCAGGATGGATAAATGATAAAGTGTACAAATAACTTGATCATGTTATATAATTCTATTTTAATATTTGTTTACTTTTTTGGTCATTTTTTCCTTCTATTGGAGCTTTTGTTGGTTTCTTACTCTTACTAATCTTCTTGAATCTATTTTTTAAATGTACAATGATAGATTTCCCATATGTGATGGATTTCCTTTTGATTTATATAAGATTATTTAGGAGTCAATTGTAGAGGAACTACATAAAAATTTCCTTGAATCCTTTTATTCTAATTCATTGAGAAAAATCATAAATAAAGGAAATATAAAGTTCATTCCTAAGTCTAGAGATCCAAAGGATATCTACAATTGATACTTAGTAATTACTCTTATTGACTCCTATAAGATCGTCACCAAGGCTATTTCTTTGAATTTTTACTATCTCCTTTCATAGATAATGTGTCTTGAACAAACACATTTTATCAAGTCTAGATATATATTTTGTACAATATTATTGCTATATGGGAAGGCATGTAATGGACCCAACGATCACAATAGTAGGTCATGTTTATCAAAATTTAATTTTCTAAAGCTTGTGATAGAATCAAGCAACTTTTTGTACATACTTTCCATGCTTCAAGATTTAGGATTTGGCCCCCACTTTGTGAAATCTATTCACATTATTTTCTTATGTCTCTACTTATCTTATTTTAAATGGTCATAAATCTAGTACCTTTAATATCTTTAGGCCGATCCACCAAGTATTTCCTTTATCTAAAGCACTTTATATGCTTGCTACTAAGGGTTTTGGCTATCTTTTGGCCAATTTAATTTCTTATAATTTGGTCAAAGGATCTTCCTTGCCTAATTCCACAACTCAGTTAGTGAATGGGAATTTTTATCATGATTATGTTCTTACTCTTTTGGAGAACAAAGATAACATCAAACAAGATATGTATTCTCTAGATATTTTCAATAAAGCATTAGGTTCTACCATTCAATGGTAGGAAACTCAATTTTATAAGAAATATTTTCACTTAAGCCTCTCTAGATCATTACTTTTGGTGGAGTTGGATTGATCATGGGGATATTTTTAGACTCCTATGAATTCTTTTTTTCTTTTCAAGTGTCCATGTCCTCTTTATAGCAGGTTGTTATCTCCAAAATTGATAAGTTGGATTTTTGAATTACCAAGCCTCTTTCTCTAGTAGGGAGATTCCAAGTATGCTCAAATATTTTTATGGGCCTACTTTGTAATATCCCTACCAAAATTAACACTATAGAATTCAAATATATTTAAATAAAACCTTAGAGACCATACACTGAAAGCAAATATTTTGGCTATTCAATATTCAATTTAATTATTCCCAATCTTGGTCGAGAAACCTTGGGCTATTGATTCATTTATCAACTACAATTATAATCCATAAAGTTCATCAATTCTAACCTTATAAACCCTAAAATTGTGAACCCTAAACTATTCAAGTCAACTCAAGAAAAAAAAAAAGAATATTTGAATGATTATGAAAATAAAAAAAACTTAATATGATGGGAAAAATTATGAGATATAGGACAAGATACAACTTCAAATATATTCACCAAAATTAGTTGAAATATATTAAACTACCACTTTTACATTAACAAAGAATTTGGATCTTACAAGTTACATTTAATAACCCAATTAAAAAATGGATATTTGTAAATTCATTGATACCTATTTAACTTTTACAATTGTATGATAGGTATAGGGCCATATTTCATTACAAGGGCATGAAATATATTTTAGATGCTACATTTGAAGCTTTTATAAACTAAAGAGGTTTAGGTCAATAGGCACCCACAAATTTCTACACTTGATCTAGAACTCATTCTTGTGGATACCCAACACCATGCAAATATTTAGGATTTTTGCTTCAATTACAACAATTGTTAGTGTTGGATTATTATTTTGTCACCAATATCACCCACCATTAAGATTTATTGTGATATATGGGTGATAAATATCTCTTTGACCAATTGGAGTTTAATCCTTGGCCACTCACAAACTAGGAGGGTTTTTGTCCTCTAGTTGTTACAGATACATGGGGTTTCAACCTTGAATATGTGGGTCTGAACATGAGTTTTTGAGATAAGCTTGTTATGGTTTGATCCTATTTTCTTCATAAAACAACCTAAAATACCAAGTGTAGAGAGAACAAAGCCACCATGGTGAGATGGGTACTAGAGAAGTACATAGGTAGGGGCAGCCATACCAATCAATCTTATTGTTCCTTTGAATCACACCCAAAATTGTGTCCTCATGCACAAAAATTTTTGGTAAGCAATAGAGGAAGATTATCTAGCCTACAATAACTCCTAGGATAAATTACAAAGGGAGAACATGACTACAAACCCTACCTACCACATTAATGGAAGTTAGGAAAGAAAACATTACTTCAATAGTGGGAAACCTATGTAAAACTACATCCACCAATAAAATAATACTACAAGAGAAAAGATAGCTAGCTAGAGCCATGTGTCTAGAAAGAATAGGATGCCATGTGAGCAAATGAGGTAGTCGAAGAGAAGGATAAAATGACTAGGAGGAAATTCAAACTTTGGGGATCAAAGAATAGGAATGACTCACCAAAATGGTAGGGAAACAAGGAGAATTTTTACTTAGATGAGACCTAGAAGTCACTATTAGTGACAAGATAAGGGAAAGGGACCTAGCTTAGATGAGAAATTCTTACAACCTAACTAAAAGAGAATGGAATGCTAGTTCAAAGGTAACTTTGATAGACCAACATGGAAGAGGATGGAGGTAGAGAATGATCTCTAAGAATTCCAATATGACAAAGTATAATGTATTGACCAAATACATAAGGAGACCCTAACCTTCCCCAACATAAAAATACTTAGGTAGCTTGGAATGACACCAAAAAAGGGGGAAGATGAGGGGCATAGAACAAAGCTTTTTTTTAAAGAAAACATGACAAATTTTCCCAACTCAAAATTTCCTAACCTTAAGAAAGTTCAAATTTGGATGCTAAAAAATCTAAGGTCCTTCCCACATGACTTCTTCAATAAGAAGTCATTTCAATCGAACTAGGTACTTGATAAAATCTTGTATCCTCATCTTTCTTTTCATTACAAATCCATAATCAAGTCTCAAACCAAAATTATTCTTCCTTCATCAAAAAGGGGAAAATCAATTGATGGAGTAATTTATTTTTGAAGGGATTATTTGAGATGGGACATGTGGAAAATTTGTGAATTCAACTTACCTTAGGAAAAGCTCTAATATGCTACTTCACCAATTTACTTCAAAATGATCCATAGAAGCATGGTTTGATTTTTTCTATTTTATTTATAGATGATTGCTTATATGGTTGCATTCACACAAACACCAATTCTCCCACTAAAAAATTCCTCTTTGACCTATAGTGTCCCACATACATTTTTTATTAGTTTTGTGCCTATTGGATGTTATCCTTGAGCAATTTTAAAAGTTCCTATATTTTCTTGACTACATCACTCACCTAATAACCTTTCTTTCTACCAAGATAAGATCAATAAAACCTTGATTTTTGAATAGTAACATGATGAAGCCGTTACCGAATGTGGAGGTTAGGGCTACAATGACTCTCTCTACACAACGACATAGGGGCAAGGGCTGGAGTGCCAGGAAAATCCTAGCAGGGGAAAACATAGCGTGGGATGGAAGTAGGATGAATCAAGCTTTAGAAGGAAGACTAGGAACTATCGTTCTAGGGGTGCAAAAAACCGTTTGGAGCCGTATCATCAGGTGACAGGGGAGCCTTTTGAAGCTACTAAGAGTAATAAATGAAGAAGAGGTTTTACACAATGTTAAATTCTTCTCACATTTAGGGCTTAAATTGGATGCTTCAGGGGGTTTTGGCCTCGGTTATGTGATCTACATAAATGGATTTTAGAGCACTGGGAACCTATTGTGGATGGATGTATTCAAATATACCCAGCTGCCAGAGGATTGTTTAATGTTGTTTTTGAAACTATGGCTAACAAAAATAAAGTTCTATGTGATTTCTTCTGGAGTTGGGAGGATAAATTTTCTTTATCATTGAAGCCTTCGCATCTGGCTTTCAACCCTCCAACAAAGACTTTTGAAAAATTTCCTGTATGGGTAAGACTTCCAAACTTTCCTCTCCATTTTTGGTTTGATTCTTGCTTAGAGGTTATAGGAAATTCTTTGGGGGATTTTTTGATGATTGATGAAGGCTCTTCAAATCTGATGCACTCCACCTATGCCTGAATCTTGGTGGAGATTGATGTTTCAAAACCACTTCTAGAAAAGGTGTTAATTAAAACCTCAAAGGATGATGGGTACAACCCTTGGATTATGAAGGGGTGCCATTTTAGATGCAGAAGATTCTTTCAAACTAGACATATAGCTGTACAACATGTGCAAAGCCTAGATGGTCCAAACCAGTGACTTGGTGGCAGGATGTCTCACATAGACATTATGCGGTAGAGAAGCAGAATGGAAGCATGGATGAGCATGAGAAAAACTCTTAGGAATTGGGAAACTCTAAATTTCCCCAATTAAAGGTAGATCAACTGGGGGGCTGGTCCATACTAAAATGCCCATCTTGAATGATACTAAGGAGGGAAGAACTAATGAAGGTGAGGCAGAGCTAAACTTACATGGTGCTAAAACTCCAGAGTGTAGGGAGAAATTAGGTCTCATGAAGGTGAAGAAAAAAGGGGAGAGTAATGGTGAGGAAGAAGGGAAGAATTGGAAAGTATTGGTTGAAGCACCTGAAGAAACATGGAAGCAACATGAAGCATTTGAAGAGTGGCAGAAAGAGGAGGCAAATATGGAGGAAAGAGGGCTTTTTGAGAAGGGAAACTCTTCAGACTGGCAGAAGGAGGCTACAAAGGTGGAGGATGGCTGGAAAGTCATTAAGGGGAGGAAAGTAGAAAAGCTTAAAAAGAAAAGTTTTGCTATAGTCCTCAGGTCTCAGACCAAGAAAAGACCAAGGTGAACTTCAAATTTGTAATCTTGTTAAAAGGCCTTTTCTGGTTTTTTGGATGTATTTGTTTCTTTGTGGTGTTTGTAGTACTTGGATGGAATCTACCATTTGTAACTTTTTTTGGATTGAGCCACAAAATTTTGATGTAATCTTATTATAATATTTCAATAATAAAAAAACTGTTGTTATCGACCAAAGAAAAGATCAATAGAACCTTGACCCCCATACCCATACAAGGCCACAATGGGATTCAATTTGGTGGACATGCGCTAGGTGGTAAATTATTGTAGTAGTATTATCCAAAATAGAGCCACTTAATCCATGCATTTCACTAAATTTCCACATAGTTTTGAAGGTAGCCTTCCACCCATTTATGAACAATATCAATTTCTATTATATTGAGTTTCCAAAATTCATAAATCTATTCATTATTATTTATGGATTTTATTGTCTCCTCTAGCTCTATTTTATCCGAGATATGACTCACAAATTGAAATCCAAAAATTGATACAAAAATTCCAATGCAAATGAATCTATTTGAATAATAATGAACAATCTCAATCTACCCATCAATTTGGGGGTGGTAGCTAATGTCAAGCATGTGCTTAGTCCTTATCAATCTAAATACTTCTTAACAAACAATACTTAATAA
Source organism: Sequoia sempervirens (assembly GCA_007258455.2). Taxonomy (NCBI): domain Eukaryota; kingdom Viridiplantae; phylum Streptophyta; class Pinopsida; order Cupressales; family Cupressaceae; genus Sequoia; species Sequoia sempervirens. The sequence goes on along the minus strand of VDFB02271358.1, from coordinate 133,067,088 downwards.
ATAGTTATCACAATCACTTATTATATTCTTGAGTAGTCCTTGAAGTCTGCACTTGACTACTTGAAGAACATGTCAACGTGGACTTGCTAGGTTTTGAAAACTAAAGAGATGGAAAAGAAGTGTATATGTTTTGAGCATGTATACTACCATGTATATATAGTATTTACCTTGTGTTTTTGGAAGTCTTGTGATAAAATCCATGGAGACACTTTCCCATTTGTACTCAAGAACTAGTAGAGGTTGCAACAATCTTGTTGGAAATGTTCTCTCTATTTTATTTTTTTGTCAATAGACTGCAAAATCCCTCATGTGCTTAAAGAAATCATCTTTGAGTCCCTTCCAAGATAATCTCTCAATAGTTTAAACATATAATTCTTAAAATATCCAAGGTGCCCCGTTGAAAGAGTATAATGGATAGCCCTTAGAATTTTTTATTTGGCCACCAAATAAATTATATCTTTATAAAGGACGATTTTATGGGACACACTAAATCTATCACCTAATAGCTTTTCTTCCAAACTATTAGTGGAAAAATATTCCTTCAAATATTTTCTATAATTTTAGCTTTCCAATCAGTTGAAATTTGTGAAAAAGAGTAGAGAGTTGGCTTCCTAAATAAAGCACCATTGACCATGTTTTTCTTCCCTCTAACAAACTCAGTGTCAAAATTGAAGGCTTGGAGTTTACTCACCCATTTTTTGATGCTCATTCAAGTCCTCCTACTGATTCAAGAAGTATTTTGAGCTATTATGATCAATCTTTACCACAAATAGATTTCCAACCAAAGTATTGCTCTAACACTTGAATACATTAGGTAAGCAATTTTGAAAAGGAAATAGGCTAGTGGGAAAACTAACTACATGATACTATTATAATGTTCTTTCTAAAATTAACACTAATACTTTACGATAGAATTTAAATGTTTTTAAATAAAACCTTAGAAACCCAAGCATTAAGGAAATTATTTTGGTTATTCAATGTTCAATTTAATTATTCCCAATATTGACCATGAAACCCAAGGTCATAGAGTTATTTGTCTACTACAATTACAACCCAAAGAAATAAAGTCTAACATAAAAACCAAAAATGACAAATCCTAAGCTATTCAACTTGACTCAAGAAAAGCATAGGAAAAATTATTAATAATTATGAAAATAAAAAAACTCCAATATGGTGCAATAAATTACAAGATATAAGGCAAGTCATAGCTTCAAATACATTCACCACTATTAGTCAAAATGGATTCATCTTCCATTTTTACATTGACAAAGAATTTAGGATTTTAGTAAGTCAAAGTTAATAACCTAACTTAAAAATAAAGATTTGAATTCCTTAATACCTATTTAACTTGCTTTACAAATATACAATATTTATACTTGGCCATATTTCATTACAAGGGCATGAAATACACTACTAATTTTGAATTCATACTTTTATGAACTAAAGAGGTTCAAGTTAGTGCCCATAAAATTTTGTAGTCAATTTAGTTTTTTCCTATGGATACCCACCACTATGGAAATATTTGGGGTTACTAAGTTTCTACTGCTACAATTATTAGTGCCATGGTGTCATTTTTTTGCCATTATCAATCACCATTGAGATTGAATATGACCTTTTAGTGAGGGACAACTCTTTATCCAATTGGATTTTCATCCTCAATCACTCACAAACTAGTAAGGTTTATATTCTCTAGTTTCTACATATCTATGGGGTTTCACCCTCAAATCTATGGATTTGAACTTGAGTGTTAGAGGCAATCTTTTTAAGGTTTTATGTGAGTGGTCAAATATTCCTCTTTTCTTCAAATACCGGCCCCAAATACAAACCACCTAGATAATGAAGTTTTCATGGCAAGATGGTTATAAGAGTATTACATAGGTGGGGGCATCTATACCAACCAACAGTTTTTACCCTTTGAATTGTGCCTTAAACTATGTCCATATGCATAAAAAAGTACTATTCGGGAATGGAGGAAGACTCTTCGAACCTACAGATAAACTTGGGAGTAATGACAAAGGGAGAACATGAGCAAAAACCCTAACTACTACATTAATGACAAATAGGGAAATAAAAACAACTCTAATGATGTCCACTAATAAAATAATATAACAAGAAAAATATAGGCAACTAAAATTACATGTCTAGAAAGAATAGGATGGAACATGAAAACATTGGGCAGTAGGTGCGAAGGACAATGAAAAGTGGTGGGAAATTTGAACTTTGTGGATCAAAGAAGAGCGATAACTCACCAAAATAGTGGGTGGATGAGGAGAATTTTGACTTGGGTGAGTCCTAAGTCACTATTGGTGGCAAGACAAGGAAATGGGACATAAGGATGGGAAACTTCAACAACTTGACTAAAAGATAAGTAAGGGAATGCTAAGAGAGATTACTCCAATAGCTCAATAGGGAAGAGAAGAAGGCAAAGAAAATATTCCAAGTATGCTAGTACCACAAAGTCTAACATATTGAACAAGGACATAGAGAGACCCTAACCAACCCCAATGCAAGAAGACTTAGGTAACCTAGAATGACACCTGAAAAGGGGAAGAGTAGGTTTGTGGACAAAATACAATATTATTATAAAAAGAGGACATGACATCCTCATGCTAATTGCTTCTCCTATTAGATTCCTTCTAAAGCTTCTTAAGTAGGGACTTTCTTTAGGACTCCTTTGAGAATCATATAGGTTTCCATTATGTGCTTGGATTTTTTTTTATCTCTAGGCTCATGATTTTGGAGTGTTGGGCTTGATTTTCACTCAACGATAAGGATTAGCCTTGTGTGCCAAATAAATTATTCAAACCCTTGAAAGAAACACAACCCATAAAATCATGATGTAACATTACATCTCTACAAGTGTTCCTTATGGGAGGAAAGCTTAGAAGGGGATTAACATCCACACCCTTCCTATCATGAAGGAGCTCATCCATTTTTAAGGTATTTTTGTGATGAAAGCATTTAGAAAGCTCTAGGAAGCCATCTAAACCTAGTTGGTTTGGAATGGAAATGATTTTGCATTGGGATTTTTATTAATCAACAACCTCTATGGTGGTCTTCTCTTGTCAAGATCATCTTATAGCTAGTACTTCATGGGTCCATGCTTTAGGGTTTCTCAAGAAGGGAATCAAGAACTTTAAATAGATCTTTTTTTCCAAAAGGTCCAAGAATTTTCTTACTTGGCTTGAAGCCAAATATAAGTTTAATTTGTATAAATATAACCTCAAAACCTTTTAGGTTGTTGTTGAATATGTGTTAATATAATTCATAAGATTAGGGTTTGTTGTTTCAAGCCCTGTTGGAAAGATTGGAAATGGTATCTTGGCACAACATTTCACAATTACAAGCATTTCAAGAGCTACTCTTGGTTCTCTCTACATTTTTCTATCCAGTGCTTATTTTAAACTAGACAGTTGTTGCAATCCTCTTTGAGTATTTGGTAGTGTAGGTTTCAAATTGTTTGGTCAACTATTCTAAAGCTGAAGCTTGCTCATTTTCCTAGTCTATTCTTTTCCAAGGAATTCTAGTTGGTTATAGATTAACTCATATTAGGATCATGGTTCTAAATGTTGATTGTATGGTCATTAGGAAGCTCAAAGTACCTTTTGTGGTTTGTCATAGATCTTAGGCTATGTGGACTTGAATTCATGATTTTTAAAATTCTTTTAGCCTAAGTTGTTCTCAATGCATATGGTGTTACTAGGGGATTGGCCTAGAATCCCTTCTAAATATACCTAGATTTGGAATGCTTATAGGGTGGAAATTCTTTTCAATATATATGAAAGGATATGGATTCTATTTTATTTTCTAAAAAATTACTTCATTCTAATTTTTAACTTTACACTAAGGCAATGAGTTTTTCTAATATGTTCATGTAGATCAAGGTGCAAGTGCAAAGGTTATACTTGAGGTGGCACATCTTTAGGCACTCTTGGATCATTGGGGTAAAGCCTCATGCACTATTGCTAAAGTCCCTTTGACTCTTGCCCCTAACCAAGGCCATTCTCCACCTAATAAACATTGTCGAGGACATAATCAATCTACTTACACGTTGAACATGACACACATTCTCAAGATTCATAATTTCCTACAAGTAGAGCTAAGGACTAGTCTCAAAGAGGATGGTCTTAGCCCACCCACCACCTCTCTACCTCTCCCTAGGCTCCTAGCCATGGGTTTAGTGGTTAGCCAGACATTAGCAAAATCCCTTGCTTTATTGTTTTAATATTGCTTGTTTGAGAGACTTTACCTCTTAGTGAATAAAAAAGATGATGATGGTTGGGAGCCTCCCATTAACACTCGAGACATTGTTGATGTATGGGGTAAATTGGATGATCAAGAACCCCCTCTTCTGACTAGTGCATTATGTCTTGTTGTGCAACAACCTGTTTTTATGTTTTGTTTTGGTTTCTCTTTGTTTATAATTTAGAGGTGTGACTTATTCCACCTACTTTTTTTGATGAATATGCATAATGTTATTCTATAAATAGTAAAAAAACATATATATATCCAAAAATATGATCTAGCATTAGCTTTTGTTATTTGATTGTCATTATAGATGCAAGTTGTGAGTGTATCCCTAAAAACTATGAAAAATAATAAAAAACATACAACAAAACATAAAACTTTCAAATGATTAGATTTTTTTCCATCATTTTTCTTAAAATTATTTTCGAATATCAATTTTCATAATTAATTGGCTCCTTTTATATATATATATATTCATGTAGAGAAAGAAAAAATGATCGAATTATAAAATCTAGAAACAAAATAGGGGAAAGGACCCAGTACCTGAGCATGTTCCAATATTTGTGAATGTTCTTGTGATATTTTTGTCCATTAACAGAACATGTATAGACTAATACTTGAACATTAAAATATCAAGTTTTATACATTTGTGTGTTAATAACTAAAATATAATTAATCATTTTAATTCTATTTTATATATATCATTGAATTATTGATATTTGAATAACTAACCATTAACTAATATTAAAATAAGAAACCAATGTCATTAATTACATATTGATTATGGAACCAAATAAAATGATTTCCAAAACAACTTCAAAGAACTCAAATAAATTATTATATTCCAATATGTATAATTTTACAATATATTGGTTCAAACACATGAACCAAATAGTCAAACCATTACAAGTTGATGTATAATAAATAATATAAATTGTTCAACTTTTGGAGAAAATCCTAGCATCAATAAACCAATATATGTTTCCTCATACATCCCATCCCAACTTCTTGTACCTGCAAATAGGAAACAAACAGATCTGAGGCTCACCATTCGAATGAAAACAAGCAATCAAAATGCAAAGATTTGAAATTTCCTCCATCAATCCACCCCATTGCCTCTTTGTCTAATTAAAATGCAGGATTTCAAATCCATGGATTAAACAATTTTTTAAAATCTGGAGGGAAGAAAACTATAAGAATAACATACGATGCAAGAAAGCCATTCACATTTTCACTGCAGAAAATTAAGACCTGTCCACCATATCAGACGAGACATTCCTGCAATTCCAACAATTACTTCTCTGCAGATTGATCAGACAGCACAAACCAACCATTTTTTGCTATTTTCTATCAAGGTTTTCTGTTTTTTCCTTCATTTTCTGCTATTTTCTGTCAAGGTATTCTGTTTTTTCCTTAATGCATTTTAACACAGTTTTACAGTTCATTGTTTTTTCCTTCAATATATTTTATAGTTCTGTTTATTAGTGAAGCAGTGAATTAGAATAAAATAAAAAGGCCTGTGTTGCTGATATCTTTCTTAGCTCCTCTTAGGTAAAGTGTTGAGAGATAAACAATAATGCTAATCCATTTTATGCATATCCTGAAATCGTGGTCATCCTTGAGATCACATTTCTCGAGTCATTTTATCAACATTTTATGTGCTTGTCTGTGCTACCATTTTGTATGCATGCCTACCAAAACAGTTGAAATCTTTAATTGTATATATACAAATAAAATCAAAAATTTTAACCTATAAAAAAATACTTTTGAGATATCATAACATAAATGTCCTTGACACATTCAATAACTACCAAGTAGTTTAGATCTAGCTCTACCATTCTTTTTTTCTCACCTCTAAAAACAATGATGCTTATACTTAATTTACCCCCATTAAACCGACAGTTGGAATTTCAACTAATTTCTCTTAGTCCACACATCACCTCTCCAGTTGCACCAGTCATTTTCTTTGGCGAACACCTCAATTTGTAGAACATTCCCTGCTTTCAATCAGCACTAGAAGTCTCATGATAGCATGATAAAATTAAGGCATAATCCATAAAAGCTAGGAAGTAGTTATTTCATGCTCATACTAACTTATGGAATCTGGGTGTACCATCTAAATCTCAAGTCTGTTAGAAAGAAATAAATCCAACTTTATCACATGCAAACGCACCATTGCAGTCAACTAAATATCCATGCAATTAATTCCATCACGACCATCTGTCTTAGTAACACTCCTCTTCTCCTTGCTTTGGAAATTTAGCCAAAACCTCATTAATTGTATGACAACCTATATTTGGTTAACAACTTATATTTATTCAAAGATCTACCTTTAGATTTATCCATGATTCTCTTTTCCCAAGTTAGCTGAATAGTTCATTTGATCCAATCCAACTTTATCACACGGTTCAGATTATTGTGAGGCTGTTGTATTTTCTATATATCATTTCGTTGCCCAAAAATCTTAATCAACTAACCTGTACTGTGTATACCCCCCTTCATTTCATTCCTAGTGGTCAATGTTCCTCATTTGATAGTGGTCACTGTATGCAAATTTTATAACAAATCTAAAATTTTGATGGTGATCAAATTCAAAATTTGTTGCTGAACTATATCAGAAATAATGCCATTAAAGTTGAAATGAGCATGTCATGAAATCTAAAGAAATGTGCTTCGTATATAAACATACACCTATATGTATTATGTTTATATATATAAATACACATACATATATATACAAATATATATGTGTGTTTATATATATAAAGATATAATATATATAAACATACACATGTGTGTGTATGTTTATGTATATTATATATATCTGTGTATGTTTCAATCACTTGTAGGTGCTAAAGTTTGTTCTTTGCTACGAGCTTTGTTGCTTTATGTTTCGACTTTGGATTTGCATCGATATTTTGTAGGTGTTAAAGTTTGTTCAGTGGCACAGTGATTTTATTTTTAAAGTTTCAGATCGGCCTTCCATTGCCTGTATTTGCAAAAGCATTCAAAATTTTCATGAAATAAGGCATTCGAATTTTTTTCTATATATCATTTCGTTGCCCATAAATCTTAATCAACTAACCTGTACTGTGTCTATCCCCCTTCATTTCATTCCTAGTGGTCAATGTTCCTCATTTGATAGTGGTCACTGTATGCAAATTTTGCTGAACTATATCAGAAATAATGCCATTAAAGTTGAAATGAGCATGTCATGAAGTCTAAAAATACCTTTGTATATATAAACATACACCTATATGTATTATGTTTATATATATGCATACACATACATATATATATACAAATATATATATATAAAGATATAATATATATAAACATACACATGTGTGTGTATGTTTGTGTATATTATATATATCTGTGTATGTTTATATATATCTGTATTAATCTTTTTAGTTTCAATTCTGATAACTAAATGATATTTTTCTCAAAATCTATATTCTATTAGCAATTTTAAGAGGGTTTAATGGTTTTATATATATCCATAGGCATTATGGTAGCAGGAAAGAGATAAAGTAAAAGAATGATCAGAAGGCCGAGGACCCATTTACCACGGGGAGTGAAATTACAAGTTGTTGACTTAGATGATGGTGAAATTTTAACCAACCCACCTCAGGACAACATAGCTTGTGATCCAATTGTTGACAATGTTACAAAAACAATGGATGTTGCTGACAAATCTCAACATCATAGACATAAGACTAAGTGCAATAATGGCAAGTGGACACAAGAAGATATGGACAATGCCATCAATGATGTTGAGGAAAATTTCTTTTCTGTAAGAGCAGCATCAAAAAGATGGGGAATCCCTGCTAGCAGTTTAACATATTGACTGTCGGGATTGAGAACAACAAAAAGAAAGGGACCACCAACAATCCTTTCTATGGAAGAAGAGCTGGAAATAGTTGACTGGTGCAAAGACTTGGCTCAACTTGGTCGTGGATTGGAGGTTATTCAGTTGAAATCACATGTCACTCATATTTGTCAAACAAGGCAAAATCCATTAAAAAATGGTTTACCAGGCAGATCATGGTGGATGGGTTTCCGCAAACGTCATCCAGGATTGACCATAAGGACTTCAGAGGGTCTAGATAGGGATAGAGTTGTTATGTTACGACCAAGCATTGTGTCAGATTTCTATGATAACTTAGACAAGTTATATAATGCTAATCAGTATGGACCAACCAAGATATGGAACTGTGATGAAACATGCATACAAGCAGGCATAAATTGTGGGATGCGAGTGATTGCAAAGTTGGGCAGCAGAAGTGTGCCACATATTTTATCTAAAAGTAGAGAATGGATAACAATATTATGTTGTATTAGTGTAGTAGGTCATAGCATTCTAGGATTTTATCTTTTTAAGGCAAAAAGACAACTGAAAAATTACATTGCAAGTTGTGAACCAGGAGCCTGCATGGCAGCACAACAACATGCTTGGATGACCAAAGAGTTATTCTTGAATTGGTTGCATCATTTTGCTAGATCAGTTCCAGGTGGGGCTTCACCCAGAAACAAACATCTCCTTATTTTTGATGGGCATAGAAGCCACGTTGCTTTAACTACAATCAAAGAGGCTAGATCTTTGAGGTATTGATCTTCTTACACTGCTTGCCCATACCAGCCATAAATTGCAGCCTTTGGATGTAAGTTTTTTTTCTCCATTCAAGACATATTTCAAGTTTGAGAGGCCCAAGTGGATGGTAAACCACCCACACTTAGAAATAAGAAGAACTAAATTGGCAAAACTTACAAGGAAAGCTTTCAAACATGCCCTTACAGTACATAACATCATTGCAGGTAATTTGTAATAAAATTGTTTTCAATGTGTTTATTTATATTTGCTCTCTATTTAATTTATTATATCATTGCAGGTTTTCAAAGAACTAGAATTTGGCCACTGAATAGAAATGCACTCAATAATGATATGAGACCAAGTGAGGCATTCACTGTAGAAGATGATAATGAGCTTGCAGGAATTACAAGCATTTTAAGATTGGCTGGTTATGAAGAGACTGTTGTAGAACAATGCTTGGAAAAAATGGAAACAGAACAATCAACAGCAACAATAGACCTAGAAGAAGGCATAATTTCACCAACTCGTGTCAGCCAAATGGAAACAGAAAAATCAGCAGCAACAATAGACCCAGAAGAAGGCATAATTTCACCAACTCATGTCAGCCAAACACATTATCAAAATGACTTGGATAATGACATGAGCTTACCAACACAAATTGACCCACCAGATTGGGTTCAAGAAAAAGCAAAAGAGTTGGGAATACAGATTGATTTCCAAGGTGAAGAAACCTCATTGTCCATGCCTTCTCCACCTCCACTACCAAGGTCTGAAGTGATTCATTATTATGCAGATACATTAGAGTGGGATACTACAAATCTGGAACCTAATGGAGTTGAAGATGATCAAGGTGGATACAATGAAGGTTCACAAATGAAATCTGAAGCCTTTGCAACAAATGAAGAGGTGCTATGTAGTCAAGGCTCCTTAAATTTTTTTTTGAAGCTACCTATTGAAAAGGTTGGAAAGAGGTCCACTGCCTCTAATGATAATACACTCAAATTGGGCAAGCAATCTCAAATACTTACTGCAACTGAGCACATAATATTGCAGGAGCAACAAGAAGCAAGGAAAGTTGATCTTGAACAGCACAAAGAAAGGAAGAAACAACAGATGGAGACAAAGAAACATCATCAAATTGAACAAAGAAAAAGGAACGAAGAGAAGAAAATTGAAAGACAACTAATGAAACAAAGGAGAGAGGAAGAAAGGCTATAGAAGCAAAATGAGAGGGAGTTGAAAAAGAAAAAAAGGCAGCTAGGTAAGAATGGGAATTCAACACATCCTTCAACTAGTTTAGGGGGGGAGAGGAGTACTCCATCAACCCCTCTCCCTGAACATCATCAAACTCTACGAGATATGTACCAAATTTTAACCCCTGCATATGCTACTCTTACTAACTTCCAAGTTTTTTTAGATAAGAATCCAACATTGGATGCAAGTAGAGCAGGGCAACAAAGTACTCCAACAACCCCCCTACCTGAACATCATCAGACTTTGAGAGATATGTTCAACATTTTAACCCCTTCCTATGCTTCCCTTAACAACTTCCAAACATCTACTAGCCATAGCCCCCCTCATTCCCCTGTGAAACAATTTCAATTTTCTAGCCTTTTAGAAGAGCATATGTTTGGTCATCTTGCTCCTATTACACCTCATGTTGACTTAGCCAATCCAAAAAACACTACAACAAATAGTCCTATGGAGGAGACATAACCATTCCCTGGCTTTATGGTGAATTAATCAATTCTGCAAAGCCTATTTTGCATAATTTATGTTCGATTTGGCAAAACTTTTTTTTTGCAGACCATGCCTACTTTGCAATATCCACAGACTGGTCATTTTGGAAAGTTATTTTCTAGATGATGTAACCATTTTTGCAGACCATGCCTATTACTTTTCAATATCTACAAGGTGGTCATTTTGGAATGTTAAAATTTTCTAGATGATGTAACCTTTTTTTGCAAATCAAGGCTACTTCACAATATGTAGCAGGCTGGTAATTTTGTAATGTTATAAAATTCTATATACTGTAACCTTTTTTGCATACCATAACTACTTTGCAATGATTACAGGTTTCATCATTTTGTATTGTTTCAATTTTGCAGACAATGTAAAATTTTCTACAGACCATGCAATGTCCACAGGCATCTCATCTTGTAAAGTTTCAATTTTCTAGACAATATAATTTTATATTGCAGAGCACATTCACCTACTTTGTAATGTTTAAATTTTGCATACTTTGTAATGTTTAAATTTTGTAGAAAATATAAAATGCCAATAATTGTTTGTTTATTTTCTTATCATATGGAAGTTTGCAACAGTCCAATTATCACCAAAAAATATTAATTAAACTTAAAAATGTGAGTAAGTTTGACATATGAAATTCTATTTTAACTGCTTGAGATCCTGGAAGACATTTGAATTTTTCTTAGTTCCATCTAAGAAAGTCACTTCTTGTACTGGTATATCTTAGGCAAGATGAACTAATCGGCTTACCTCCAAAATTCACTTACGATTACTGGCAGTAGCCATCAGAAGTTGTCTTATCTGTCTCTATTTGAGTATTTAGAAATCAATGAAGTATAAATAGACTACTGCACTGGGTCTTACAAGAATGAGTATTGAATTTACCAGTAATGTGTCTCAAAAATGCTGAAGAAACTGACCCTACATCCGCTCAATTGGATATTCATTCTTGTAAGACCTGGTGCATTCTTGTAATGTGTCTCAAAAATGTTGAAGAAATTGACCCTAACATCCTCATGGCGCATCTTATGTCAACCCATCTCAAACGCTTGTGGACTACTCACAAACATATATGCGGTGCGAGCCAGGGCATGAGATTGTCCTGTAGTCGTGGAGTTGTGGCGGCGCAGGAGGAGGAAAAGAAGAAGCCTATTGCAGGAGGAGGGGAGAATATTAATAAGGGGTTTTGGATGAGAGATCCGGACTCTGGAAACTGGCATAACACAATATCACAAGATGATAAATTCAAGAAAACCCCAAAATGGAACATACAAAATAGAAACTCCTCTCCAGGCAATCTGCTCGACAACCCTTGATTTTGTAATTATATTTCAAAGAACCACTTAATTTTCTACCCAGTTTTAATTTTTTTTCAGCATAACATAATATCACAGGATGATAAATTCAAGAAAACCGCAAAACGGATCATACAAAATAAAAGGTAAAATGCCTCTGGAGAATTATCTAATTTAGATGGATAGTTGAAATTTCTATAGATTTTGAATCTTAACCAGATCCAAGCCAAAAAATATTGAACAGTACACAAAAAATCAGAAATTTCCATTAAGTTAAAAATTGAAGCCGTTACACAAAAAGATCATACAAAATTTTAAGCAAAAAGAAAAAATGAAACAAATCATAGTCTCAGTAGGGTCATAAAAGACCTTACCAACTCTATAGATCCAAACTCTGATTCCCTGTCGTCCATTGAAGACCCTCCAGAAGATAAGTCTTGCCCTGCGCAACCCAAAATGCAGTGAGAAAACAAAAATAAAGCTAATAATGCAATTAAAAAACACATAATCCTTACTTTCTGGACATGTCCCTTCCATGGTTGCAGCTGTATATGTTGCTAGGTGACACGAAGCACTGTGGAGGCAGTACAGAGGAGCGATGGAGGTTGACGGCGACAACAATGAAATGCCGGTTATGTTCAACCATAAGGATGCAACAATTAGGGTTAGGTTCATTTTATTTACTCATTCGTAGTTTACTATTAATTTGTAGATGCAAAATATACAAATTAACATATAATATATAATAGTCTTAAGACAATTAATAAATAATAGTTGTTTATTTGTATTTAGTTATTAATATTAGGATGTGTAATTTATAATTACTTTTTATTCATATTAGAGTGTATAGATAATTTATTTTCATGAGAAATTGTTCAACTATTGGCACAAGTATATTCAAAGAATGGGGGTGGTAATTCACTACGATGGGTAGGGGGTTAGAAAAGTGGTGTTTTGGATACTTTGTACGATTACGCATAATAAAGATATCAAAATTGCTCGCGACAACTTGAAACCTTAGTTATAAGTAGTTAACCAGTCGAAGAAGATTGTATTAAATTTTTAGAGTCATCCGACATCGATAAATTAGATTTTGAGAGACACGAAGTTAGGGTGCACAACTACTAGGTCCTTTCCCCTAACTTTAGGGGAAATAAAACTTTAAATTATGAAATAAATAAACAAAAGTAAACATAAAAAAAATGACACTTTAACTTGTGTTTCTATGGACAATGATGAGATTCCATTCGGAGTAGATCATTCTATTTCTATTTTTACGCCGAAGGCATATCCACTATGATCAAGAGGAAGCTAAATCTACGGTTCACCTTTTACCGGAGACGATTGAAAGTCTGTCTGTTGTTTGATTCTGTCCATCGCTTTTTACTGTTTAAGACAAGGCGAGCTTGGCATATAGAATAGTCTGAAAAGACAAGCCACCATAAATTGGAATTGAAAGAGATATTCGATGAAAAGTTTTAACAAAACCCTAAAAGTAATTGCCACGTGCCAATGCCACCTAGAGCTCCCACCGTCTAAAGAAAGTTTGAGGATTTTGTGTGGTCAAGATTTAATTTCTGGTCTTCTGTAGAATTAGAAACCGTTGATTTAGAATTTTCTGAAGCCTTTTGTCATATAAGAGCGCTAAAGACGTACAAAGACCCTTTGCATGGCCTGAATGCGTACTTTGTTAAGTGATGAAGATCAAAATAGGCAGATTGTAGGAGTCTGTATTACAGGAGCTGAAGCCTCTGGCAGACCATGAGTCCTCCTCCTCCTTGCTTTGTTTCTCTGCCTTGATAACCAGAAGATCCTGCTCAATGGATACCCTGACATCCTCCTTGGACAATCCTGGCATATCGAACCTCATTCTCAAGTCATTGTCATCCTCCATCATGTCCCATTGGGTTCGAACCCCCACTAGATTGTCTCTCGTAGGCCTTGTGGACAAGATCATGAACGAGTCCTCAAATAGTCAGTCCATCGTGTCGAGCATCTGCCTCATTGTTCTCATGGGAGACAATGGATCCATAAGACCTGCAAAAAAAACACATCCCCAAACACAAATATGAAATTTGAAATTTGTATATTATTGTTGTTCATTAGGTCAATTAAAAAAGAAACTAGTTGAAAAAATTCAAATTTGAAGAAACACATATAATATTCACAATAATTTCTTTTTCAAAATTGAAGAAACAAAAATCATAATCCACAGTAAATTTGATTAAGCATTTACCAAAAGACGAAATTTTTGTTGTTTTGCTCGCAGAATTTGATTATTTCTCAACTTCTTTGCCTTTATATTTTGCACATCTATGGCACCGTCTTTGCTCTTTGCCCTCACCAACGAACGATTCGCAGGTCTCCTGCCGGGTAGCTCAGTCCTAGCGTTGCCCGCAAAATCTTGTTACAGGGAAGCAAATTGGCTCTCACAGCACAGGGCTTTGGAGAAATGCTTCCATTTTTGGAGGATACACACGAAAGAGCGGGAGCAATTGCAGACATACACAGGCTAGACATGGTGAACGATCTTTTCAGAGAGTCCAAAAATATGCATGTAAATTTTATGAAGTATTTCTTCAAAGTAACACTATGGTCATTATGTAAACATATTTTTCACATATTTTATTCTATTGTCTCACATCTTTCATTATGCTTTAGGAAAATTCCCAACGATTGGATGCATGGCTAACCTTGATTGGAGGGCAAGCAAAAGGTCCTTAGTAGCCAAATTAAGTGCACACATCCCATTTTGCACAATGGGCCATGTATTATGTCAATCTTTTTAGCCATGCACATTGACAATCCAATCAATCATGACCTAATGGCAACTTTAGGTCCTTCTTCATGATTAATATTTATAGTTTTCTTGTAGTGTGATAGGCTCAAACTTGTCAAGCTTTGTTCTAGTCATTTTCTCTTATGTTAACTCATGCTTATCATTTTTAACAAGCTTTATATCCCAAAGTTTAACAAAACACCTCAAAGAAATGTAGTGTCACAAAATGCCATGATTGTAGGATATGTTCAATATTGAAAAGGTGTTACAAAATTTTAAGCAAATAAAACTAACTATTGTAAATCAATACTTGTCAACTTTTAACAACATCTTCATTGGGTTTACTCAATTTTTGTAAGGACACTAGCACCTATACTTATGTTGATGTGGCCCACCACTGCTGACCTACCCCATGTGTACCTCAAGTCATATATAAAAGTCAGTAAGCTCAAAATGTTTGATGTCATGTGGCAAACAACGTTAGTTGATGCTATATAGAAGGAGATTACCAAGTACATATGCACCAAGTAGGTAACATGTTAGACAAGTCAACAAGTTTTTAAAAGATAACATGGAATGTAATGATTGTAGCATATACACAAAATGGATATGTTGAAGAGGCTTTAGGAACTTTTGAAGTATGATCCCTCATTAATTACCGATCTAAGAAGTTTCCATAAGGTTATCATTTTGAGTGTTGTTCTTGATTCCTCCTTTGTCTCTAACGGGCTCCCGTTGCTATATTTCAAAGAAGTATGTCAGTGTTCTCATGGTTCCTAGGACCATGGGAACCTCCAACGTTGTTCTCGATTCCTATTTGACCTTCAATGAGGATGAAGATAAAAAACCAATGTTGAGGAAAGGTAAAAGAATGAAGAAGTGTGTTTGTTAGAGCTTCCCATGGTTCCCTTCAATGAGTTATGTTTCTTAATGAAAGTCTCAACAATTCTTGATGAGGTTGAAATTGTCAATAAAGGGGATGAATGGGAAAGCATAGTGGTGCTTCTTGATATGGTTAAAAACCTCAACAAGGGAAAAGGGGCACAAATGTGCAACTCATTGTGTATCCAAGTGGAAAACTACACACTTCTCCTTCATTCACTCAACCAACTCATAATGATGGTGTTGTTTCACCCAACTACTAGAAGTAATTACACACCTCATCCTTTAATCTACAGTGCCCATTTTTAGTGGGATTGATCTTCAAATGTGGATTTCATATAAACGAACTAGAACAAAATCACCAAATTACATAAACCACGAGCTTACAAATATATTAAATATTTATCACAATATTACATACAACATACAAAGTGCAAAAAAAAATATAAGAATTCCTAGATCCTACCAATTGACCTCATGTACTACACAATTATATGAAAAAAAAAAAAACAAAACAAAACAAAATCTCACCTACTTGACTTACCACACCTCTTCGGCGTACCCATTGCACACCAAGATGCAATTGCTAGTTTATTAACTCTGACAGTACAAGACTGACTTTGAACAGGGCTTTCCCACGGCGAAGATGCTTATGAACGTGCTTTCGTCCATAAATAGTCTTTTCACCTTGTCTATTGCGTTTGGAGCATTCAACATGACCCCACTTCCATCGTTCTCTTCATTTTAAAATACATTACACTTCCCCACTCCCTTGCTCGTTTGCGTTTGGAGCATTCAACATGGTTTCTGGGCAAAGTCGGTGAAAGAGACACAAAGATGCTGATCCATTCCCTTGCTCGCGACTTTCTTCTTTAATTTAATATACAATTCCATGTTCGCTGCATCATACCACTACCCTTAGATTAGCCTTTTGTTTTTCAAGCATCTCTGCATTAACCCAGATTTATCTATTTTCCTGGTTTCTGTTCGCCTCAATTTATAGCAAACCCTCAGCTCAGACTGTCAAGCATATCAAATCCCAAGCCTCTTCTCTGTTTCTAATGGCAGCCCCTTCTAACACCGCTGGACAACCCAAGTATGACCTACGAAATGCTTTTGATGGCCTCAGAGTTGTTCTACCTCCCCCTGCTGCAACCGGCCAACAAGTGTACCCCAGAAGAAGTGCTCTTGATGGCCTAACAATCGCCCCGCCCACTTCTGATTTTGATGGCCTGAGAATCGCCCCGCCCACTTCTGATTTTGATGGCCTCAGAATCGCCCCACCTGCTTCTGCTTTTGATGGCCTCAGAATCCCCTCACCTGCTTCTGCTTCTACTTCTGCCGAATCCTCCTCCGGAATGAAACACCTGCCCTACGATGTCTTTATAAATCATCATGGGGGAGATGCTAAGTATACGGTGGCCAATAGTATCTACAATAAGTTAGATGCTACTGGACTCAGAGTCTTTTTGGACAAAAATGAGCTAGAGCTTGGGGATTTTTTCCCTGGAGCTTTAGAAGAAGCAATGGCTAGTGCTTCACTTCACATAGCCATTTTTTCTGAGAATTATGCACAATCCCCTTGGTGTTTGGCTGAGCTGGCATTTATAGTGCAACTACCCAACATCAAATTTATCCCCATTTTCTATCATGTTGAACCGTCTGCTGTAAGATGGGCAATTGAAGGAAAAGGAATTTATGCAGATGCCTTCTCCAACCATGAAATGAAGAGCAGGTACACTTCTAGTACTCTTCCTCTGTGCTATTTTCTCCTTTTTATTTGTCATATATGAGAGTTAAGCTTTTTCTGTAGTGCTTGCTTGTTGTTCCACCTGAGCAGATACAGCTCAGAGCAGCTTGAAAGCTGGAAGTTGGCACTGAAAAAAGCTTCCTTCTATACCGGCGAGAGCATTAATAATCAGGGGTAAGTGCAAAATAATCTTTCTCCTTCATTTAGCTTAGGTACCATATCTTCCTTGCGTGTATTTTCAGTGAGGGTTTTTTTCGTTTTGTGTATTACATGTATCAGCATTAAGTCTGTTCCTTTTAGTTGTCAGATTCCTCACCCCAAATGAATTAGAAAGTCAACACACCTAATTACTTTGGTTAATTGCTTGTCATATTCAGAGCAAATTATACGGAACATATAAATTTATGTATGGATAGCCACTCGACTAATGGAAAATAAAGCCCAGTTCTCAAATTGATTGTAAAATTAAAATACAGTATACATTTGCTGTCAAGTAGATCATAATCTAGGGGTAATTATCTCACACAATACGTGGTTCTAATTCTATCCAGTAACAGTCATAATAACGCTAGCCAAACAAGCGCATCTGAATCCTAATTTGTTTGCAAGCATCTTTAGATAGTACCTGCAATTATCAATGCACAATTCTGTCAATTTAGTTTGGATTGTAATAATAATTCTATATATTTTGATGAATAAAAAATAAATTGATTGAGAGAATTTTTCAAATTAATTGTATTGAAATATTTTAATCTTAATATTTTAGATCATACTTGTTATAATTTATTATTATTACTATATTTATCTTAAAAAATATATACAAACAATATGGAGAGATGTTTTTCTAGGTGTCTATTCTATTGATACCTATATCACAATTTTTTTTGGCAAATAGGCATCAAGAAATGTTCATTTCTCGATGGGAGTGTGATTTTATGAATGATGGCACCTACTACTGCATCAATAGGAATGTATAAACCACATTTAGTCATATCTATCTATGAATGGATGGTGACATGACTTGATTGCTGATTTATACCTCCTTCAACCCAACTACTCTATCCAAGATAGATAGAGCAAATCGATAGCTCTAGCCTTGTTTGCCTTCCCTTGCCTACATCATCCTTGCCCACATCATCCTTCTTGAATGTAATATCCCTTGTAGAGCGTCAACACAAATCCACAAGATTAATTTTGCAATCATTCAACTCCTAATTCATTTTTAAATACCAAAGTCCTATTGTTGGCAAGGCATGTGCATACAAAGACTAGAATGAGGATATGACATTGAACCCTAGATACAAAACATTCAATACCATTATTCTTGCATGTTTACATCTTTGTCATACCTCCTCACACTAGTCCAATGCCCTTATTGTTTTTGCACTCCCAACTCTCTAGAATGACTTTGTGCTCTATGGAAAATGAAAGTTGCACCAAATTTAAGCAATTTACTTTTATCATTTATGCTATGTACTCTTCTTTTTTAGAGAAAAGAATCATGATAAATATATTCAAAAGAAGCAATGCATGTCATTCATAATTAATAGAATGTGCAATAGTCCACTTTGAAAAATATTTATGGATAAACAATAAGATTCTTCTCTATTGTCTAAAATTCAATTGTTCAACAATGCAATAACAAAGTCTTACTTAACACTTATGCATTAATCAGTAAATTTATAGACATATGAAAATTGGTTTGACAAATTATCTGAACAATGCAATAGACGAATATGATTTATGGACAAAAATAGAAGAAATCCAAAATAACACCTAAATTTTTCACAAAAACACCTCCAATTTTCTAATTTAAACACTAGATGAAATCACTCCACTTGACTATGAAGCATATAAAATATATAATATTGATCCAATATTATTTAACATAATAAATTTTAATAATTTAATAATAAATAAAAGGGGAAAAAAAAATTTGTACACAACATTTCACATGGTTTAGTATGTAAAATTGGTGAAAGAGACAAAGAAGATGTTTATGCACTTCTTAGATGTGCTTTTTCCCAACAAATAGGTATTATCCACTCATTCATTGTTACACAATTTTCTCTTTTATTTCTTTTTTATTAATGTGTAGTTCAACTCCATCCTTTTTTTATCACACCATTACCATTAGCCCTTTTATCTTTCAAGCATTTTTGCATTAAGATAAATTCATTTATTTTCCTTGTTTCTACCTACCTTAATTTATAACAAAGCCTTATTCTTAGCCTATGAAGCATTTCAAACACCAAATTTCTTTTACAAGCATTCTTTTTAGTTTCAGTTTGTATGCAATGGAAACCTCTTCTCTTCTAACATTGTGGACAACCAAAGTAACACCTAAAAAATGATTTTGAAGACTAAGAATTGTCTTTCCTACTCCTACTACATTCAAACAAGTAGTGTATGTCATACCATATGCCTTGTACTAAGTGCATATACCACTCTATGTTAGACACACAAGACAATTAAGAGGGGGTGAATCAATTGTGCATTAAAAAATTTAAACCCTTATTAAGATGAATGTAAACAAATGAAACATCAACACATCAACAACCATACACAATAAAACACTAGATTTTATGTGTTAAGCCCTAATTAGGGAAAAACCATAGTGAGGATTAACTCATTATATGAATAACAATAACGATTACAAGAGTCTCACTACCAAGGGCTCGCTGACCGGAGGACTCACTGTCCAAAAAAGAAAGGCTCAATGCTCAGATAAAAAATATTACAAATAATCTATTACAAGGAGTTTCACTACTTTAGAGCGATAGGAGAAACCACCACTTTGACTTTCCACCATCTGCAACCTTCAACTCACTACCTTCAACATCTTTAGGCACATTGAAATGTAGACTCCTTCTACTCACTACTTTCGGTAGTCTTAGGTGTTGATGATCACATTCAAAACTCAATGCACAATCACTTTCACATCACACTTCACACACTCTTCTCCAACAATTGAACTTGCATATATACCATCTAAAACCTCAAAAACCTTCTCCAAGTCCAAACTTCAGTGTGGAGAAATGCAAAGCAATTCTATTTCTCCCAGGTAACCTTCTTCACAAACCAACCACTGTTAAAAACACATCTTCAACTATTGCACAATCCATAACGTGAAACTCTAGATATAGCACCTTTGAATACTACTAATCATCACATCCAAACCACAAAAACACATCTTCAAAACTAAAGAAATACGGAGCACAATACAGAACACATCCCTGTCACCTTGTACAATCTCTATGCAATTTTCTCAAAAGCACTTGGAAACCAAGTGATTCTATTGCATCTACAACACTTGATCAACACCACAAACACCTTCTCATCATAAGTTCATAACCACACTAGAGGTTGACAACAATGACAATATAGTGCAACAATATCCCCCTTTGTCATTGATGGCAACACTTGTTGAAAAACCATAAAAAACAAAAGCAACTCAAGCAACTCCAACACTCAAGCAACTCTCCCCCTTACTTGGACATTTCTTACATTTCTTTCCCTTTTTTGTGTTTTTGAAACTTCTTTCTCCCCCCCTTTAACATCAATTTCAAAGGGAAACACCTGCATATTTCACTTCTCTCTCTCTCCACTTTTAGGCACACAATATGCACCCCCTGACTGCACCAACCAAAGATACCACTACTTGCTCCCCTTGAGAGATAGCCATCATCAGTCTCGAATAAAATAATAAGTCTTGAATTGTTCCCCTGGACAGATGCACCATCTCATGCATCTGGTTGAAAGGAGCAATAACCCCTAGCTTTTGTTTGAGATACTCAAATGCATTTTTTGGAAGAGCCTTTGTGAAAATGTCTACTATTTGGTCCTTTGTAGGCACATACTCTAGCTTTACTTCATTCTCAAAAGCTTTCTCTCTTAGAAAGTGATACCAGATAGAGATACGTTTTGTTCTTGAATGCATTATCGAATTTTTTGAGATGTTGATAGCATTTATATTATCACACATGATAGATACAAGCCCATCATATGATACTTTGATATCTTTCAATACTTGCTTCATCTACAACACTTGTGTGCAACAATATATTCTAGGTCTCTGTAGTATATAATGACATTGAATCCCAATTCTTACTTAATCAAGAAACTAGACCATTTCCAAGAAAGAAAGCACCTCCACTTGTACTTCTTCTATCATCCACACAACTTGCCCAATTTGCATCTATATAATCACTCAAAGAGAAGTCAAAATCCTTAGAATACGATAAATCATAGTCCAAATTGTTCTTTAAATATTTGAATATCCTTTTGACTACTGTCACATGTGTGATTCTCTAGGATCTTCTTGAAATCTTGCCACAAGACACACTAATGTGCATAATATCTGATCTAATTGTTGTTAGATATATAGTAATCCACCAATCAGGGATCTATACTTTGTTTGGTCTGTCTTAAGAGATTCATTATTTTTGCTTTAGAATCCTTTAACATTTCCTTGACATATTTGATTGTGAAATGAATATAACTTTTTCTAATTGATTGATTTATAGCCCAAGGAAGAAAGTCATCTCCCCAAACATTGACATTTCAAATTCATTTTGCATCTCCTCTGCAAACCTTTTACACATTCCTTCATTTCCTCTAAATCAAGACTTGATCTCTCTCAACTTTGAAGTAAAGATTGCTATTTTCAGTACCCTTTCTAGATCCCTGCTGCAATAAGTACTTGCTCAATCTTGCATACCAGGCTCTAGGAGCTTATTTGAGCCCATACAATTCCTTTTTCAACTTACACACCATATCAAAATATTTTGACAACTGAAAGCCTTTTGGTTGTTCAATGTATACCTCTTCTTCTAACTCGCCATTCAAAAATGTGGACTTAACATCCATTTGATATACCTTGAAGTCTTTATGTGTTGCAAAATCCTAAAACATCCTAATGGCCGCCATTCTTGCTATTGGAGCAAAATTCTCTTCAAAATTTATTCCTTCCACTTGTGAGTAGCCTTTACACACAAGCCTAGCCTTGTTTCTAATAAATTCTCTATTCTCATTCAATTTGTTCTTGAAAACCCATTTGGTCCCTATCACATACTTGTTTGTTGATCTTGAGACCAATTCCCATGTTTGCTTCTTCTCAATTTTCCTTAGTTCTTCTTCCATAGCTTTGATCCAATTTTCATCCTTGTATGCTTTAGTTACTATTTTAGGTTCTATTTCAGAATGCAAACAAAAGTTTACCTATTCCTTTATCAGAGCAGTTTTTCTTCTTGTCAATACACCTTTTCTCTTCTATCTAATGATTTGATCCTCGAAATAATTTTTTTTTCACATACTTAGGAGTCTTAGCATTCTTTTCTGAAGCTTCTTCCTCTTTCATTAGTATCTCCTTTTCTTTCTCTTCTTCTCTGCAAGGGGGTTCATTAGATTCATATCATTCTATCAACACTGAGCTCTAATGTGATTCTTCATCCATTTTGACACTTGCACTTTCAACTATCTTCTTTAACCTTTTGTTGTAGCACCTAAATGCCTTGCTCTTTGTAGAATATCCAAGGAAGACCCCTTCATCTAATCTTGTATCAAACTTTCGTAAGTTTTCTTCATCCCTCCTGATATATAACACTTACTTACAAATAATCTAAAATATTTCACAATAGGAGTTTTCCATACCATAGCTCATAGGGGGTCTTTGAACTTTTTGCTCTTTCTTGTCCTCTATTAAGTATGTAAATTAAAGTATGAATAGCTTCTCTCCAATAGACATCCAGTAGATTTGTTTCCTTCATCATGATTCTTGTTGCTTCCTAAACAGTCCTATTCTTTCTTTCCACAACTCCATTCTTCTATGAAGTCCTAGGAGCCGATAAATGTCTTTTTATTCTATGATCTTTACAAAAATTGTTAAACTCATTTGAAGTGAACTCACCACCTCTATCAGACCTCAAACACTTGATTTCCAAATCCATTTCATTCTCAACCATAGATTTAAATGCTTAAACTTATCTAGTGCTTCTAACTTTTCTCTAAGAAAGGTCACCCAAGTCATTTTAGAGTTATCATCTATTAACAACATCAAATGTCTGTCACCTTGAGAGCTTCTTGTTTTGGTAGGTCCACATAATTCTGTATGCACCAACTCCAAAGGTCATGTGTTAGAATATTCCTTAATTTTGAATCTATTCCTTGTTTGTCTTTCAACTTAACACTCATTAGAAATTGCATTGATAGGCTTTGTAATTCTTGGCATGTCTCTTATGGCTTCAGTAGAGATGATCTTTACTATGCTATCAAAATTGATATAACACATTCTTCTATGTCATAGCCAACTTTCATTGATTTGAGTTATAAAGCACTTACCACCAACACCTTCGAGCCGATAAACATTTCCTTTTGTCCTTGTTCTTGCAACAACCAAGGTTTGAGAGCTTCCTTTTCTAATTTCACAACCATCATCCTAAAACACTAGATTGTATCCTCTACTACATATTTTTCCCTACACTGAGAAGATTATGTCAAAGACCCTTGACATAAAGGACATCATCTATCTTATGCTTGTCATCAAAACTAATTGAACCTTTTCCATAGATCTTAGTAGATGTGTCATCACCAAACTTAACAAGACCACCATCATACTTCATAAGTTTAATAAAATTACTCTTATCACTTGTCATATGATTTGAGCATCCATTGTCAATTATCCAGTAGTTTCTCTCCTCCCTTGCATGAAAGGTAGTCGACATTGTTCCTTCAATACTGTGACCTATTTCTGAATCAATTTCCTTCACAGATCTTTTAGGATTATTAGAATTAGTTCCAACATTCAAATCCATGAACAAGCATTCATCACTTCCATTATCTGGATAGTCTAATTCCTCATCATCAGATGTACCATTATCTTCTTTAACATAATCTTTTCTTGAAAGATTTACCTTTATGATCTTCATGTTTGTCATTTGAAACTTTGCTTGGATATTTTGAAGTATAATGACTTATCTTTCTACAATTGATACACTTGAAGGGTAACTTACCTTTGTATTTGCTTGTTCCCTTTTTCAATATTCTTAAAAAAAATTCTTCCACTTCATCAAGGTCATCCTAATCAGATTCATCATTCCTCTTTTTCTTGCCAACTTTAAAAATAGTTTCTTTCTTTAAAACATCTTTGTAAAACTCTCTTAATTCAAAAGTAGTTAAAGCACCAAAATTTGATCTCTACTATATTGATCCAAATTTTGATCTTCTTCAATAGCAGAAACTTTTAGGAACGAATCTTAATACCTTTTTTCACAATTTCACTTTCCTCCAATTTTCCACCAAATCATTGATGTAATTGACAATTGCATCCATTCTATGCATGTAGCCTACAATATATTCATCCCATGACATCCTTAGGGTTTCAAATTTGGCCTTAAAATTTTACATCTTTTCTTTCTTAACTTAGCATCTCCTTCATAAATGCTTTACAACTTTACCTAGACCTCTTTAGTAATTTTGTAGCTTATCCCTTCACAAGTTTTGAATCAGAAAGTCCACTCAAGACAACATTCCTCTCTTTTCCATAATTCTCATAATCCTTGATCTCATCTTCATTTGTTAGAGTAGTAGTAGGAATAGTATATTCATCTTCAATCAAATTTTCATACACCAAACCCTAATGAGACAAGAAAGGCTTCCATCCTATATTTTTCAGAAGGCATAATTTGTTCCATTGAACATATGAGTTTTGACATCATTCATGTGTGCCATTTGGATCTACCTCAAGTAGTTAAGCTTCTTCCAAGGAACCTTTGCTCTGATACCAATTGTTAGACAAAACAATTTTGATAGGGGGGTGAATCAGTTATGCATTAAAACCTTCAAACCCTTTTAAGCATCAACATGAATGTAAACAAATGAACATCAACACATCAACAACCATACACACTAGAACTCCAAATTTTATGTAGAATACCCTAATCAGGGAAAATCCACGATGAGGATTAACTGACTATGTGAATAACAACACTGATTACAAGAAGCTCACTGCCTAGAGGACTCACTATCCAAAAAAGAAAGGCTCGCTGTCGAGGGCTCACTACCTGGATAAAAGAGATTACAAAGAATCTATTATAAGGAGATTCATTACCTTAGAGCAATAGGAGAAACCACCACTTTGACTCTCCACCATCAACAACCTTTGGCTCACTGCCTCCAACAACTTCAGGCACACTTCTCTAAGTCAACCTCAATGAAATGTATGCACCTCAAACATGCAATCACCAAATAGGTCAGCACTAAACACCTCCACAATGGAAAGAAGTGAATGCAAACCACACAAAGGCTTCAATAGGACCTAAATCTACATCGACATGCTACACCATGCTTTCACAAAGAACGAAGCATATCTACAAACATTGCTAACATGCCAAGTTGGCCAAATCGACATAAACACTACCAAGCACCCAAATTCACACTTAACTAGGTCTAAGAACATCCTACAGACCATGTAGAAACATTACACAAATTTCTAGAATATTCCAACACCAATAGAATATTCAAAAACACTGGTGCAAACACATGAAATTGAACATGATATCAACCTGCGCAACATCATAACTAAACACCTTCTCATCATAACCACACTAGAGGTTGGCATCAATGACAACACTAATGACAACATTCTATTCTCCTTCCCCTTGATATACTCAATGCCAAAGTCATAATCATTGAGAAATTCTACCCATCTTTTTTGACGAGTGTTGAGATTGGGTTGAGTAAAAATGTATTTAAGTCTAAGTGACCTGTCTTCAACTCAAGTGACTTTCCCAAAAGGTAATGTCTCCACATCTATAAAGCATGAACTATGGCTAAAAACTCTAAATTATGTGGCGCATAATTTAGCTTATATTGTTTTAATTTTTTTGATTCATAAGCCACCACTTGCCCATTCTCCATTAGCACTCCTCCTACACCTTCGCCTGAGGCATTAGTTATCACCATGAATTGACCATTCAGATCAGGTATAGTCAAAATTGGGGTTATAGTGAGCTTTTCCTTCAAAAGCTAGAAAGCTTTCTCACACTTTTTTGTCCACTCAAATCTTTTCCCTTTCTTTTGGAGTAAAGTGATTGGTGCTGCAATTTTGGAAAAACCTTCTACAAAATTTTGGTAGTATCTTGCAAGTCCCATGAAGCTTTGGACTTCAATCACATTCTATGGAGTAGTTCATTCCATATTTGCCTTTATCTTCTTTGGATCTTTGGAAATCCCTTCAACATACATGACATGACCTAGATAATGTACTTTGTCCTAATAGAAGATACACTTGGATAGCTTTCTAAAAAGTTCTCTCTTAAGCATTATAATACCATCCTCAAATGCTTTTCATGCTCTTCAATTTTCTTGGAGTAAATCAAGATATCATCCAAGAATATTAGAACAAAATCATCTAAGCAATCACTAAATACATTGTTCATTAGGTTCATGAAAGTTGTGGGAGCATTAGTCGACCTGAATTATACTATTGTGAACTTAGTAACCATACCGAGTCCTAAAAGCTATTTTAGAATCATCCTCCTTGATCCTCAATTGATGATATTTGGATCTTAAATCCAACTTGGAGAATATTGTAGCTCCTTTCATCTGGTCAAATAGTTCATCAATTATTAAAAGTGGGTACTTGTTCTTGATAGTTGACTTGTTTAGCATCCTGTAGTCAACACACAACTACAAGGTTTCATCCTTCTTCTTTACAAAAATGATTGGTGCACCCCAAGGTGACACACTAGGTATGATAAACCATTGCTTCAACAACTCCTATAGTTGTGTCTTCAATTCATAAAGCTCGATTGTGGTCACCCTATAGGAAGCCTTAGATTGAGGTTCATTTCTATGTAGAAAATCAATAGAGAATTCAAATTCCCTCTTTGGTCGCAATTTTGTTAATTCCTCTGGAAACACATCCTTGAATCCTCTAAGAATAGGATAGCCATCAAGTACTGGTTTCATCATGTATCCATGTCACAAATGTGAACATACATGGAACATCCCTTCCTTTGGGCCTTCTTCAGTTGCATAGCTAAAATTTTCCTAAGTTGCAAAGGTTTCTGAAAACCATGAATATCGACATGGGGTGATCCCACAATACTGGTCTGCAATTTTTGGCCAAACTAGACATTGAACTAATTTTTTCTAACTAAATCTTCACTTTTGGGCACCTATAGTGGCTAAACCGTGAGGAATTTGAAGATGATGCAAACTAGTGATTTGTGACATTTTGTTTGTAGATTCTAAATATAATTTTTTGAAAATTTTTGGAATCAAATTGCACTTCTTTTTCCATCTCCTTCGAAAACTAGTTTTTTCAATAAACACCATTTTTAAGGAGTGATGCTCACTGTATACAACATAACTTTTTTTCCATGAACGATAAAATTCTTTTTTTTTTTGAATTTAGATTTGTAACTATAATATCTAGTGCTTCCAATTGGTTTCATAGTGTTTTATTGAATATTTTTTCCTTAATCAAGTTTCAAAGTCCAACCAATCACAATTCAAACATAGGCGGACCGTATACAACATAACACTTTTTGTATGCATCAAAATTCTTTTTTTTGTTGGATCAAGGACTTCAATATCTAGTGCACTCATATTTTTCAAATTTTTTTTTATAATCTACTATTTTTCCACATGTGCAGAACATAAAGCTTGATTTTTGGTGAAAAACCTATGTTTAATCAAACTAAAACAACAAATAAATAATAAAACCAAAACATATTAAAATTATATTCATTGGATAGCTCGTTCCAAAGACTACCATCATCTAGTTTGGTCTGTGAGGTCTCCTCAATTTTCATTCTCAACTCAAGCTTCGAAGGGAAAAATTTAGGAGTTTTTTGGTGCTAGAGGGGGAGGAGGGAAAAGTGGGCTTCGAGTGAACCCCCCTTGGAGGTTCGCTCGAACCAGGGTTTGAGCGAATCCCCTTTCCACAACCCTTTCCTTTGCTTTTTTAATTGAGAAATGTGGGACTAAACATTTAATGGGTTTGCTCAAACTATATGTTCGTTTGAACCCCCTAAAAACCAATTTTTTTTTGCATGGGGGCATTTTTTGCAATTTTTCTTTCACTGGAATTGTAAACCAATTTTGTGGGTTTACCCCATGATTCCCAAAGTCATCTAAACAACTTATCATTTTATCTTCATAATTGACTATAGACTTGTGTTCTATCAACCTATTGATCCCTAAAATTACATCATAGGTTCCTAAGGGAGCCACATAAAGATTGACTTGTGTTTGCAAGAAAGAAATGAGTCTACCATATTCTCTGCCCGATTCCCATATTGAACCATCCATGAATTTTCCATGTGTCTTCGTCTAACTAGTAACTTGGAAATTACTTTAGGATCTACAAAGCATTCAATTGCTCCAATATCAATTAATATAGAAACAGTTCGTCCGTAGAGCTTACCAAAAGTCTGGATTGGTGAAGATTGGAAATTTGCTTGCATTTTATCCATAGCTACATGAATCTGGTGTTGGGGTGCTCCTTGTTGATTCCTTCCTCTTTTTCTCATCATCTGCTAAGAAAAAGCATTGACATAATGTTCTCTTCCACACACAAAAAAATTTTGTTATGATCTTCTCTTGGTCCTTCAAACATATCCTTGTTGTTGTTGTTTTTGTCTTTACCTCTCTTATTGTTACCATTAGAATTCCCTTCAACTTTGTCTTGGGTATTGTTTCCACACTTCAGGTTTCAAATTTGACAATTGTTGCCTCCTTGTTGGTTATTGTTATGAAATTTTCTATTCCCAAATCTAATGTCTTGGTTCTTATGAAAGTTGGCCATCTATTGAAGTTTCTATCTTGTTTTGTAGCCTTCTCGAAAAACTCATCCATAGTCAAAGGATTATGGATATCCACCTCTACAGCTATCTGAGGCCTCAAACCCAAGATGAACTTATGTATGTGGAATAGTTCATCCATATGACATTGTAGAACATACTTTGAGCAAATGGTTGAACTTCTCCCAATACTATGTCATTGTCAAGCCACCTTGAGTCAGGGTTTGAAATTTAGTCATCTTCTTATCAAAAAAGAGTTGGGATAACCACCTCTTCTTGAAAAGTGTAATAAAAGTGTCTTATGTGGTCTCTTCAAGCAACAATTTCTTCTCAATTTTTACATTATCCCACTAGGTAGCTACTTCTCCAGTAAGTTGATATGTAACCCACATAGCCTTGGTTTCATGAGTTCAATTTCAAAGCTCAAAATATTTTTCCATCTCAATGATCCAACCCTCCACTCCATCTTTGATGGTTTTTCCATCAAATTTGGGTGGAGCAACCTTCTTGAGGTCCTTGCTCAATTCTTCTACAACTCTAGCCCTTGGAATTCCCTAGTCTTCATTCACTGGAATTTGTTCCCCTTGGTTTCCTCCATCTTGTACCACTTGATTTCCTCTAATTGTAAAATCCACCCCTTGGGTGCTACAATTTTTTTTTTTATTCCAATTAGCAACAACTACCAACTTAACCAACCAATCATTTTCCATTTAGATTAGAAGTGTTAATTTCAAGAGCTTTGTATTTGCCATGGTGACAACAAAAATCAACACCACTACTTATGCTTACAATCAACCCATGGCAAGGTCCCAACTTGGACAATGTCTTTCCTAGACCTACAACCTAAGCCCTGTGGGTTCGTAATGACCCTCCCTATGTATCCCCTCATGGGAAATTAGAGGCTTCGTAGTTCGCCCCACAATGACAGAGGGAGTTCAATCTCTCCTCTTGTATGAGATCTATTATTTCACCTTAACCCATATCTATTAATTTAGTTCATGTAAGCTATCAAAATAGTCAATTATAATATAATGATAGTAATCTTGCCATCAAGTGTTGGGTCCAAACCAAACATTAGTACATGTGCAAACATTTGCAATATTTACAAGGTGTCATTCATACCTGTTGTGCAGTTTTGCACACACGCCCCGCTGAAGGCAGGGACCCTCTTTTGCTTTGACTTTTTTGGTGTCTTGACCCTTCAATTTTGATGAGTTACCTTGATTTGGCATGTGCTTGAAATGTTTATCTTGCTAACCACCCCTTGGGTGCTACAATTTTTTTTTTTTTATTCCAATTAGCAACAACTACCAACTTAACCAACCAATCATTTTCCATTTAGATTAGAAGTGTTAATTTCAAGAGCTTTGTATTTGCCATGGTGACAACAAAAATCAACACCACTACTTATGCTTACAATCAACCCATGGCAAGGTCCCAACTTGGACAATGTCTTTCCTAGACCTACAACCTAAGCCCCGTGGGTTCGTAATGACCCTACCTATGTATCCCCTCATGGGAAATCAGAGGCTTCGTAGTTCGCCCCACAATGACAGAGGGAGTTCAATCTCTCCTCTTGTATGAGATCTATTATTTCACCTTAACCCATATCTATTAATTTAGTTCATGAAAGCTATCAAAATAGTCAATTATAATATAATGATAGTAATCTTGCCATCAAGTGTTGGGTCCAAACCAAACATTAGTACATGTGCAAACATTTGCAATATTTACAAGGTGTCATTCATACCTGTTGTGCAGTTTTGCACACACGCCCCGCTGAAGGCAGGGACCCTCTTTCGCTTTGATTTTTTTGGTGTCTTGACCCTTCAATTTTGATGAGTTACCTTGATTTGGCATGTGCTTGAAATGTTTATCTTGCTGGCCACCCCTTGGGTGCTACAATTTTATTTTATTTTTATTCCAATTAGCAACAACTACCAACTTAACCAACCAATCATTTTCCATTTAGATTAGAAGTGTTAATTTCAAGAGCTTTGTATTTGCCATGGTGACAACAAAAATCAACACCACTACTTATGCTTACAATCAACCCATGGCAAGGTCCCAACTTGGACAATGTCTTTCCTAGACCTACAACCTAAGCCCTGTGGGTTCATAATGACCCTACCTATGTATCCCCTCATGGGAAATTAGAGGCTTCGTAGTTCGCCCCACAATGACAGAGGGAGTTCAATCTCTCATCTTGTATGAGATATATTATTTCACCTTAACCCATATCTATTAATTTAGTTCATGAAAGCTATCAAAATAGTCAATTATAATATAATGATAGTAATCTTGCCATCAAGTGTTGGGTCCAAACCAAACATTAGTACATGTGCAAACATTTGCAATATTTACAAGGTGTCATTCATACCTGTTGTGCAGTTTTGCACACACGCCCCGCTGAAGGTAGGGACTCTCTTTTGCTTTGATTTTTTTGGTGTCTTGACCCTTCAATTTTGATGAGTTACCTTGATTTGGCATGTACTTGAAATGTTTATCTTGCTGGCCTAGGTGATTTCTCCAGGTTTCATATTGAAAATCTTAAGTTATGAGCTAAGTTCGGGTTTTTGCTTGGGGTCGAGATTTTCCGTCAAGGTCGGATTTTCCCGGATCCGGTTCAAACTCCAGTTATGCACTGTTGTTCAGAGATTTCCAGTCTTCGCAGAATTCTGCGTGGGTCGGATTTTCCCGAGATCCATCTTGTCGTCGAGTTTCCGGATTCTCCAACCTATCTTGTCAGCGGCATTAATGCTCCTCGTACGAGCTTTGAAGAATGTATTTAGCTGATTTTGAGGATGCTTGTGCTATTGTGCTTTGTCATTTGTATTCTATTGAGCTACGGAGTGCATTCTTGGAGTGTTGGATTTGATTTGGGGTGTTGAGTTTGCAAATTGTGGGTTTTGGTGGTGATTTCTTGTGCATTTTTGTTGCTGTCTTCGCGGAGCACCATTAAACTCGTGTTTACTGTTTTTGAGATTGATTTCCATTTCATAATGGTATGTATATGACGGCCTTTCTTTTGATTGATGAATGTAAATGGTGCCTTGACGTTTTTGGTTGTTCAGGGTTCAGATTTATGTGGTTTTGAAAGTTTGATGCAAGGGTTACGTGATATGGTTTGATTTCCGGTCTCCCAAGTAGTTTCTGACACTGTTCATTTGCTTGCATTATGAGATAAACTTGCTAGCGAGTCATTGATACCCCTAGTAGCGATTTAGTGGTTGAACCGATTGAATATTGAGCTTGCTTGTGCGTTAATGGCGGAACTGTAGGGTTTGATATCTAGGGCATCACCATTTTACCTTATCTTGCTTTTAAATTGGCCTAGAATGCAAAGAAAATCTGTAAAGGGCCCATATCAAACTTATCTCAGGCTTAGATTCTTGAAATTTATGATCAATCCATCAATCTAGGTGAAATCGTGATTAGAGACCGATGTTCGGGTTTTTCATCTGTCTCGGGATTTTCCAGCTTTGGCGGATTTTCCTGATCCCCTTAGTTTTTCCAGAATCTGCATGTTTTCAAAGTTTCATCCTTCTTCACGGATTTCCTTCTTGTCTAGATTTTCCCGAAATCCTGTGTTCCTTAGATTTTCCAAAGTTTACATAATAATGCCTCCTTCGCATAAATCCGTCTCGTTTGGATTTTCTCAGAATCTGATGAAACGTGAGGAAATATGGAATAACTTGATTTGTTAACGATTTTTGATGCATTCTATGATTGATTCATGATTTTTCGAGATCTCACATGCTGTGGTTTAATTGATAATGATCAGATTTAATTGTTACTAGGTATTTTCATGCTCAATCCGTTGGAATCAGTCTGGCCCGGAATTCTCCAAAATTCCTCGGCTTGGATTCCATGGATGGACCTAGAACCCGAATTTTGATATGATTGTTCTATATGAAATCTGATAACACCTTGTTGATTCGGGGGCTTGTTTTAAGGATGAACATGGTGTTTATGACTAATTTATGTGTGATCCTTACTATGGTTCCCTTTGTTGAGTGTAGGCTGAGTCTAGAAAAACAGTAGTTGGATCTTCAATATCTAAAGCGGAAAGAATTAAAATGGATATCAAGAGCAGGATCCCCGAAAGTAAAATCATATCAATATGGTCAAAGGTGATAGACACGAATGTTGGGCTGTGGGATTACGAGGAATTCAAGGGTAGGATGGTAGTAGATGATCTTCCTGTGGTGGCCAGAAGAATGATGGAGTCAGGCTTCGCACATGTAGGTGGTTTTCCCTCCATAGTCTAGTGTTATGAGTTGGTCCTCGAGTGCGCTAGACATTATGACCAAGATACATAGATAATTATTGGTCCTCAAGGAAGGGTTGTGGCAAATCTGAATCCGGTTTCCATAGCCCAGACCTTTGATATGCTAGATAGATCCCATGTGGTGGCCTTCAACATGGAAGCAGCTAAGAAGTATTAGGAAGAGGAGACTGTGAAATCACAACAGCTTATCAATTCCTGGCTAGAGAAGCCAAAGTCTCATTATTCCAAATTGCCTAAGCAGCTGTTCAGAGCAAAGTTCAAGAAAGAATACTATGATTCCATCACATTGCTTAGCAGGGTGGTTGGATTAAGGAATGCAGGAATGTTTGAGAATTGGATGTGCCATGTCATTGTGAGGATGGAACAAGAAAAGATCAACTACCATTGGGCAGGTGTAATTAGCAAGGTGATTCATGAACAATTGTCCAATGTGTTGCAAACCAAGACCTTCACAATGACCTCGTACTTAGTCTATGCACTTGCAAGATTTCATCCCTACAGAGGATTGATCACGAAGGGGATCTTTGGACAAGATGTTATTTATGAGGTTTACCCTCAATTGCATTTAGGAAGCTCGAGCTATAGGAGGGTGAATGATGCATTCACCATGCATATCACCAGATTGCTTCAAGGTGTGGAGCATGTAAGAATTTTAGACCAAGCTAAGGAGCTTATCAAGAAATATGGGGCTTGGTTTATTCAGTTCCCAACTTTCTCATACATCCAGACTGATGGATTGCCAAAGGACTCCTTACCAATTTCCAAGGTATCCTACTGATCACATCCTACTTTTGGAGGTAACTAGACAGATATGTGATTTCAATGCCATTGTCAAAAGGGACAAGCACAAAACTGGTTTTGGTGGAGATTTCCCTTAAGGATTGGCACTAGAGAGGCTTGCCCTTCCATTGGCTCTACTCAAGCTTCTGAGGAGGAGATGAGTGTTCTTGGTTTATCCTTCCACTCCAAGAGATCAAGATTTGATATCACAGGTGAAGCCCAAAAGAGGGTCAGTAGAGAATACAGCCACAAGGTTGAGTTAGATTACTGGGCTAATTGTAGCGATGAGTATGAGGTTAGGAAGAAGAAGTTTTCTCAACTCCCAGTTGAATCAGTCTGACTATACAATGTGAAAGCAGTCCTAGATCAACTCAAGGATGATGGGGACCTGATTCTGGGCCATGCTTATGAAGCAGTTAAAGATAGACCAATTGGTGATGTGGACTAGCTAGAAGAAGAAAAACAGAATTAGGACGGATAATGGATCCAGTCACCAAGTACACCAAAATGTGGCTAAAATATAAAATATGGGAATTAGAAAATGAAGGTGTACAATGCACTTTTGAATTAATGTGGGACTTGGACCCTCACTGTACTTTTGAAGAATCATCGGAGCAAGATCCTAAAGGCAAAGGCAAGGTGAGCTCCCCCTTCAAAATTAAGATTAAGGATATTCAAATGGAAAAGGCTCAAGAAGCAGAAAAGCAGAGGAAACTTATTGCTAAGAAAAGAGGGCATACTTCAAGGACTAAGGGGCCTGGAATAGTAGAAACTAAAAAGCAAGATTCTGAGGTTGGGACTCTTGTGCCTAAAAGGAGAAGAATCATAAGGCTATCACAAAAGGCAGGTTCTAAGGATGAAGAAGAGGTTGTTCCACCTGTGATAAGTGTAGAAAGTTCAGGGGAAAGGACACAAGTGTACACAAGGAAGTCTATGACTCCTTCTCCTATGGACAATGTACCAAAGGTGGATCCTCCTCTGGTTTCCTCTCATGCAGAACAGCAGGATGATGTTCCTTCTTCCCATGAGGCTCAAAGTGAACCAGGTGAATCTGAGAAGGCTAAGGAACATCATGATATTGAAGGAGAAGAATTTCGTGAGGGTGAGCTTTACAAGGCAGAGGCAGAAATAGAAAAGGTGATACAATCTCCCTTGGTTGCATACGAGGACTCACCAGTTAGAACTGAAGAGATCAAACCACCTCCAAGAGAAGAAGAGTCAGTAAGGATCCCATCGCCAGTGCATGGGGAGGAGCACATTGAAGAAAAGGACAAGGCCGAGGAGATTCCTGGAAGGAAGAATTTAAATGAAGATATGCCTAAGGATCAACAGGAGGAGGTAGGACAAAGTAAAGTGCAATTGGAGTCCATGGTTCCAGAATGGCTAAATAAGGAAATAAAGAGAAAGCAGGTTGTTGTGGAAGATACCCCACCCAATTGGGATGAGCTGTTGGCTAAGATAGGAAAAGATAAAGGAAAAAAGAAGGCTAGGGTGATTTCAAAGATCAAGAGGGATGAAGCCAACAACAAGGTGGTCCACATTGCCACTTCTGTCCCAGATAAAAACAGAGATGAGGTAATTGGAAGTGATTACAACTTGCAAACTATCAACTTAGGATCTGCTTCCATGGAGCAGGATGAAGAGTATTAGGGTTCTAGTGCTATTGTCCTAGGGAGATTAAGGAAGGAGGTTCAAACTAAACAGGAGCTAAAGAAAGAAAATGAGAGACTTAGGAAGTGTTTGGAAGATTTGATGAAACCCTTACAGTCCATCGACTCCTCATCTTCTGCTGCAAATCTCCTTCCCAAGGAAACTATCAGTGAGTTGGAAAAAATGAAAGCCACCACTCTTGCTACTGCCAATTGGTTACAAGGGGTGCAGTCTAAAGGAAATGATGCTATCAAGAACATTCTCTCGATTGGAGGAGATGCTATGAGGGCAAAAATTGGTTGAAAGAGGTGTTAGCTCAAGATAAGGAGGACACAAGCCTCTTGTTGCAAAAGACTAAGACCATCATGGAGTATACCAAAGATAAACTTGTAAGTGATGGGATTCTTCCTTCTGCCAGAGTTGCCAAACCTTGGGAATGGTTTGAGGCCTTGCAAATTAGGCAGAAGGTTTTGAGAAAGATCTATAAACAGAGGAGGAAAATTGATGATACCCTAGCTGGTGTTTATAATGGCTGCATTGCTTTTTTTGAGATAATGACAGGAAGAAGGAAAATTACACCCAAGCACTTGAACTTAGAATAGTTAAGGAGATGGTGGGATGAGGTTTATGTTCCAGTCAGTGATGATCCTATTTTTGAGCACCAATTAGATGATGCGGCCACTTACATTGTTGTCATTGATAAATATCTAACATATAAGGTAGATTGGGATAAATCGGTGGAACAGTCCAAGGAAAATATTGCATCAATTGAGAGCCGACTTAAGATTTTGCCTTTGCCACCCACAACCGACCTTGACGAGGTGCTTTTGAGGGTTCATGAAATGATTGATCGAAATAAGGATAAAGGGGAAGGTAGCTAATGTTGGGCTACATCGAGATTTGTGCTTCCCTATTATTTTGCTTGCATTGGTCCGAGTTGCATTGAAGATCCCAGGCCGACCTGGACGAAGTTCAATTATTTAATGCAAAGTTTATTTTATTTTGAATTTCTCTTGGCCGACATGTTTTGAGGCCTCTATTAATATGGCACTTGCCTCATTTGTAAGGGATATAGAGATAAGAAATAGAGACATAGAGATAGCTAGCATTGAAGCGAATTAAGTAGAGTAGAAGTTAGAAAGTAATGCTCTCAAGCAAATATTGTAACAGAAGACTAGAATTGTTGTTACAGTGGATAATTTAATGCAAGTGATGACATTGTGATTTGGTGCCATACTTGTGTTCTTCTTATCTTGCATGGTTCTTGTTATTCTATCCTTAACATTGCTTTGAGGAAAATCGATATCAGATATTTAGGATTAGATTTAATTCAATGATGTTTATGGTTTGATATTTGAAGTGTTGCAACGATCCCTGGTCCATACTTTTTGTAGCTAGCTGACTGTTAGTTGCTTTGCAAAGTTAGCCTGGACCATATATTTATTGTGCTTAGTTCAATTGTGGAGATTTATTCATTTCAATTGCCTTAGGGTTGTCTTGGATGAATTTTCATGATTTGAAAATCCTATTACCTTAGAAGATTGCACTGTTCTTGTGAGATTGCAGATTCATTTGGACAGCAGGAATTGGTTTGTGTGGGATTGGTCCATCTCAAGTATTTCATCATATGAATTATTAATCTTAGAGTAGTATTAGTCTTAGTAATTTCTTTGAACCCTAATATTTTGCTATTTCTTTATCATCTGAGTTAGATTCAAGTTTAAAAGTATCATCATATTGCTAGATCTGATAAATTGAAGATTTAGTCTTTGCTTGTAGTAAAGTCCCATTGTGATTACCAACATTTTCACATTTATCACTAAGTTGTTTATGCATTGTCAAGACCTAACATTAGAGACCTTGGGGTTATCTCTTGAGATTTGTTGATAGAGATTTACCTTTCAAGAGAGATAGGATATTATATTCTGTCTGAGTTGTTGCTGTGCAGAAAACATCATCAACAATACCATAATCTCAAATTATACACCATGGCCAACATGGGCATACCCCCATATACACAAGCTGATTAGCTCATACATAGTACAAGAACAACAATGACTGGATCGTATACACATAAAAGTATAATAGTGATTGGATTATACCTCGATCACAAGTGCAATAGTGATAGGATCATACACATCACAAATATAACAGTGATTGGATCCTACATAGGTCACAAGTACAACGATGATTAGCTCATATGTACATCACAAGTACCACAATTATTATCTCATTTGCATATCACAATTACCTTGGTGATTGGCTCCAACATATATCGCTAATATATAGTGACAAGCTCTAACATACATCACATGTACACAGTGACGAGCTCCACCCTACATCACAAATACAGAATAACGAGCTCCAGCATACATCACTAGTACCTAGTGACGAGCTCCTACATACATCACATCCATACTGGTTGGTTAACACAACACAATGGCTAACAAATCACAATGGCTAACACATGTCCATAATGCATCCCAAATAGAAAGAATATCGGTGCATTGCGCACTACATCATGGGTCTATCCTTTCCACCGATCTTCTACACCATTGGACAAATGGGAAGAGGATTTGGTGCATCTCATACTACACCGCGAGTCCATCCTCAACCCCACAAGGCTAGGTATACAGTTTGACAACTGGGAAGGGGATTTGGTGCATCCCATACTACACCACAGGTCCGTCCACCATCCCAAGGGTTTCCCAAGCAGTGAACCTACCAAACCCGATGGACTCCGACTTCAATCGCCTATAGGCCATCGGCGACAAGTTTGTCCACCTAGGAAGAAGTGGCTCCCGACATATACCACCTTATGACCTTAGTGGTATTGTCAACTATCTTCTTCACAATCCCGGATAACAATAGCCTCAGTCACTTCCATGCCCTCAGTGACAACCAGTGAACCCCCTCAATACAACGGTTGGCCTCAGATTACCGTTACCTGCACGGATGGGTCCCTACCCGTGCAACTGTTACCGTATCTTAATAATAACCAAAGTAGCTTGCTACCTTCACCTTCGTGAACCAGTTGAATGATGACTAATCACTAACAATAGCCCATACATTGATCATTGGCACGGTCTAATGACTTCCTATCCTTGCTCAAATATCCCAGAGGTTCACACTTGGGCCGGTTATACATAACATGAAACATAATCACAATAAACATTTATGCGGGCCTATACATAGAGACCTCTAGGTATGGAGTTAGTTATCACAACACATAAGGTCACATGGAACCAACACGTGATGGAATTTTCCAAACTTAAACATATAATCAATTGCCAATTATAAGTAGTTAAAGTGCATACTTTATTCATATACTATTCAAATCATATCATGCATTAAAAATAAGTTATTAGATTCCCTTAACTCCTTTCATTACCCATTTGATACCCATTTCAGCCTCAAACTAAAGCTTATGGAGGAGGAAAGGTCCAACCAGTTAGGAGCAAGCCCAACCCTTGGAGTTGACTGCCCGAGCCCCCCAGATCCTCCCCTTATGGACTTGAAGTCATAGGGGCATCCATTGCCCAAGGACCGCCTACATTCCAGCTTCCAAACGGGTCAAAGTTACATGTAGTTCTCCTAATATGGTCTCTCAAGGATACCTACACCCCAGTTCCCAATTTAGTATGAACTTATACCTTGAGACTTCCATCCGTGTAAGAAAAGGTACATCAAATCAAATCTCACCTTAGTTATTATCCATTATACAACAACCATGCAACCCCCAAAAGTCTAATTAGGTTAACGACTACCTTGAGCCTGAATGGTAAATTACCTTTGCAAAAACCTTAGTAGATAGGGTTCTCTAGCCCACTCACTTAGACACGAAATTACCACCCACAAGGAAATTGGTGTTAAGTTACTTTGTCATGATTAGATATTTCCATAGGGATTTATCCATGTTAATCTCTAAGGTCGAGGATGAAACCCAAGAGTATTCCATCCCATTGGAGTATCGATTATAAAATAATGAATTGCCACCTCTCAAACTAGTTTAACTGCTTAGCGATTCTATATTTGTTCAATATACTATTCAAATTTTGGTAATTTGTTTCTCTTATAGAGTAACAAGATTTTGCTAGAATTAATCAAAATGAATCAGTATGATTGTCCTTGCCACTTTATTGGCAATAATTACAAACCTTCTCTAAACATAATCAACAGTTGAGTCGTAAGGAGACAAATGGGCAATACCAAATTGTTAAGATTATCGTATGAATGTGTACACTCAATAACATTAATAATGTCCTTAACCCCCAAATTTCATTTTCCTTCCAATGCAATCCCACATTCTTATAATAGTTTAGTTTAACGCTCGTCCACTAACCAAGTCTGCTTAGACTTGTTAAACAAATTTCATATCATATATCATTGAAGTAAATGATAGTTTCATTCTATTTAATCATAAAATAATTTAGTACAAGTATAGTTTTAAAGTTTCATTAATGAATTCCTTATCACCTACATTATTAAGTGATTGTATGCTAGATATTGTATCAGATGTATTATATTTTTGGATAGTATTATAAGGTGTTTTTATCGCTTGATATTTAACCTAGACTTCCTTGCCATCTTGATTCACTTGGAGTCTCAATATAGTGTTTTAATGGACTCGATGGTGAGATTATATTCTCAATAATTATGTAATGCATTTAGTCATTATAAAATAAGTTTAATATTGACTTTCTTATACTCGAGGGGTCAATAGATATTTTCTAATCATATTAAACATTTACCTTAATACCCAAATGCCATTCTAGACTTATTTAAAAACAACAACCATCATTGCCCCCATTTCATCTTTATAATCATTACATGTTCTTGAAGTATTCCTTTGCAAATCCATCTCATATCCGAAATTAAAGATCTATTATGAGAAAGTTTTAAGTTAATTTATGACACTTTAGAGATATAAGTTTCATGAAACATTTAGTCACACTCAAGTGGGTTATGAAACAACTCAACTTCGTAATCTATCTTTAATGTCTATCCATTTAGAGTTTCCCACAAGGAATGAATCTTCTATGTTTACGAAGGCTTAACAACACATTCAAAATCAAACGAATCCAGTCATATCAATTTACCAAAAATTAATCATATTATCTTCACAATGCATTAATTTAACACAAGTCACTAGTTTATCTCATATTGGGGTTCTTATATTTAAGATGCTACCATAGTGTCCACCAATATAATCAACATATAGTGAGTTCCTCGTAAATGTTTCTACGCAGATCAAGCCAAGTTAAGATCTTATATAAGTACTAAGGCATATGATTTTAGCAAAAATATTTATGATACAACTATATTTCATAGATCTAACACTGGTCAGAACAATGATACCTTACCGTATTACTTGCATCAAGGATATGCACAAGATTATCGTATGTCTTCCCGTGAAATATTGTCGATTTCCTTTGTAGGGTTTACAGAAGATTTATAATCTAACCTACAAATGCTAGTAATTAAATCCGATGAATATCTACTCCAGGTTTCACATAACCATCGTTCCTCAGGTTTTATGCCATGCAACTATGAAAGGTAGATTATAGTATTTTGTCATTCTATTTTATGGATGCCTACTTATACTAATTTCAATATATATTACTACCCAAAATTATTTAGTGAATCCCATGATAAAATGTATTGCAGCCTCTACACCCCGCTATGGAAATATTTGAAATTTCTTTTATCAGCAAGACTATAAGCAAACTAACAGGGAATGTTTTTAAATAAAAAGAAAGAAAATTTAGCAAATGGACCAACGGAAACAACTAACCTTTTGCGTGGGTAATCGCGTCTATAATTGTTGCCAAACTGTCCTGCCCTGCTCCTATTCCCTCCTGCAATCTTCCTCAACTCTGCTTCTTTCTATCTCCCATGCGTCTGATAAAATTCCTCTCCTTTAAGCTTGATGGGAAGTCCATCACTTGTTCAAAGGCTCCCATTACAGCACAGGCTGCGAGGATGCTGGAAAAGGTTGTAGATTCTGGCTTTACACCTGCCAAATGCATTTGCTTGAAAGTTTCTAAATCCTTTTCAACAAATCCACTTTGTGAATATCCTGCAATCAGGGCAGTCCATAAGAAGAAGTTTCTTTGAGGCATTCTGTCAAACAGTTCACGTGCCTTTTCTATGCTTCCACATTTTGGATACAAAATCTCACAAAATTCCTGCACAGTTGTGCACAACCCGTTCCAAAGCTACGCTATTTGGAGACTTGTCTGTTGTGCACTTCCTCATGATGATACCCATGTCTTCTAACTTCTGCAGCGAGATATTACACCTCCTACTCTGCTCTTTTCTTCCTCTTGAGCAAATTTCGTTTTTCCCTCTTTGCTTGTCCCTCCATCCTCTTTTCTTTCCCCTTACCCTGCTCGATACTCTTCCTACGCCCTCCCTTTTCCTATGTCGTTTTCTGCATTATAAAACCAAACTTAAATAAGAAATTAGAGAGGTCGTGGGGTATTAAGTCTTCCCTACCATTTTTTCCCTGAAGAAATGGGTTACCATGCTCATTTAATGACACCCATTGCCATGCCTTACCTCTTAATTTCTCATTGTCTCCTATCATCCTTTCCAGTTTAATGCTCGCACAGCAAGACCATCTTATAGTCCATGCCTCTCTTAAATTTGAAATTGACTATGTTATTTTATTTTATTATTTTTATTTTTATTTCTTTGCTCTCCAATAGCCACTGTGTAGACGCTGACGGGGATGTGACACTAACTTGCCATTCCAAGTTATCCAACCTTTCCCTTGTTTCAGTCAAAAGGTTGGAGAGAGATAAAGAGGAAGAGAGTAATAGATAGGCAGAGAGAAAGAGAAAAGAGAGGAAGGGAGAGGAGAGAGAAAGAGAAATATATAGGGAGATATAAAGATATAAAGAAAGAGAGATAGAGGAGATATATAGATAATATAAATAAAAAGATAGGAGTAGAGAGATGGAGAGGGACATAGAGATGAAGGGAGAAATAGCTAAAGAGGTAAGCGGAGAGACAAAAAAGAGGGAGAGAGATGTCAAAGAGAGGGAAATAGGGAAAGAAAGAAATCTATGCATAGAGAGAGGGAGATGGATAGAGGAATAGATAAATAGAAAAAAAAAAGAGAATAAGGAGAGGAGGGAGAGAATTTGCAAAAATAAAGGGAAAACAAAAAATGACATATATAGAGAGGGGGGAAAGATTGATAGAGAGGGGAATATAGCAAGATAGATATAGAAAAGAGAAAGAGAAAGAGAAAGGTAAAGAGAGGTGTACAGAGGGAGAGAGGGAGGTTAATAGAGAGGGCAAGAGAGATAAATAAGAGATATAAAGGGAAAGAGAGAGAAAAAATATAATGACTTTCAATCAACTATTTTGTGACAACAATCCAAAGATGACATCTGTCCATTGTAATATATGGTCAAGACCTATCACACCATTCACTTAAAGACTCAATAATTCACCTTTAAGATATGTTCAGTATTTCTATTGCACATGTATAGAGGTGTGATTGCTAGCATACTTTTTTGTATAATTGAATTAACCTAATTTGATTACTTGTAAACATTAATCATGTCTAGACATATTCTACCATGTACATAATAACCAAAATACAATGGACATATATTAAAAAACTAAAACTACAAAATTAAAAATATAACCAACATAATAAAAAAGAAACATACACATATATAATTATACTGAAAAGAGTAGTAACATTGAATCTTTGAATACATAAAAAAAACCAAACAAATAATTTTTTTAATATTAATACATGTACATATAAATATATAATAATTACTACATTTTTCACAATAAAATTTGAGTTGACCAAACAATTCCCCTTGCATCCGCATTGTGAAGCCCTCTATATTGGTATTAATGAAATTAATAGCATAATAATTGTTAAGAGAGGGGAATTAGGTGAGTTTTTCCCTACCTCACAAATTTGAACTTTTACTAAATTAAATAAAATAATTTTTACATAAATAAAATTAAAGTAAATAAAATAATTCAAGATGTATTTTATTTTTCATATAAATTTTAATTTAAATTTTAAAAAACCACTATTCATTATTTCAAAATATATATATATATATATATATTTTTATTATATCATGATTTGAAAGTATATTTTTTTTATATGTAAATAAAAATGAAAATTTATATGTATATGTATTGATAAAATAATATTAAAGTAAAATAAAATAGCTCTTTAATAAATAAAATAATTCCAATAAATATATTTTAAAATATCTATAATACTATTTATAACTAGATAACTAACTTTTTAAATTTACAACTTTACAATAAGGTGAAATTGTCTTTGAACTAACATAAAGTATAAAAATAGTTACATTAAGTCATATAAAAATAACTTGCATTAGAAACATGAAATCAAGGTCCTTGAAATATATTAATTTTTATGAGATCGAATAGGGTCCCCCCTATAACTATCTATTATCTAGGGGGAAACTAGGAACTAAACCTTGAAACTTAGATCCCCCGTGAAAGGGGGTTCAAACCTGGACTGCATCACTATAGTCGACACCCTCCCCTCCATATAGATATAGATTAGATAGTCTCGTTGGCACCCTCTACTCTACCTTGACCTCCAAATAGATAGGGGCAGTTGAGTCCC
This sequence comes from Sequoia sempervirens, assembly GCA_007258455.2. Lineage (NCBI taxonomy): Eukaryota > Viridiplantae > Streptophyta > Pinopsida > Cupressales > Cupressaceae > Sequoia > Sequoia sempervirens. The sequence continues at coordinate 133,022,622 of VDFB02271358.1, read as the reverse complement.
AGTTCTATATATAGGGTAGGGCAGGGCTATCAGTCACCATATCATCAGATAGATAGGAGCAGTGTCGAGTCTCTACTTTATATCTATAATAATAAAGTAAAATAAAATAGCTCTTTAATAAATAAAATAATTCCAATAAATATATTTTAAAATATCTATAATACTATTTATAACTAGATAACTAGCTTTTTAAATTTACAACTTTACAATAAGGTGAAATTGTCTTTGAGCTAACATAAAGTATAAAAATAATTACATTAAGTCATATAAATAGATAGGAGCAAGGTCGAGTCTCTACTCTATATAGATATACGCAGTGTCGAGTCTCTACTCTACCTTGACCTCCAAATAGATAGGGGCAGTTGAGTCCTAGTTCTATATATAGGGCAGGGAAGGGCTCTCAATCACCACATCATCAGATAGATAGGAGCAGTGCCGAGTCTCTACTCTATATTATATGTATTGATAAAATAATATTAAAGTAAAATAAAATAACTCTTTAATAAATAAAATAATTCCAATAAATATATTGTAAAATATCTATAATACTATTTACCATATTTTTTAAAATAAAAATAAAATAAAATAAATTATTATCAAAATAAAATGATGGCTTTCAAGAATGAAATTAAAAATTAAATACAATATATATATAATCTCTTGTTTCTAAGTGATTCTAAGTTAACTAAACCATCTATGTGTGTTATTAGTTGGTTCACACAATTTTGTAGTGCTTCTCATTTTTAATTTTTTGCTCAGCTGTTTGTATCAATTATTTAATACTTTATTTCAATAAAAAAAATTATTTATTTATTTATTTATTTTTTAAATATTTATATAGTAAAAATATAAAGACAAAATAAATTTTAGAAGTTTTTATAATTATTTTATTTACTCTAAAAATGATTTTTTTAATTTATTTTAAAAAATATTTATTAAATTTTAGTATATATCTATATATATATATATATATAGTGTTTTTAAGTTTTGATATATATATACATAATAATATTTATTTATGTTTATTTAAAAGTCACAGTTATATATTAAATCTGCAAAATGACAAGGATGCATGTTTATTTAAAATTGATGGACAATATTTATTTATGTTTCTCCGAGAATATTGGAAGGCATACAATTCTATGAAAGACAACAGGTATTTTAATAAAAAAGTCACCGAAAACATTGCTTGACAAGGATTTTGCGATGGTCAAATAAAAGCTGGCCTCTAACTCTTTATCTTTTCAGTTCTTCCCTACCTAGCATGCATTTCGGTTCGTTTTATTCTCAGTTTCTTGGGTTTATTTAATGGTGTTCCACATGTTCATTATTCAGTGACGAGGAGAAGGTGGTGACGGATGTGGTGAATCATGTATTACAAGAATTGAAGAAGGATCGCTTAGATGTTGCCAAGCATCCCGTGGGTCTGGATGAAGCTGAACAAGACTTTAATGACAAGATTGCACTTCAATCTGCTGGGCCAATACAAATTGTGGGGATCTACGGAATGGGTGGTATGGGCAAGACCACCCTTGCAAAGAGACTCTATAACAAAAAGTGCTCGATCATTGGTAAGTCAAGTTTTCTTTCCGATGTTCGCGAAGCTGCAAAGAACAATCGATTGCATAAGAAACAAAAAGAGCTTCTGAAGGACCTGGACCTTGAAAGCAGAGATTTTAAAAATGTAGACAAAGGCAAAGAGATTCTAAAAAGCCGCTTGAGATCTGTTTCTGTGCTTATCGTTCTAGATGATGTGGATCACACAGACCAATTAGATACTCTATTGCCTGCAAGGGACAGCCTTGGCCACGGAAGTCTCATTATTGTTACCACACGCGAGTTGAGTGTCCTTAGAGCGTGGAACATCTCCGCTTTATATAAAATCAGAACACTCAATCCTGCTCATGCCGAGCAGCTTTTTTGTTGGCATGCATTTGGACAACCCTCTCCATTGTTGGAATTCAAGGCACTTGCTGAAAAGTTCATAAATGCTTGCCATGGTTTGCCTTTGTCACTCAAGGTCTTAGGGGGTCTGCTCTGTGGGGAGTCCAGCGAGAAATATTGGCAGTCTCAATTAGACAAACTGACCAGGATAGTGCCAGACGACATCAAATTGAGACTCAAAATAAGCTATGATGCTCTAGATAAAGAAGAGAAAGAGATGTTTCTGGATATAGCGTGTTTCTTCATTGGATGGACAAGCGGTGAGGCCATTGCAGTATGGGACGGATCAAAGTGGAATGGTCTGCACGGTTGGCAAAGGCTTGTGAATAAATGTCTTGTTGAAGAAGACAAGTATAATTCCATAAGAATGCATGATCATTTGAGAGATTTGGGAAGGGAGATTGCAAATCAGCATTCACCATATCGTCTTTGGTCTAAAGAGCAGATTATCGAGATTCAGCCTCAACAGGTGAAGTCCGTGCTTTCTTTCATGGCTTTACTAATCATGGCTCTAAACAGTTCTATTCCTTTAAAATATTTCTTATTTTTTAATTTTGACTATTCAGGAAGCAGTGCGAATCCGAGGAATGGCAAACGCATTCGGTGACAATTGTTTCTTACGGCAAGGAGAGATCATAATACACACAAGCCAAGGAGAGCGAATCCTCGCGCCTGGCTCGCTTGGATTGAAGATTTTTGTTGGTGATGGAGATTTCATTAATGAGGAATATAGCGAACTATCTAAAGAACTGGTTTGCCTTCGGTGTAGAAGATTTGAGCACAAAAATCTTCCATCGTGGCTTTCATTGAAAAAATTAAGAATTTTATATCTTTCCTACCCTGAGAGATTAGAATGTTTGTGGGAACTTGATGCGGATGTATGTATATTGCTTTATGGTACTTCAAAAAAATGTTAAATGGAAATATTTTTTTAATTTATGGTATGTTTGTTAATTGTATCGAAAATTGGCTGCAGGCTCCTTTGCAGTTAAGAGAATTGTTTATTCAGGAGTTCAGCAGTTTCGAAGGATTTCCAAGGTCGATAGCACATCTCAAGAATTTGAAAAAGATATCAATAAGTGAGCATTGGAGGTTCGATGATACATTGAACGGCCTCCCAGAAGAATTTTGTAATCTCCACTCGCTGGAGCACCTGGACATGGGACGGTGTAGAAATCTGTCATACCTGCCGAGTAATTTCGGCAAGTTGACCAATCTGCAACACCTAGATTTGAGTTATTGCGGCACGTTGAAGATATTGCCAGATTCTTGTAAGGAGTTAACACTTCTGAAATATCTCGATCTAAGCTACTGTTATGAGCTCACCATCAAGTCGGAGTTACACATTTTGGAAAACATGACAAAGCTAGCATATTTGAGTTTTAAAGGATGCAGGAAATTGGAAGAGTTGCATCTTCCAGAAGTAGATTCCTTAACAAAGCTCTATTTAGGAGAAACCAGGTTGAAGGATCTGCCAGCTAACATCTATCACTTAACCAAGTTGACCGAGTTAGTGATAGGGAGTGAGTTCTTGACCACCTTGCCAACCTGTCTTGGGAATTTGTCCTCGTTGACTACACTAGAAATCCACAAGTGCCAGAATTTGGAATCTTTACCGGATTCTCTGGAGCATCTTAATTTCTTAAGAGATTTAAGAATACTGCAGTCAAGAGTGAAGTATTTACCAATATCTTGTATCCATCTTCAAAGTCTGTATATACAAAAGACCCCAATCAGTGAGTTGAGTTATGGGACAGGGTGCATGCTCAAGACGATAAATCTGAAGGCCACGAAAGTGTCCAAGATTTCAATTTGCGGAGATTGTTGTCCCTTCCTTGAGACTCTGTCGCTTTATTTTAATGAGGATTTAAGGGAGATAGAAATCCTGCCAGCAACATTGAAGAGCCTGTATGTTTTCATGTGTAAAGTTCTGAAGGACATCAGGGGTGTCCGTGGCCTGAAAAACCTTAAGAATCTGTCTATAGAGTACTGTGAAGAGGTAGACGGGCTTTCATGTTTTTCCGAATCAGCGTCTTTGGAAACATTCAAATTGATAGGTAGCAGCAAAGTGAAGAAAATAGCAGGTCTACAAGAGTTGAGATCATTGCGGGAGCTGAGCATAGAGTTAGATGAGCTTCCAAGTCTTGCAGAGTTAACTTCTCTAAGAAAAATTACATTGCAAAAGTGCAACAAATGGGAGAAGATAGAAAGATTAGATCATCTGAGATCACTGGAGGAGCTTAAGATAAGTCACTGTCCAGAGTTCGAGGCGCTTCCAAGTCTTCGACTGACATCACTGGAGAAGCTCATGATAGATAACTGTCCAGAATTATATGGGCTTCCAAGTCTTGGAGAATTAACTTCTCTAAAGAAATATGAATTGATAAAGTGTCACAAATTGGAGAAGATAGAAGGTTTAAAAAGCCTAACATCACTCGAGATGCTGAGAATACATGACTGTCCAGAATTAGATGCTCTTTCAAGTCTTGCAGAGTTAACTTTCCCGAAAACAATTAAATTGGAAAAGTGCAACAGATTGGAGAAGATAGAAGGTTTAGAAAGCCTGATATCACTGAACACACTCAGAATAGATGACTGTGCAGAAATTAAGGGGCTTCCCAGTCTTGGGAAATTAACCTCTCTAAACAATTTTAAATTGCTAAAGTGCTACAAATTGGAGCAGATAGAAAGTTTAGAAAGTTTGAGATCAATGAATACGCTGACCATAAGTGACTGTCCAGAATTAGATGGGCTTCCAAGTCTTGTAGAATTTACTTCTCTCGAAAACTTTGAATTGGTAAAGTGCCACAAATTGAAGAAGGTAGAAGGTTTAGAAAGTTTGCAATCATTAAAGCAGCTGAAGATAAGTGACTGTCAAGAATTAGATGGTCTTCCAAGTCTTGCAAAATTATTTTCTCTGGAAAATTTTGAATTAGAAAAATGTCACAAATTGAAGAAGGTGGAAGGTTTAGAAAGTTTGTCATCATTGAAGAACCTGAAGATAATTGACTGTCAAGAATTAGATGGGCTTCCAAGTCTTGCAAAATTATTTTCTATGGAAATTTTTGAATTAGAAAAGTGTCACAAATTGAAGAAGGTGGAAGGTTTAGAAAGTTTGTCATCATTGAAGAAACTGAAGATAATTGACCGTCCAGAATTAGATGGGCTTCCAAATCTTGTAGAATTAACTTCTCTCAAAAAATATGAATTGCAAAAGTGCCACAAATTGAAGAAGATAGAAGGTTTAGACAGTCTGCAATCACTAAAGAACCTGAAGATAACTGACTGTCAAGAATTAGATTGGCTTCCATGTCTTGCAAAATTAGTTTCTCTCCAAAAATTTGAATTGGAAAAGTGCAACAAATTGGAGAAGATAAAAGGTTTAGAAAATCTGTCATCACTGAAGAACCTGAAGATAATTGAGTGTCTAGAATTAGATGGGTTTCCAAGTCTAGCAGAATTAACTTCTCTCAAAGAATTTAAATTGAAAAAGTGCTACAAACTGAAGAAGATAGAAGGATTAGAAATTTTGCAATCACTAAAGAAGCTGAAGATAAGTGGCTGTCAAAAATTAGATGGGCTTCCAAGTTTTACAAAATTAATTTCTCTTCAAAATTTTGAATTGAAAAAGTGTCACAAATTGGAGAAGATAGAAAATTTAGGAAGCCTGCCATCACTGGAGAACCTGAAAATAATTGACTGTCCAGAATTAGATGGCCTTCCAAGTCTTACAGAGTTAACTTCTCTCAAGGAATTTGAATTGGAAAGGTGCCATAAATTGAAGAAGATAGAAGGATTAGAAAGTTTGCAATCACTAAAGATGCTGAAGATAAATGACTGTCAAAAATTAGATGTGCTTCCAAGTTTTGCAAAATTAATTTCTCTTGAAAAATTTGAATTGAGAAAGTGCCACAAATTGGAGAAGATAGAAGATTTAGGAAGTCTGCCATCACTAAAGATGCTGAAGATAAATGACTGTCAAAAATTAGATGTGCTTCCAAGTTTTGCAAAATTAATTTCTCTTGAAAATTTTGAATTGAGAAAGTGCCACAAATTGGAGAAGATAGAAGATTTAGGAAGTCTGCCATCACTAAAGAAGTTGAAGATAAGTGACTGTCAAAAATTATATGGACTTCCAAGTTTTGCAAAATTAATTTCTCTTGAAAAATTTGAGTTGGGAAAGTGCCACAAATTGGAGAAGATAGAAGATTTAGGAAGTCTGCCATCACTAAAGAAGTTGAAGATAAGTGACTGTCAAAAATTATATGGACTTCCAAGTTTTGCAAAATTAATTTCTCTTGAAAATTTTGAGTTGGGAAAGTGCCACAAATTGGAGAAGATAGAAGATTTAGGAAGTCTGACATTACTGAAGTACCTGGAAATAATTGACTGTCCAGAATTAGATGGTCTTCCAAGTCTTGCAGAATTAGCTTCTCTCAAAGAAATTGAATTGGGAAAGTACTACAAATTGAAGAAGATAGAAGGATTAGAAAGTCTGCCTTCATTGGAGTACCTGAAATTAATTGACTGTCCAGAATTAGATGGCCTTCCAAGTTTTGCAGAATTAACTTCTCTCAAAAAATTTGAATTGGGAAAGTGCTACAAATTGAAGAAGTTAGAAGGATTAGAAAGTCTGCCATCATTGGAGTACCTGAAAATAATTGACTGCCCAGAATTAGATAGCCTTCCAAGTCTTGCAGAATTAACTTCTCTCAGAGAATTTGAATTGAGGAAGTGCCACAAATTGGAAAAGATAGAAGATTTAGAATTATTGGAGAATTTGGAAGTACATGCCCGCTCGAATGCGCCGTGTATGATCGGCTTGGAGCACTGTGAGAGATTGAAGTCGCTGGTGGTCGTGGCAAATGACATACCAGTTGTTGAACCATTCATCAGTAACATACAGGTACTAGAAAATAGTTACATTAGAAATATAGACGTCTATTTATTATTATGAGGCATCTGATTTTGTACTGCCTGTGCCTTTTGCAAACAATGTGCAGAAATGGCCAAGAGAAGTGATTATATGCACAAGGGCAGTGATTGATGCGGGCTCGCTGAAAAACTTCTTTACCTCTTTTCCTCTGAAAAGTGTGGTCGAATATGGGTTATTCGGAGGCTTAAAATTGAATAGGCCGCAGTGTTCCGCCAACGCCAATGCCATTCTGATATGTTTTATCATAGATTATGTTTATCCCGAGTTGCTCTTCCATATTTATACAGACAGAGGCAATCGTTTTTATACTGAATTGGCTAATGGAATATGGCTATGGATGGGCGTCTTCCCACAAGGTTCAGATTGGCTTCAGTCAAACCGGTACGAAATTTGGGCATCCAACAAGGATAAAGATGTGAAAGTAAAAGAGGCATGGTGCGTGATGGGCGTTGAGGGGAGCATACTCGAGGCTTTCCATCAGCTTTCCCGAAGGTAATGAGTGCTGAACTAGTTTTATATGTATAAAATAATTGTGTATCTTCTCATCAAAAATAATATTTAAGTTTTGATCTGTCTATGGCTGTATATTTGTGATAAATTTTAGGTTACGAAGGATAGATGCAATAAAGGCACAATTTAATTTACGAGTCTCTATGTCATTTGGAGAAGGATAAATCAGGGCGATTGAATAATAGAAAGTATGATTAAATTATAAATAGTAATAAATGCATGATACATCACTTAGTTTTATAATAAAAAAATGATTTTTAATTTTTTTTTTTAATAATGAATATTTTGTATATTTTATTGGTTTTAAAAATGATTATCTACAATTTCATTGAAAATCGAAGGTTGGGGTGAATGTCAATTTATGGTAATGAGACAAAGTCATGTTTCGTCATGGGTAGTTAAGGACCAATTCTTGAGATAGGGTGGCCCTTCTTCATTTTAGACTATACTAGGTCTAGAAGGATAATTTGTAAGGTTCTTATAAGATAGTTAAAGATAAATAAGAAAAACACAATTGACCTTGAAAGCAAACCCACCTTGTGCACATAAAACTCCTAAAGATTTATCACTAGAGCTTCAATATGTAGGTTTGTAGACTCAAAACCTAAAAATCTCCATTATGCATATAATACCACACTTATATATGCAACTAAAGATAGAAACAAATCTATATCTCTTTATATGAATCCCCTTATGCTTTGCATACATCACATTTATAATCTACAACTACACAAACACACTTATCTTGATTTCAATCATCTTGAGCTCACAAAGATTTGATATAGGTTATACAATTGAATCATGAAATTTTCATGATCTTATCTTCTCCTAGGTTATTAAGGAACAAAGAAAGTTATTTAAATGAGAAATGTTGATCGTCAAGCCAAAAGGACTAGTGCCTATCTATTGAGAAAATCAAATATAGTAAAAACATCACTTATAATTAAAGATACTTCAAAATCTCCATTTTCAATCAAGAACATCCCATTTGTATTAAGGAAAAAAATTACAAAATCTTTTGTAATATTTTGTAGCATTGTCATGCTAACTAATCTATAAAATAATCAAACCAATAAATATGACTAGATAGATTTTATGACACACTCATCAAACTCCCCCATACATTATGATTATGAAAACATTCACATATTTAAATAAATTTCAAACATAACAATGCCTTCTCAAAATCATAAAAAACCTTACAAACAATAACATATAGTCATTGATTCCTAGAACAAGCTTTTAAGACTATATTATGCCATATTGGTTCAATGACTATCTCTTATTACATTAGAAAAGAATGTATATATGTCCTAATAGGTTCATGCTACAATTCAAGATGATGGCACATGTAATAATTTTGAGGCTTCACCAAGGACAACTACTCTCTACTCATATATTAAATTCACTCTAGTCGCAAGAAAAAACCAAATATGATCTTATATAAATAAAGTAATCTTCCTTGGATCTAGTATCATGCTGAAAATAGGGGAAGAAAATTCCTTTAATCATGCAAATTAGCTACCCACATGTACTCTTTACAATCTTCATTTAGTGCTGAAATGGTGACCTATACATACAAGAGATCATATTTAACTTGACTATCACTCATGATATAGATACTTGTCATGTTCTCAACTTAATTTTGTAGCTCCACCTATTACACAAAGTGTAGGCATCATAAATTTATTCACAGTAGAAGTGGCAACCTTTGCAACAAAGTGGCTAGGCAAAGCAAGCAACCCCTATGAGCCATCCAACAGTGTGCTTAGGGCTTAAAAACCCCAAAATCTAACATAGTAGAAAAAGGGACGAGCTTAAGCAAAGCATTAGACATAGAACGCCTCAAATCCACCACCAAGTCCTTGTTCAAGAGTTGGATAGGAAAACTAGGGATGGGTGGGAAACATCCATTTGATATAGTGGGAGAGAGTGAGAGAAAACCATTTTGTCTAAAATAATTATAATGTTATATAAAGATACATTACTTAATATAAAATTAAGTCATTTTTGGTGTTACTTGCAAATAATTATTTGTATAAATTGATTAAATGCATCAAGTCTTTTTTTAATATATTTGAATTAAAGTTTCTTAATTATTAAATTCATAATATTGTTATAAATTTAAATTAGTAAAAATAGTCAAAGATGTTATTAGATGACCCATAAACATGTATATAAATAATTCTATCAACCAAACACTGCAAAAATATTTAAATTACTTTACAAAATTGTTAAATGACACTAAAATTAAAATTTAACCAACGTCTGTAAAGCTAACGTTTTTAATTTTGTTCAAACAACAAATCTTGGGTGCGAACTTAATACTTTGAGCTGGAAGCATTTCCATCCTTTGGCATCTATGCATCCTTCCTCCTTCAGGTTGTGGCTCCCACTTTTTTTGAACTTTTGCTTGTCTTTGTATTATGTATTGTTCTCATGACTTTTTATCTCAAAGAGGTTTTTCAATTCAAGAAGCATCCACAATGACTATAGTAGTATGAGTTTCTATTTACTTTCAAACATGTGCATATGAAGTGTATGGTACATTTTTTTAGGATGAGACTATTGGATGAGCAAGAAGAAGTGGCAATATGAAGCCATTGTAGAGAAGGCTTCAATCAAGGTTTGAATTCTGATGTTTCCATTAATAAAAGGGTCATGTCTAATGATTATTTTTAAATATTATTCAGTTTAATAATTAAAAAAATTTGATTAATAAAAATAGAATATATATTTATATTTTAAATGTGAATGAGATATAAAATTATTATTAATTATTTAAATATTAGAAAAATCATGTTTAATAGCTATTTTTTTAAATATTACTTGAAATTCAATAATTAAAAATATTTTTTGATTAATAAAATAAAATATATATTCATCATTTTAATATGAATGAATATTCAAATTATTATTAATTATTTAAACATGAAATAAAATAATATTTAAATTTAATTAAGAGGGTCAACACCATTATGATTTAGGAAAGCTGTGACACAAAAAAAAGCAAAAAAGGATAGCAGCCACCGACCATGAACCAACAAAAAGCTAACAAGAAGCCATCACCAAGCACAACCAAAGCTAGCCTAAGGACTTTAAAGTCTCAGCAACCTCAACTTCAAGGTTGCACATCTCCTAGGTCACCTTTTTCAGATCCTAGATCTCCTGAGGTGAAGAATCCGCTTTTCTCTTCAGGTTGGCTCTAATCCTCTTCGAGGGGCCAAAATCGTCTTTCTTACTTTTATCCTTGTCAGCTTCCTGTTGTGACCTTTTTCACACATCATCCCATTGCAAATGGGGACCCCCCTAATTTTGGCTTTGCTTTTTCGATCATTTTGTTGTTGTCTCTCTTTTCTACTGTCTATCTTTTCGGGATGGGCCCATCGTTGAACCTTAACATGAAATTTTGGCTAAGTCTAAAAATTAGGGTTTCCATCTTTCGAGCCAATTTGAGGTCAAGTGAGGTGAATAAATTGAAAATAAAGACTAACACTATTGTCAGTGTGCTTCCAGCAGGCTTTCACTAAAATTTCATCGGATTTCGGCTACTTACTATTTTTAGTAAGTGTGAAATTTGGAACTTTCTCTCGGCACTTCTGAAGTTTCGATCGTCTCACTGCATTCAGAACATGTCAAGTTGCTCATTGGCAAAATTTGAGCTGAAACAGACAACTTGCTATTTTTATCAGTCCAGCTTCCGGAGCAGATTTTAGGGCTTGAATGCAGAATTTTTCAACGCATGTCTGCGGATTCCTTCTGGGTTTTTCGAGGCCTTCGCGACAATATAACATGCAAAGTGAGATAACAACTTTCAAAGTTTAGCCTTCAGAGGCTATTTTTAGGGTTTGCATGTCAGGGTTTTCTTTGCATGTCTGAGGATTCCTTGTGGGTTTTTCGAAGGCTTCGCGATGATGTGACATGCAAACGGAGATGGTCACTCAGTGAGGAACTTACTATTTTTAGCAGGTGCATCCCGGCAGTCGCCTCCTAGCACTTCAGAATCACGAGCTGATCGCAATGCAACAGAAACGAAAACAAACGGAGATCATTCGATACGCATGCAGAGAAAATTAGGGTTTCCAGCTTCGGGACCTGAAAAGAGGGGTAAAAAGTTAGAATTTTTGAAAACCAAGGTAAACCACTGCGATCAACATCCTTCAAGCTATCTGCTGGTAAAATTTGAAGTTAAATGGAGGACTTACTATGTATAGTAAGTCGTTTTGGAAACGGGCTAAAAATAGCAAATCAATTGCATGCACCGATGTCAGTAGGCAGGTCACGTGGTGAGGAGCACGTCATTCAAATTTCAAATCAAACGGAGTTGTGGAAATACCAGAAGCAGGCACTTTCTATAAATAGCAAATCACCTTCAGAAATGGGCTAAAAATAGCAGGCCAACTAAAAATAGCAGTGTCAACAAGGTAACAAGGTCGTGAGGATGCAGTGTTTAAAATTTCAAATCGTTCTGAGCTTCAGAGATGCAAGAATCAGGAGACTTACTATAAATAGTAAGGCACAGAGAAGCTGGCCAAAATGAAGAAAAAGTGACTAAGTCTGGAACTTCATCCTGTAGCTACCTGAAAATGCGCCCAAGTTGATGAAGAAGCATGGAGAAAATTCTAAGTCCAAAACTCGTCCTCCTAGCTAGCTAAAATGTGCCCATGCAGCATGAAGGTCAAAGAAGTCAAAGTGTTTCATCCTGCAGCTATAGCTAAATGCGCCCAACTCAAAGTAGTGGCATGAAAAAAAAAATTCTAAGTATAAAACTCATCCACCTCCTATGTTGAAATGCGCCCTCAAGAAATGCTAAAAGTTCTAAGTGTTAATCTTCATCCTTCATGCATGTGGAAATGCGCCCACTTCTCAAAGAAAGTCAAGGAAAGTCAAAGATGTTTATCCATCACCTATGCCAAAATGTGCCCCTCACATGCAAGTAAAATGCTAAAAACTTTCTAAGGCAATAAACTCGTCCTCCACCCTAGGCTAAATGCGCCCATCTTCTAAGCAAGCTGAAATGCGCCCAAGGAGAAAGTCAAAAGGGTCAACAATTTTCATCCTCCACCATGCCCAAAATGCGCCCAAGAGGAGTTAACAAGAAAGAAGGCAAAGGAGTCAAAGATTTTCATCCTCCACCCATAGCAAAATGCGCCCAAGTAAGGGCATGTAAAGACGAACACCCATGCAAAATTCGAATTCATGCAAAGGAGGAAAAAGACAAAGTATCCATGCAAGGAGAAGAAATAATACAAGGCGTTGAAAGCACATAGAGACACAAGTCAAAGGTAGAATTGAAAATGTTCCTCTTCAAGTCAAAATGCGCCCAAGTTAGGGAGGAATTACTAAAATATTCTAAGTAAGAATTTCATTCTTCCACACATCAAAAATGCGCCTAAGAAGGAGAAAGGTGAATGCTAGGCGTTGAAAATGCCAAAGTGTGAGAAAATATTGCGCCAAGGGTGGTGAACTGAAAACAAAGTGGTAAGGCGTTGGAAGTGCTAAGTGTTAAGAATTTTTTCCAAAGACAAGACGAATATCCTTCACCAAGTTAAATATGCGCCTAAGGTGTTGATGATAATTGCTAAGGCGTGGGAATTTAAATGTCTTTCAAATGTGAAATAAAATGCAAGATGGTAAGTGGAAGATAAAATATGCTAGGCACCTTCATGAAAATTTTCTAAGTGAAGTTGATAATTTTTCTCACAGGCAAAGTTGATTGAGTTGAATATAAAATTTCCAAGGCAAAATTTTCAAAATGCAAGGTGATTTAAAATTTTTCTAAGGCAAATTATTTTCTTCCTTAGAAAATACGCCTAAGTCTGGTGAAGGTGATGAAGTTTCCTAAAGCATGGATCAATTGTTGATAAATTGGCAAAGATGAAGTCAGAGAATGCCAGCTGCACAGGGTGGATAAAATATTTTCAAGTTAGAGCAACAAGAAATGTTCACAGGGGTGAGGAGCTTGAATAAATTTGCTAAAAGTTATTTTTTTCCAAGGTGGAAAATTCAAAAAATCAAATGAACTCGTTCGTTGTATACCCATGAGTTCGACAAATTTTGAAGAAAATTTTCTTCTGGGTACTGGACGTTTGCGATGAGGAATGGATTTCGAAGTCTTCCACAGTTCGTTGGAGCCTTCAACATGAAGAATTTGATCAGTGCTCAAATTATGATTTCTCCTAAGGGAAATTTTAAAATTTTCTAAGGCAAATGTGAAGAAAATGTGTTTTCAAGGTAAAATCCCCCAGACAATGAATTTGAAAATGATCGCCTAGATGATTTTTGGTCAAATTCCTGATGAAAGGATTTTTTTTTTCTCGAGTCTAAGTTGGATAAAACATCAGGGTGAAGTATGCCCGGGTAGAATACAAGATGGGTTGGAAATTTGACTAAGGCATGAAGAATTAGAAGGAAAAATTGGCTAGTGAAGACGATGAAAGCTTGGAAGTTAGAACGTGAAAATCCTAGTAAGTTGAATTTATATTATGAAGTGTTCTAATACTCTTCCCCTTGCTTGTTTTACAGGAGAAACGTCGAGACCAAGCAGTGATGACTTAAGTGATCCAAGATGACATTTCAGCGTCGAAGGAAGAAAAATTGTGAAAATGGCTAAGTGTTGAGACTTAGTGACAGAGAAGAGATGTTTTCAAAACTCAAGATGGAGAAAAGGAATGGAAGTTCGAGCAAAGTTGAAGAACAACGTCAAGAAGAAGATCGAGAACAGTGTGAATGCGCTTCAAAGATGGAATCTTCTAGAAGGATGATGGACATTAATGGCTCATTTATTACCCCACCCCCTCTTGGTGGCGGTTTTTAGGGAAAATCTTGTTTAGGGTTGAGGTGGCACAATTTGGGCCATCCAAGATTGTAATCTGAGCCGTCCGTTGGACTTGGCCAACTATAAAAGGGGGAGTCCCCCTCATTTGTATCTCATTAGACATAGAAGTAGAAGTTAGACAGTAGAGAGTAGAGGGACAACTTAGAAGTAGCTTAGTATAGATTGATAGTGTAATTGAAGAAGGAAAGTTTTCCTTAGAAAACTTTTGTGGAGATTGTTGTGTAGAACTTTCATAATAAAAGATCTTTTCATTGATGGTGAAATTCGTCTTTGTTACGGATAGCTAGCGAGGTTTCTTCATCCCTTCTACTTCAAGTAGCGTAGAGTAGCATAATTTCATTTTTATGCAAGTAGGTGTTAGTTGTGGAATGTGGTGTTTGATCTAAGCAAGCTTCGCTTATCCATACCACTAGCGGGCTCACTGATGGTGTGTTCGCCTTGTGTGGTCAACTGGAAATGTTGTGGGCCTAACTTCAATCACAGTTTGAATGATGGTATGCGTCGTTGTGATGGTATCTTCATGTCAAGTGGTGGTTTGAACATCTTTAGTCATCTTCCTTGAAGATTGCACCGACTCCATGGAAGCTGTCCAATGTGAGGCAAAGCGAAGTTTGGTTGAAGTTTGCTGAAGTTAAGCTCCATATCCCACACTTAGAATAGATTTAGACTCTCTAAACCCGACACCACTTTAAATTCAGTACTTTCTGATTAGAATAGCAAATCTATGCTTCATTGATAAAATCTGTCGAATTGTGGAAACCCCTTCCTCTGCTATGAACAATTCTGTAAGTCCCCTTGAAATACCAGCAAATCACATCAAGCGAATTGAGCCTATTTGCACTGAAAGAACCTTGGAGTTGAACGCACGAACTCTCTTGCAATCTTAGCGTGCTGGATACTTTGATCAAGAGAGAATAGGGAAGCCGTTGGCGACTTTATTCTACGTTGGTGCGGTCACGAAAACACATCAACACTTCCAAGTCCACAAACAGTGACACATGATGGGTATTTTCCAGCTTCTCCACCATGGTGCTCAAGATAGTAGCATTTTCTTTAACAACTTTGTGGCTATGCTCCATGATGGTTTCCATAGTTTCACTGATTTTGCCAAATTCCCCTTCCAGACGCTTAATCTTATTCTCGTTTTCCTTCTTCATCTTGTCTATGAGCTCAACTATTCTTTGAAAGCACTCAGCCATTGACCTCTTCTCTTCCTCGGTCCACAAAACCCCAACAGCATTTTGGGACACTCCTTTAGCTTCCATCTCATCTAGCTTTCTAGTGACAACCTTTTTTTTTAAGCTAAGGTCCTTTATCTCATGAAAAACCCACTTCATGATCCTGAAGTAGTCAACAGCCCCATTTCTGGCAATTGCCAGTATGTCATCAGGAAATTCCTGGTCAGGTTTGAAGTAGTGGTCATCAGGTTTGAGATCTCTAGGGAATTTGGGTCTATTCTCTCTGTCAATGGCAGGGTAAGAGGTATAAGAGCCCTCAGTGGCTTTAGGGGCATCAGAGTTATCCTCTATAGAATCCTTAGAATAAGAAACCAACTTTTTCACGGGGGATCCTTCTTAATTTTCGCCTCCTGAGAAGTGCCAATGGAGGTTTTCGCAGAGAAATCTTTTTTGTTCAAGGACTTTCTCTAAAGGGTTTTCTTATTCATATTTTTGGGGGAGGGAGGATCTTCCTCTTCCCACTTAGTGTCCAAATCATCTTTGTCCTCAGATGTACTAATATCAATATCATATCCTTCTGAGGCCGAAGCCGTTAAGGGGTTAGACAGGGTCAACATATTTCTAAAATGCTCATGAATAAGCCAAATAAGGCCCAGTATGTAGGACCGGATTCTTCCTAGGAATTTTTTTATGTTCCTCTAATACTATTATTCAAGGAGCAAAACAAGCAGTGAGGAAAGGAGACCCTTACCTTGTATCGAAAATGATTAAGGAGGGAAAAATGGTAACCGTAGACTCTGGTAAATCTGTCGTCTAGTGTAATGTATTCCATAAGAATTATGAACACCTCCCTCCATATCTTCTTGACCGTCCCAGCATCAAAATAACTGTTAGAAATTTTGACCAGCTCCTCTCTTTCCTCACCAGTTTTGGGAAATTTGATAACAGCTTCATCCAAAAACTTTCTGTCACAAAGGAACTTCACCCCCTCAGTCGAGAGTCCTATGATTTCCCCAATAAGGTTCTCATCAACCTTAACCTTCCTCCTTGAGAGAATAATTTCACCTTTCTTCCAGTGTTTTGAAAAATACTCTATTATTTTTGGGTTAGGACCATGGAGCTTTTCAATGAATGGCTCCAGCCCACCCCGCTTAATTTGCCTCCATACCTTAGAATTTTTCTTGTGCTTCTCACAACTAGTAGGCTCAACCCTCTTTTTACTTCCCCCTTGTTGGAACTCTGAATTTATGAGCTTTTCACATGTTTGCCATAACCTTAAGTTTCCATTGGAATCTTTTTCATAAATGTAGGGGTTTATTTTCATATCATTTTGCTCATATTTTGCCCATGTTGCCCATCGAATCCATTGAGTCATGCATCTTTTGCATTTTGGTGCCTATCGGCGTGAGTTCATTAGGCTTTCCCCGATCCATGTTGTGTCTTCTGCTAGCAAAATGTTTGTGTTGCCTATCGGCAAGACGTTTTAATGTCATGGCGACTGAATTTCATTCACTGGCAGTTATCGGCATAACAGTTTCATCGTCTCGGCAATGGGAGTGTTCATATCGGCATGAGTCAGGATCATCGGTGTAATGCTTCACCGAACGCGTCATGTTTCACCGACCCATGTTTGAAAGACACATATCGGCATAGGAGTCATATTTGGGTGAAGGTCATAGCGAAATATGAATGTCTTGTCGAAAGGCGTATCAAAGGTTCTATCGGCAAAGGATTGAGGCATCGATATAATGTCACGGCGATCTCCACTTGTCATACCGACTGTGCACAAGTATTCATTTCGGCCAAATTGATGAGTATCAGTGTAAGGTCACAATGAAAACATTTTGTCTCTCCGACTGGCGCATGTGGAAATGTTTCGGCCAAGCTAAAGGTTTTCAATAGGTGGTCTTGGCGATTGAGCATTGTCTTACCGATTGGCGACGAGGAATGTACATTGGTGAGACTAAAGTATATCGGAGTAGTGTCTTGCCGATAAGATGTGAAGGGGGTCATCAGCGACAGGTGGACTCAGTCGGTAAGAAAACTGAAATGTCTTGGCGATCTATGGAGAGGTGGTCTTCGGCGAGAGTTTCAACGAAATCAGGGTGTTTCATCGATAGAGCACATCGAGATAAGTCTCAGCGAATGAGATGAAGGAATGGGTTCGGTGTAACTTTTGGCATCGGTATGAGTCTCTTCGAAGGCTCATTGTCTTTCCGATGAATGGCATCATCGGTAAGACTTATTTCAGTCGATAAGAAAACTAAAATGTCTTGGCGAGGTGCCCAGTCTCGCCGAAGGAGCACAGGGGGACTTTGTCGGCAGGAGTTTACTGTTGTCTTGGCGACACGGGAGATAAAGGAACTTTCGGCGGAACAAGGTGGATTCTCTATAAGGTCTTCCCGACACCATTAAGTTATAGCGACAGTGAGTTAGAACAAGGTGCATTTCGGTAAGAGGCTCCTTGGGTCTCGGCGAATGGAAGGCACAAGAAGTACATATCGGCAAAACGTATTGTAATCTCTGTGATATCTCACCGACCCAGATGAGCTATAACGAATGCGAAGACGAAACTGAAAGGGAATAAAAGAATACTATATGGCTTCATTGTGACAAACGGAATGCTACAGCGACGCGTGGGAGACAAATGGGGTTTTAGGGGTTTTCGATATGATGTCTTCACAACTCGGATGTGTTACGGCGAGGAACAGAAGACCAAAGGGATGATTAGCGATATTGTTGCCTTCGGCATACTCATGGGGATGTTACAGCGAATGATTGATGAAGTCTTATGCACTGTGGCCGACATGAAAATTCCTAATTGCAACTGTTTGCCAATATTGGAATATGAAACGATGTGCCTGTTCGGATACTGATGTATAAATAATCACTCTCAATTGTAAATGAAGTAGTAGGTAAAACAGCAGGATAGAATAGATACAGTTCAGAGGAACACAATGTTCCGCAAAAAATGAGATTATGTTGCATATGTAAAATCATGGAGATATCAATGGAAGTCTTTTGATGTGTTGCAATTGTTTCTGGTATCAGTTGTTGGTCGTGTTTATTGAAAATATTATCGAAGTTGTCTCCAATTGTGATGTTCTCTGATTGTTTGAATTGGTGTAACAAGTTTACCTCCAGTTTGTCAATACACATTTGTTGTAACTGTGTGATCAATTAATTGGTTCTTTCCAGTAAAGATTAAATCCTCTAAGTTGATCATAGTAATTAGAAGATATCAATTGGATCATTTAAGAAGAACTCGGTAATTATAATCTTGCATGTTTATACAAGCTATAAACCAAATCATATGCTGAACAGCTTGAATTCTTGCCAGAATAGAGTACTTATCTCAGATTTCTCTTGACTCCGCATACCCTATAAGGCACTGGTCTCACCATTCACATCATTCAGTCTCATTCATATTTTTTTACATTTGTGAGTTGAGCATATTAGGATTTAGTCTTCATTTTAGTGTACAATTTATTCCAAGTTTGATCCATTTTGTCCACTTCCATATGCCATTGTGGATAAATTGTTGTAGGAAGGAAGATCATAAGTTAAGTCTGCTTCATCCGTTATAGGTACACCCGCCTAGGTCTAGCAGCACCTGAAGAGTAGAAGGTTTAATTATTTCAAACCTTGTTCTATTACCCTAAAACGTACCAAGAGATTGGCAACCTCTTGAGGTATCCTTTCCTGCGTTTTTGAGAGCTAACACCCCCATTGTTGCAATAACCTTGCTCTTGTTGCTTACAGGGCAAATGAATGGAATAGAGAGCCAGCAGCAGAACCAAAGCTCCCACAAAACATGCTAGCCCTCGCAACCTGTAGAGATAATCATGATGCCACCATCGTATCGAATGGTGTTGCAGTACCTGGCTTTATTCTCCTTAATCATCATTAAATGCGACAACTTTCCCATGAGTGATATCATAATCTATTAAGGCTCTTACGTCAGCTCCCAGTTCATTATAATCCTGCCATGTCTGTTGCCCATTTTGTTTGACCTCCTCATTAGCAAAATAGTCGGCCACCCTATTTACTTCCCTAAAGACATGGGATATTCTTACCTTATCAAAGTTGGATAAAATAGAAATAGCTTCTTCTATCCAACATTTGATTGTCCATGAGGGGGGGGACTTGCCAAGGAGACACTCAATAATGTTTTTGGAGTCACCCTCAATCCATATATTTTTGAAGTTCATTCTATTAGCAAGGTCAATTACCTGGAAAGCTCCAATGGCTTCGGCTAAGTGATTAGACTGTGAGCCCAAGGAGATAGCCACCGCCGAAACAAACTTTCCATTATAATCTCTTATCACTCCCCCACTCCCTGTCGACCTCGGATTTCCCTTGGCCGCCCCATCAAAATTAGCTTTTATCCTGCCCCTAGGGGGTGAATCCAATAAGCACCTTCATAGTTCTTTTTCACTAGTCTTGAAGCCTTAGAAACATCACTTTTGATATTCCAATCTTTTGCCATCTTAAGGTCGGAGTTAGAACAGACCACAACCTCCATCTTATTCTCATGATAAGGGATATTATTGATGTTTTCCACAATTAGCATGTATGTTTTCTCATACACAATATACTTCGGAGCTTCCTTGTCCCTAAAGATTCTGTTATTTCGCTCCTTCCACACACCCCAGGCAATATAAGAGAAAGTAAAAGACCATAATCTGCAGATAGTAGGATTCAAGGAGGGAGCATTCCATTGAATAAAATGGTCGTCAATAGAGCCAGGAAACACCCATGAGAGGTTCCAGAGAGAGAGAAATCTTCCCCAAATAGAAGTCACATACGGATAGTGGAGGAACAGATGGTTAGCAGTTTTCGCTTCTTCCTTACATAGGTAACATCGATTCGGGATCTAGAAGCCACACTTAAAGAGATTATCAACCGTGAGCACTTTATTCTGAAGAAGAATCCAAAACAATATGTTAACCTTAGGAGTCTGGTGTTTAATGCAAGCTTTAGCCCAAAAGGGAGGGGGGCGGGATAAAGGGACAGCCGAAGAGACCGAGTAGCTGCCCGAAGGGTTAGCCGTCTAAACTAAAAGATCATCCTATTGACTCAACCCCATTCTAATAGCCATCAGAGAGGATTGAATCGACACAAGGTCCAAATTGATCTGGCACAGATTCACCCATTCCCCATATCCCTAGTACTCCTTAACATGAATCCTAAAAATTGCCTTGCAAGTATCAACCCACCCATTGAAGCTTTCATATAAAATTAAGGGCTCCTTCATTAACCATCTATCTTCCCAAAACCTAGCTTGTTTCCCATTTCTTATGCTCCATCCGACTCCCAAATCAATAATGTTTCTCCCTCTAATCATATCATTCCAGAGAGTCGAACCACGAAGAAAATTTGGAGAATCAAGAAAAGTCTTGAGAGATCCAATATTTTCCATATATTTTCTGTTTACAATACTGTTCCATTCTCTATTAGACGAGAAAGCTCTCTAGATTTGCTTAGCAAGGAGAGCCCTATTCATAGTTCTAATCTTTCTAAGACCTAGACCTCCCAAATTTTTAGGTCTACAAACAGAATCCCAGCCAATAAGTGGCATTCTTTTTCTTTCTTCTACACCCTACCATAGAAAGCGTTTTTGAATTTTTTCAATAGCATCCACATATTTGGAAGGGATTTTAAAAAGACTTAAGGCATAGATTGGAAGGTTCTGAAGAGTAGCTAAATTTTACCTGCTAGACTGAGAAGATCTCCTTTCCATCCAACAAGCTTTTTGTCGAACCTATCTACCAAAGAGTTCCAAAAGGACTCAGGAGGCTTTAGACCCAAGGGCAAGCCAAGATAAATAGATGGTAAGATTCCACTCTGCATCCAAGAATTCTAGCAATTTTATTTTGCCTAGGCTCTAGAGTGTTGAAGAAGAATAAAGAGCTTTTTTGTCTATTAACCATCTGACCAAACACCCTCTCATAATCATCCAAGACTTTTTTAAGATTCCTAGCTTCTGCCACTGTAGATCTCCCCATCAAAATGGTATCATCCACAAACTGTTGGTGGGAGCAAACCAAATTATTGGAAGAAGGCCTCAATCCTGCTAAGGATCCTGTTGTGCCCTCAACACACATGCTTCGTTCAGAACGGGGACCCTCTCTTTCCTTCGCCCTGCCAGGTCATTTTATCAATACCTCATTTTGCATGCCCCTATTTTGGTGTCCTAAGTGGTCAACGTGCCTCCAAAGTCTCATCTCAAATTGAACATTTTTTACCCCCGCAAAAGTTGCTAAGCCCTAGGTCCTCACGGAGTTCCTTTGACAGTTTGCCTTTACCAGCAGCCTTGGGGCCTACCAGGTCCGTCATGGCGGGTTTCCCTTGCCAGATTTCTGGGTTACATTTGCTCTTTCAAAAAGGTCAAAAGGCTTTGTCTTTCCGTGCCCCGGAGCCCGCCTCCTCGATCTCCATCCTCATTACTCTAAGGGATCAATGGACCGTCCTTCACTCGAGCCGGACTCGCTTCTCCGGATCTCAATGCTCGGAACTCTGTTGTGCATTCGCTTGACGTTCAAAACTTTCGTCGGCTCGCGTCCTTCCAGCCTCTGGGTTTTGGACCCCCTGCCACCGTTTTCGAAATTTGAAATCACCAACCTTAGAGCCTGCCGTACAAGCATTTATTGAGGGCATTTAATACATTTGAGGATATAAATAGGCCGATTCGACCTGTCATTTTCACATGTCAGGTCGACCAGAGAAGTTCAAAGTGATTCTAGAGCCTCCATCGTGTGCCGCCCTCGAGCCTGTTGCCTCCGTTCGCTGGTTCTTCGCATCTATCAGCAGTTTCATTGCCACCATTCACCGAGTTCTTGTGGTAGGTTCGCCATCTGCCCTCCCGCTATTCATTTTGGTGATTTTGTGTTAAAATAATGGATAAAATGGGATAAAAATACATTCATTTGATAAAGGAGGGTGAGTTCTAGAAAACCCATGTGATAAAAATTCAAGAAAACCATCAAATCACCCTTGCATTGAATCTGGGACTTTCGTGCCCCGGTGTCGTTCTTCCCACAAAGCGTTAGCACCCTCCAGGCCCGAGTTTCCCCATCGTCATCGAATGAACTTCATACAAAACAACTTCAAAACGGCGAAATTCCTCCCTAGGTCCGCGATCTCAGATCGCCCTGGTCAGGTCGTCGTTGGAACTTAATGAAAATTGAACTCCTTGCCTCCGTCTATACTACCTGGGCTTGCTCCCATGGAACTTCATCCCTGGGATGCGTCTATCTTTTGCCGTTTCTCAAACAACGCCTTCGTTCCGTCCACTAGAACCTCAGGATCTGCCCACCCATTCGTTGCCTAAGTTAAAAGAACAAACTGCCTCATCCTTAGTATCCTCCGGGTCCCAGTCCATGGAGTTCTGTACGTAGACCTCCGTTGTAACATTGTCATTTCTTAAGGCTATTAGAGGACCTCCTTCTGCCCTCTAGACCCTAGACATATCAACGCCGCATGAGTAAAAATGATAAAACCTAAGTGTCTTAGCCTTTGCCTGGACCCCTTCGCCAGACCTCCGCCGTTGGGACTTTGTCCCGTCTAGTCCATTACAAAAAGGAAAACTGAATCCATCCTTCCGATCTCGTGGGCCCGGTGCCTCAATTGCCGATAAGACTCACGATGAGGAAAACATAGAAGCAAAGTCCAAATCCGAGTCCGATCAGTCGAGTTGCTCCCATCAGACTGCCGCTCATCGCCCGCCATTTCCAAACGACCATCCTCCAACAGCTTCTCAATCCTTTTGACTCGAGCACTTAAGCGATTAAGAAGTTATACTGACCGTCCTTTAGCATCGCGGGTCCTGGACCTCGGAACTCCACCCCCGGAATGCCATTTCATTAAGGCCGTCCCAAACGGCAAACTCCTAATGGCTTTCCCCCCTCATGACTCTGAGTGGCCCAATGATGATCCAAATGACCTCCAATCTGGAAACAAATTTTGACCCACGTGCTCAAATGGGACCCTCTCCTACATGGACCTTTCAAATCACCTAAATATGAAGACAAGAGACGTCATGCGAGCTGCCCTGCCCTGTTCGCCCTTCAAAAAAACAATCCTGCCAGGGAGGTCCAGCCCCTAGGGCCCGGACCATCCAAACTCCTTCCAGCAAGTTACTAATGAGATTCTAGTGTAAATGTTTGATTTCTTGAATGATGTATTATCTAGTCTGACTCCATCCACAGGGATTTTGGCTAACACTTGTATCTTCATGTTTGAATATGCTCTCATGCCTTTGTTTTGTAGGATATATGGAATCGAGTGCAAGACCCTCAGGGGCAACCGCAGAGAAAGACAAAGGAAAGAAAACCGGCAGAGCTCCTCGCAGAAAGGAGGACAAGGATCAAATGAAATACCAATTCCAAGGGAAACCATTGCATTCCAAGGTCACCACGACATGGAAGGAAATTATAGATACCAACATTGGGCACATCGACATTGATGAATTTAAACAGAGGGTCAAAATCAATTTGACGACGAACAATGCAAGGTTAATCAGAGGCAGCGAAATAGCCCAAGTTGTAGGCTTTCCTCCTTCCCTTGTCACTCCTAAACTAGTAATGGGTTGTAGGCAAGCGTACCATCCAGAAACCCGGACAATAATAGACCCCTACCATCAAAGATTGCAAGGCAATGTGGGATGTGGATGCAAGAAGCTTATAAACCAATATTGGTTAAAAGAAAAGAGGGCCAGCGTTGCAAAAGTTCATCAAGAACTCTTCCACAGCGATTTCTATGAAGACTACCATGACCTAGTAACCCTGCTGAGCAGAGTAATGGGTCTACCTACCGCTGCATACTTCCAAGAATGGATGGTATGTTTTGTTGAAAAAATCCTTCGTGGCGAAGACACCACATTCTACTAGGGTGAGATAATTAGTGACTGCTTCCACAAGCAGTTCATGAATGTTAAAAAGACCTCCAAGTTCTATATGACTTCCTACCTAGTCTATTCCTTGGCTGAACAAAGGTAGTATACTAATTTGTTCAGGGCTCCAGATGAAGAGTCTAGCAGAGAACTGAAAGTCTACGACAGATACCCTCAGCTTCAGTTCAAAAACTTCAAGAGAGATTATTGCAGGGTTAATGACGTTTTCATAGGTGATTTTGTCAAGTTACTCGGGGGTGATTTCGAAAGGCGAGTCTCACAGTGCTCGGGCTTTCCTCAAGCAATACACCTTTCTATTCATCCAGTATCCTAAGTTCACATATATTTGTGCTCAAGGCTTCACAAAAAGGCCGAACAAGCTACCTCGGTATCCTAATGACCGAATTATATTGTTGGAACTCATTAGGGGAAATTTACATAAAAAATGGGCCTCCTAAGGAACTCTAAAAAAACAAAAAAATATCATAGAATACAAATTATTTAAATATAAAAAATATAAATTACTTAACTACATGAGTTAAGTGGGGACACACGTTTCTATTATAATTCCTTAAAAAACTGAAGTCCATGATTTTTTAAAAGTGGTAACATATATTTCTATTATAATTTATTAAAAATCTCAAGTTCACTTTCTTCATTATTTATTTTTTTATTTAAAAACTCTTAAACTCAAGTTTGGTAACTTATATTTCTATTATAATTTATTAAAAAAGTCGAGTTCACTTTCTTTTCTTGATTATTTGTTTTTTTTAATTATTTAAAAAGTGGCAAAGTAAAAGATAATGAAAATTAGTAAAAAAGAAAGTAATCTTTTAAACGGTCTTTCTTTCAAAAAATATATATATATATATATATATTTAAAAGTTTAAAATATATTTAAATTTTTTTTTTAAATAATAAGGGGCCCACTAAATGTGAGCGCTTCCCCTTAAAAGGAGTGCATCACATAAAGTGAGCACACCCTTATAAAAGGCCGCTGAAAAATTTAAAATAATAAAATTTTGATATTAGAATATTTAGATGCTAAACATTTAAATATTAGAATATTTGAAATTATTAAAAATAATTAAAGATAATAAAATTTTGATATTAGAATATTTAGATGCTAAACATTTTAAATATTTGAATATTTGAAATTATTAAAAATAATTAAAGAATTTTTTAATTTTTGTATCACTTCATAAATGATTTTTATGATTTTTTAATTTATTTTAAATGTTTTTTTATATTTTTTTCTTAAAGAATATATATTTTTTTAAATATAAAATTTCTATAATGGAACTTAATAGTACTTAAGAATATAAATCTAAAAAACAAAAAGAATATTTTATATTTAGAAATATGAATGAGATATAATAGGATATGTAGAGTTAAATTAACCATCATAAGTTAATTCATAAGATTTTAGAAAGTTTTATTTTATAAAATAAATAATTTTATTTTTATTTTGGATGATGTCACCATACAAGTTGATGTCATCTTTTAGTTGATTTTTGATAACATAAAAAGCTAATGGTGTCATCCTTAGGAGGCCCATTTTTTATATAAATTTCCCCTATTGCTCTCGGCAGCTGCGGCATGTACACACCCTTCTAAGCAATAGGCATTTCGTGGGGATCTCTTATCCCCTTTCTTTTGGTCAAGGGTTATATGAGCTGCACACCTCGCAATGTGTGGGAAATTCAGAGGAGTTAAAGGAATACCACTTCAGACTTCACATTGCTCGCCCACGAATGAACCCATATGGGCATATAAGGAAGGCACTTGGACCTGCCTACACCCATCTGCAACATGTCAAAGATTCCTGGGCAGATTGTAAAGATGATAAGGAGGTACGGATGAGGCATTACATGCGAATGACTTCCTACTTTGTGAAAAGGGTGAACTTGTTCCCTATGCTCGATCAGGTTGAAGAAGATGAGAGCACAGTTATGGATCCTAGGTACAATGCAGCCGCTAAATTGTCGTTGCCGCTGATAGACTGGGACGAGCAAGAGGTCAATGACCTCGATATCATAACTAAGCCAATTGAAGCTCGTACCAGAGAATGGGTCAATGGGCAAGTAGCCTGATTGAAAAAACAAGGGGTCGTCCTGACCTATGAGGGGCTCAAAAGTGAGCCTAGTGCAACAGTTGATGGAGCTACTACAGCCTCAACAGGAGAAACATCCAAATCCCCTCTGCTCACAAGATCAAGGAAAAGGAAGGAGACTAAGGAGCAACAACCCAATCCAAAGGTATATGCAAGGAAGGCCTCAGAGGGCGAGTCTTCCAAGAAACACAAGAAGTCAGGTGGCATCACTAAGCTACCTATTATTCAGGAGGACACGCTCCATGAAGGAGAAGAAATGGAAACAGATCAGCCAAAGTCTCCACCAGCTACCTCCATTGCTCCTGCCCCTCCGCCTATATCTCAAGCTATGGTGGCTACCTACCCACCTGCGGTGGACATCTCGGTCCACCTTGCCTCTTCTTCACCAACTAGACCAATAGTGGTGGTTGATTCTTCCTCTGCCTCCATGTCCCCGACCACGTCACTCTCATTAGTAGCAACAACAATGCCAATGCCAATGCCAACACTCTCTTCCTGAGGCATTCTCTCGACATATGCAAAATGTCCCCTCTGAAGTTTCCAAAGTGTTGATGGATCCCACCATCCAGGCTGCCCTGGCATAGGTTCTTGCTTGCGTTCCCATATCAAAGCCTCCAACTGAACCACCAGAGATGACCGCTACAATGAAAATATTTGAGGAGTTGAAGCGACGAGAGAGGGAAGCCACGAAGGAATTGGAGGAGGAAGCAGATGAATACCACAAACATCCAGAATATCAACACTTGCAAATTGACAAAGTAGTCCGTGAAGGAGAAGAGACAAGATCCTTTGAAAGTGGGGAGGAAGAAGAAGATGCTAGTGCCAGATTTATTGTATAAACTTTCGA
Source organism: Sequoia sempervirens (assembly GCA_007258455.2). NCBI lineage: Eukaryota > Viridiplantae > Streptophyta > Pinopsida > Cupressales > Cupressaceae > Sequoia > Sequoia sempervirens. Next base: position 132,995,363 of record VDFB02271358.1, on the reverse strand, counting down.
TCCTAATTTTGAGGAAGAATTGGCCCAACAACTAAAGGACGTCGGAGAGGAAATTGAAAGACCACCTTCTGAGGAAGGAAGGTAGGAAAACGATAAAATGGAAGAAAACATGGGACTTCCATTAGGTGAACAACAAGAAGAAGGCCCCAAACATGATGAAGAGATACCTCCCTCAAGAGGGCAGGAAGAATAGGAAAGGAAGAGCATGAAGATGTGCCACGCCCACGTGAGGAAGAAGAGGATAGAGAAGAAGATCAACCTGAAAGAGAGATTCAGACCGACAAGAACCTTGAAATAGAGTAGCTTGGGGAACATGGGCATGAGGATGAGCATGATGAAGGGAATGAAGAAAAGGAAGATGCTAAAAAGGAAGAAAATCCCAAAGAACGCCTGCCCACCAAGTCCCCTATCAAATTCCTGGTGTTCATCCAAGATTCCGATGAAGAAGAGGGAGAAGACACTAACGTGGAGAAGGAAACCTCTAGGGACAAGGAAATTGAAGTCAAAGGGGACGAAGAAGAGGGTGGATGTGAATTACCCAAAGGAAAATCTCAGATGCCCAAATGGATAGAAAAGAAACTTGAGAAGAAAGCTCATGCCCCAAGTGATCCAAGAGCAAGGCTAGAGGCTATCTTAGCTCGAGCACAAATCAATACCAAGAAAGAGAAGAAGCCCAAAGTCAAATCCAAGATGATGATGGATGCTTCTGGATCTCGAACTATGCAAGTAGCCACACCAGTCGTGGGTAAAGAGGGGATAAGTTATAATGTCTCCACTATTGACTTAGGAACAACCACCAGAGAGTAGAAAGTGGAGCAACTTCAAGAGTCTGTCGCCACGGTAGTGCACCTGATTCAGCAGGATAAAATTTCAAAGGAAGAGATCAAGGCACAAGTGGCTGATTTGACAGCCTACATCCAGCAGTGGTCTTTAGCAGAGGAAATGCCTACCACATCTTCAACTCCACTACAGTTGTTGTCCAAAAAGAAAATAAACAAGCTTGAGAAGAGGAGGAACCTGGATAAGACCACGAAGAGCTCGTTTCAACAGGTCTTGTACGTAGGAAATATGAGCATCAGTCATGTTGTTAGGACAACAAACAAGTTCTTAGATTTGCAGAAGTCTCTTGAGGGTACAAGGAAACTATGCATTGACTTCTCGAAGAGGTATGAGTCCACTTACCTAAAGATTGAGGCTATCCTCATGCTGCCAAGCAGAACTTGGGAAAAAGAACTTGCATTCAAGAAAGATGATCACTGGCTAGTGGCTGTATGGAAGTGGGATTTCGTGAATTGAAAGGAAAGGTTGGAATAGGTGCTCGACAAGGTGGATCTAGATATTGAGTGGGCTAAGGAAGTCAGAGCAGATTGCATTCCGTACTTAAAGCTAATGACAGGGTATGATATGCCTGTTGTGCAGATGGATCCAAAGAAGATAAACCCCCATTTCTAGAAGAAGATGGACGATGGAATGTCAGATGAGGTCACCACCGATTTCATGAGCTTTGCTGCCCAAGCCTTCACCTAGTCGGAGCTGTTCAGAGACCACACTACTAATATGATGAATACTGGGAAAAGCGCACTGACAGATCCAAAGAATGGAGTTACCAAGTGCCGCGATCTGAAATCATAGACGTTCTTAAACTCCAGCTGCTGATTCTAAAGTTCATGGAGTATGCTGCTTTGAAGAAGCAGGAGGGCAACCCTATTATTAGTGAAGAGTTCCTTATAGAATAGCTGTAACAAAGGCAATTAGCTAAAAGACAAAACGCTATAGTGCTGCCACTAGAAGACAAAATAGGGATAAGGACAAAGATGTATTTTAAAATGTAAAATATTATGGGGTAGGTAGAACCCTAGTTTTTAGTGAATCTTGGCCACACAATTCAAATTAATATTAGCCACTCATTCTACTTTTTGGACACTATAAATAGGGGGTCTTCTCTCATATTCAAGAGAGAGTTGAGTTGTTGTAATGACATGCTGCATAAATTTTAATAGAAATACATTGACTTTGGTGGAATTATGAGTTTCTTTGCATGTTTCATGATTCATCTCCAATAGTTAGTTGATCTAGTTAGATTTACATTGATGTTTAGTTAGTCATGGCTTGCTTTGATAGATTTAGTAATGCTGTTATGTGGTTGTGAATATTTTTGTTGTGTAGATGCCTTCATACTCCATACTTTTTGTTGTTTGTTGCTGGTAGATGGCTGTGTAAAGTTAATCTGGACTTAAACTTAAAGTTGCCTCAAACTTTTATCTTTGTTCATGCATGTATATGGTGGATGAATGGTAAAACACTTGAAGACCTTAGAAGATAGCACAAATTTCATGACACTGTAAATTTTCTGGTTAAGTGAAATTATGTTTGAAGTTGTTTGCAGTAGAACCCTCCATGATCACTGTTCATGGTTAGTTGCAGATGCAGGAACCTCTTCTCTTCCCTGCCTTTTTCCCTTTTTTTAGAAATAACTTAAGCTAAGGTTCATTGCACATTGTATATCCAAAACTTAAGAAAATAACATTGAAGTTTCAGACTGTTGCTCGAACCTGCAGTAAAGTGCACATCAACTTCCATCCTAGAAACTTTAATTCATAAGATCCACTTCGTTCTACCCAGCTTCGTAAGTCTGCCTTGTGATTACTAGCAAAATCACATCAAACATCAACTGAGATATTTCAAGCACTATCAAGACCTAATATTAGAGACCTTGGGATAATGTTCTGCAATTTGATTGTGGAAGATTGTCTTTCAAGAGAGGTGATGCACCTACGCATTACTTATGTTGAGAAAGTGTGTAAAAACACCCATCAATAGAACTGGCTCTAGAAGGAGGGAAAAGGCTAAGCTTGATTGAATTGGATCATTCTCCCTTGAAAGGTTTTAGAGAATTCTAAGGTCAACACGAAACAAAGGGGAACTTGAAGAGTTGCAGCCCCCCACAAGGGCTAAACGAACTAAGGGAGGGGACACTTCCCTTCCACCTTCACCTTCCTTCACCTTTCATCCATCATCCGCTCAGCCACTCCAAACTGCCTTCGGGCCTCATTCTTCCCACAGCCAGGGTGTTGTCACTCTCCCTACCCTCCAAGTCCAAGCTACAATCCAAACTGTCATTGCCCCTGCACAGCCCCAAGTTATTGTTCAGCAACAGCAAGCGCCACCTCCTCCTCCCGTCATGGCTTGGCCCTAGAACAACCCATCTCTGTTGCACTTCAACGTCTATCATGATATGCCCAAGAATCCAGAGGAATTTTGTTCAAATTTTAATCCGCGAGATCCACAGAGGACTGTTGAAGAACACATTAGGATATTTCAAACAATGTTGAAAGACATGCAGATTGATCAAGAGGATGTGGCATGTAGACTTTTCCCTTACTTATTGGGAGAAGAAGCCTTCTATTGGTATGTCAGCTTGCTGGCCGGTTCCATCACATCTTGGGATTTGCTAATGAATGCTTTCTTGCAGAAATATAAAATTTCAATCAGCCCTTCAGAGTTATATCATTAGTTCACAATAATTTGGAGAGAGATCAATGAGCCAATCAACTCCTTCAATGACCGATTCCATCAGGCATACTTGAGATTAGAAGCTCCGTACACGCTCAATGATGCAACTACTTTTCCGGTCTACTATGCTGCGCTAGATAACTTGACTACGACCTTTGTGAAAAGGATACGACCACCTCTCACAAGATTGGTTGATGCTTATGCTGAAGTAGTCACGACTAGCACTAATCTAGGTTTAAACATCTCTAGTTCGCTGCCTTTCTTAGGGAAAATTGCTCACCCAATGCAAGTTCAAGGGCTTAACTAGGCCTTTCAGTAGCATACACCTCTTATGAACCCAGTGCCACAGCTGCCCATAGTTCCCCATCTAGGACAACTTTTGAACCAGGCACCCCCATGCCTGCATATCTACAACCTCAGCAACAACAAACCTATTCTCAGGTTCCCCCACAGCAACAGGTGTATCAGCAACAACCTCAAGCGCCCTTATACTTGTCAGGGTCAGAATTTCCTCTCGCACAGCAAAACTAGCCTGCTGCCTCGCCAGTTTTCCTATAGAATCAAGTGACGCAGCCAAACAACACAGAGAAAGATCAATTGGATGAGTTGACGGAGATGATCAGAAAAATGTCTACTGAGATGATGCACTTGAGGAATTAGAATAATCAGTTGTAGGCCTCCCAACGCAGCATTCAAGAGAATCTCCACAGAGACAATAGGGACAATCGAGACAATAGAGACGATCGACAAAGCAACGCCTCTTCCGGGAAGAATTATGACAGGGGCCAGAACTCAAATCAGAATTTTGAAAGGAGACCTTCTCAGAGACATAATTGAACATGGAACACGAGGCCCAACAATGGGGGTGTTCCTACTCCTCTTGACTAGCCTACTAATACCAAAAAAATGACCAACAAAGTCTACCTAGCTGAGGCTGCTTTGTCCAGATGGTGCTGGATTCACAAAACGAACAGGCATTCTGAGTTGGACTGCCCCAAATCCCAAACAGTAGCTGATATCTTTCAAGTGGAAGTTCAAAACGTTGTGGATAGTGCCAGTTGCAAAGACATAGTCCCATCCGAGCCATACGATTCTTCTGTGCTTGTGGTTAACTAGGCTCCATTCCCGAGAAATGAAAGTAATACACCTGAAGATGAGACTACCTCTATAAAGAGTAAGGAAGTTAAAAAAGGTAAGTAACGGTGAAACCTTGTCTCAGTTATTTGATTCAATAGATAATGGTCCTTTAGATGATGAACCCCGTGAGGATTAAGTACATACGTTCCATCAGAGAGCCACTATGTATTATTTAAGGAATAGGCAAGCAGGGGGACCATTCACTACCTCCTTCCCACCTAATTACTTCACTACCCCACCGGATCCGAATGCTAGCAACAATCCCGGGTTCCCTCACGTACCCACTTAGTATTTCAACAAGGATAGGTTCTTAAATTAGCCTCATAATCAATCACAAAACCAGGCTCAAGGCCAACCCCGAATTCGGTCGAGTCAAACACAAGCCCAGCCTTCTAGTTCTGCCATAGGAAGGGCCTTTGAATCTAAAATTGAACAAATGGGCGAGTATGTTGCTGAGGAGTCTAAAAGGGTTAAAATCAGCTTGTCCTCCTTTGAGTTACTTAAGGTTCTTGCTGTAAGGCATGATTTCCTGAGGGTGATTAATGGAACTCCGTCCTCTAAAGCAACGCAAGAAACATAAGCCAAAAGGGTCACCTTTGAAGAACTTAGACAAGAAACCGTAACATGGGAAATCATAGGGAAAAGGAAGGATGTTCCCTCAAATTAGTCCATAGGTGAACAACTCACGAAGGAATCCGATCAAAACAGAAAACAAAACCTAAAGGATCAGTCCTCTGGGCAAATCAAGTATAGAACTGGTGATAAGAACAAGGCTCAAGTAGCTCAGATAGACACGCCTACGAGCCTCTTCCAAGGAAAGTTTGAAACTTCGCCTTTCCTCACCACCATTCGAATATTTGGGAAGAATTTGCACAACTGCCTACTTCATTCAGGCGCGTCTACTAATGGCATGCCTCTTGCAGTGTGCAAAGCTCTTGGAATTACTCCCACACCTTCAAAAAGGAAAGTGACCCAGCTGGACAAAAACGGAGATCAACATTGTAGGGGAAATGAATCGGATCCCAATGCAGATTGTTGTGGACCCAATGATACAACAAGTCATTGATATTTAAGTGGCAAATATCCTTGATACCTATGGACTAATCTTTGGGCGAGACTTCACTAGAACATTGAATGGATATGCTGCAACAGATCATTCTTATATGTGGCTGGCATGGAAAGGGTTGCCTAACCAGATTGATATAGACTGCGAGCCCCACATGAAGTACATGATCACAAAATATAACAATTCCAATGAGGTGCTATTTGTTGAGACTGAATTGGGAAATTATTGCCCCTTTTCCTATCAAGAAGGATTTGAACCTCGAGAAGAATTTGCTGCAAAGGTACTCTTAGTGCAATGCAGCCCTCTAATTAACCTCACTCAGACGCCTCAAAGTACGGAGATGTTGGTTGAGTCAGATGATGAACCAGATGAAGGTGATAACTTGGGACTACTGAATGGTTTCCAAGAATTCATGGAAAAGTGTGTGAAGGATCAACTCAGCCTGGGTGCTCGAATGATTTTCCAGGATCTCTTGCTGCCAAATTGGTGTAGAATTCATAACGTTGCCCACTCTGAGTTTGAATGCTGTTTATGCCAAACAGTAGTAGAACATGTCAAGGAATTATTTATTCCTCCAAGATAATTGCCAAAGGAGATGCCAACAAAACTGCCTGTTGCTAATCATGCTGAATCAACACATTTTCTAGAGGACAAGGAGGCACTTGTCAAGCCAAAGGAGAACAAAGACCTAGTTGGACCTAGCGTCAAGGAGCTTTCCAAGTTTTGGACGCTTCGCTTTGATGGGTCTAAGTCAAAGCAAGGCGCTGGTGCTGGATTCGAACTCATCAGCCCAATGGGTAAGACCTTTCTTGTTGCCCATAGGTTGCAGTTTTATTGCACTAATAACGTAGCCGAGTATGAAGCTCTAGTGCACGGTCTTCTTATGGCCTTGAAGAAAAATGTCAAAATGCTGCAAGTTTTCGGTGACTCCAAGTTGGTAGTCAAACAAGTTAGGAAATTATACTCTTGCCATGATAGAAGACTTGCTAATTATAGACATAGAGTTTGGGATCTTCTAGAAGGTTTAGATGCTTTTAATATTTAGCTGATCCCATGCTCTCAGAATCACACAGTTGATGCTTTGGCTCAAGCAACCAGCACACTACAGTCGCTATCCCTTTCCGGTCTTAAGCACTTCACAGTAGAGTTGACATCCACTCCATCTGTTTCGAATAATGTCACTCACTTTCAAGTCTTCAATGATGATAAGCACATCCTCGAGTTCATCATGAGCTCTGATGTCTTTGCCACCCAAGTAATAGATGAAGCTGATTCAGAAGAGGCTGAATTGGACATAGGAGTTATTAACGTAAAGACCAATACAATTCCCAGAGGCATGGTTCAGCTAGAGCGCATATTTGATTTGGACCAGATTAGAGACCAAGACCAGCAAGCCAAGAAGGAATCGATCAGCAATCAATGTGATGTCCACAACCTCAGAACAACTGAGGAAATCAAAAATGTCTTTATTGGAAAAGTGTGTACTGCAAAAGAGAAAAAATGGATTGTTGATGCCCTTCAAAAGTATCATGATGTGGTTGCTTGGAGATATGAAGATTTGAAGACCTACAATACGTCCCCATCATACACACCATCCCTCTCAAGTCTGACGCAAAACCCTTCCAGCAGCGACAACGCCCTATCAACACCCTGTTGGAGCCAATCATTTTCAAAGAAGTGTAGAAACTACTTTCAACAAGGATTATCTTTCCTGTTTGACACTCTACATGGGTGGCCAATTTGGTTCTAGTTAGGAAATGTTGACGTGGTTTTTGCGACTACACCAACACAGAATGAAGTCGCCAATGGCTACTCTATCCCCTCTTGAACAAAGTATCCAGCACGCTAAGATTGCGAGAGAATTCGTGCATTCAACTCCAAGGTTCCTTCAATGCGAATAGTCTCATTTGGCTCAATTTGATTTTGTTGGTATTTCAAGGGGACTTACACAATTGTTCGGCAGTTGACAACATACAGTAGATTAAGGGCTTTCACGTAATTTAGATGATTTGGCAAGTGAGCACAAATTTCCTAACTCTAACCAGAAATGGACTGAAATTAAATGAGTGTAAGGCCTAAGAAGTTTACGTTCTACTCTAAGGCGTGGGACATGGCAATCAATTCTTACGGACTTCAACCGAGCCTTGGTTTGCCTCGCTTCGGACAGCTTCCACAAAACCGGTGCAATCTTCAAAGGAGTGGCGAAAGATGTTCAAATTATAACTCGACATGCAAGTACCATCAAGACGATGCATACAAACACATGAATCACAATCGAAGTTAAGTGTGAGAAGTAAATCCAGTTGACCACGCAGGGCGAACTCACCATCAGCGAGCCCGCTAGTGGTATGGACAAGCGAAGTCTTGTTCAAATCAAGCACCACATTCCACAATTACTAAGTACTTGCATGAAATGAAATCTACTTTACTTTAAGCTACTTCAAGATGCTACGTGAATTGGAAGGACGAAGAAGCCTCAACAACTACTCATAACAAAGAAGAAATCACCATCAATGAAAATTCTTTTATTATGAAAGCATTCATGACAACTTCTTACAAAGTATTCAATGGGAAGACTTTCCTTCCTTTTCAATCTAAAATATACTATCAACTATCTAATTGCTCTCTACTCCTTCTCTGCTATCCTAACTCTAATCTAATCTAATTTCTAATGAGGTACAAATGAGGGGGACTCCCCCTTTATATAGCTGGCCAAGTCCAACGGACGGCTCAGATTACAATCGGTTGGATGGCCCAGATCGTGCCACCTCAGCCCTAAACAAGATTCACCCTAAAAACCACCACCAAGAGGAGTGGGGTAATAAATGAGCCATTAATGTCCATCATCCTTCTAGAAGATTCCAACTTTGAAACACGTTCACACTGTTCTTGATCTTCTTCCTGACGTTGTTCTTCAACTTCTTCTTTGTCACTTGAGTTATACTAAGTCTTAACACTTAGCCATTTTCGCAACTTTTCTTCCTTCAAGGTTGAAATGTATTCGTGGAGTACTTGCTTCATCTTCCTAAGTCATCGCCGTTTGGTCTCAATGTTTCTCCTGCAAAACAAGCAAGGAGAAAGGTATTAGAACACTTCATAATATAAACTTAACTTACTTACCAGGATTTTCACGCTCTAACTTCCAAGCGTTCATCGTCTTCACTAGCCAACTTCATCCTCAAATCCTTCATGCCTTAGCCAAATTTCCAACTTCGTGAGGGCGTATCATCTTTGAGAAATTCATTTCATTAGCTGGGTTATTGACGATTTTGATTTTATTCATCTCCGGCTTAAGAAGATTATCTTCACGAAGAATTCGAGTAAATTCACCTAGGCAGTTCCTTTCAAATTCATCATCTGGAGGATTTCACCTTGAAAACACATTTTCTTCATTTTTCCTTTGAAAATTTTCAAATTTCCCTTATGAAACTCATCAATCCAGTGCCCATCAAAAATCTTCATCCTGAAGGCTGCAGCGAAGTATGGAAGACTTTAAAATCAACTCCTCATCGATAATCTTCAATACCCAAAAGAAAATTTCCTTCAGAACGCGTCGAACTCATGGGTGCACAACGAACGGGTTCATTTAATTTTCTTGAATTTTGCACCTTGGAAAAAAAAAAAAAAAATTTAACAAATTTGATTTCGTTCTTCAATCCTGAAGTATTTTCTTGCTCTGACTCAGAATTTTTTTTTTTTATTGTTCTTGCACTGCCAACATCTGACTTCATCCACTGGCAATTTTGCTCACGCCTCAGGAAAATTTATCACTTCGCTAGACTTTACCGTGATTTTCCTAAGGAAGAAAATATTTGTGCCTCAGGAAAATTTTAAATCATCTTGAAAACTTTTTGAAAATTTCGCCTTGGAAAATTTTATTCAATTTTATTCATCTGCCAGTAGTGAAGAAATTCACTTTGCCTTGGAGAAATTTCTTTTAAAATGCCTTGGGCGCATTTTATATTCTATAAGGGACATTTTCACTTTAAAATTCCCACGCCTAGCATACTTCAATGCCTTAGCAATTTTTATCTTTAACACACTTACCACCCTAGGCGCATTTAGCTTATTACCAAGGATTTAAATTCCACACCTAGCACATTTAAAACTCCCCCTTAGGCGTATTTCACACTTCACCACCCTACATACCTCTTGGCGCATTTGACACTTGAAGGTGAATATTCAACTATGCCACGCCTAGCAACATTCATCCCTTGGCAATTTCCAACGCCTTAGTACATTTCACTTCACACTTCATGGATACTTTGTCTTTTTCCTCCTTTGCATGAATACCAACTTTGCATGGGTGTTTGTCTTTACATGCCCCTACTTGGGCGCATTTTGCTAGGTGTGGAGGATGAAAATCTTTGACTCCTTTGACTTCTTTCTTGTTAACTCCTCTTGGGTGCATTTTGGGCATGGTGGAGGATGAAGCATTTACAATGCCCAACATGTGACCTTTGGGCTTCCTCTTTTTGTCTCTACATGGCCTCACTTGGGCGCATATTGCATGTGGTGAAGGATGAAACTCTTTGACTTGTTGATCCCTTTTGTAAACATGGCGCATTTCAGCTCTTGATAACAATGGAATCTTTTTCAATGCCTTAGCTTTTTGTCCTCACATGCCTTGATTTGGGCGCATTTTGCCATGGGAGAAGAATAAACTTTGCTGACTCCTTTGACCTCTTTTGTTTTGGGCGCATTTCAGCATAGGAGGAGGACGAGTTTCTAACTTAGAAAATTTTTAACATCTTGCTTTCAAGGTGGGCGCATTTAGCCTATGCTGAAGGATGAAACATTTTGACTTCTTTGACTTTCTCTCAAGATGGGCGCATTTTGCCATAGGAGGAGAATAAGCACTTCATACTTAGAATTTTTTATTTTTTTTGCATGCCACTACCTTGAGCTGGGTGCATTTAGGCTAGGGAGCAGGATGATGTTTGTTGACTTTTTGACTTCTTGAGCGCATTCTTGCCTTGATGAAGGATGGGCGCATTTTGCCATGTGAGGTGGATAAAATTTTAACTTAGAATATTTTCTTCACACTCCCAAGGCAAGTTGGGCGCATATGGAGATATGAGCAAGATATCTTCACCACTTAGAAAATTTTCAATCATGCTTGTGAGGGGGGCGCATTTTGGCATGGCTGAAGGATAAACTTTGTACTTAGCCATTTTTCTTGATGCCTTCTGTAGCTGGGCGCATTTTAGCATGTGAGGTGGCTGAGGAAATTTCTTGCTTGGAAATTTTTTCTAGCATTTTGCTTGAAGTGGGCGCATTTCCCTGGTGGTGAAGGATGAACACAACACTTAGCCACTTTTTCTTTGTCTTCGCCAGAATTTCCATGTCCTGTTATTTATAGTAAGCCCTTCAATTCTTGCATCTCTGAAGCTTAGAATGATTTGAAATTTTGAACGCTGGATCCTCACAACTCTATCCACCTGTTGACACTGCTATTTCGGGTTGGCCTGCTATTTTTAGCCCATTTCTGAAGGTGATTTGCTATTTATAGTAACTTCCTGCTTCTAATATCTCCACAACTCCGTTTGATTTGAAATTTGAATGACGTGCTCCTCACCACGTGACCTTCCTGCTGACATCGGCGCATGCAACTGATTTGCTATTTTTAGCCTGTTTCCAAAATGACTTGCTATAAATAGTAGTGCTCCGCTTTGTCTTCAAATTTTACCAATGATAGCTTGAAGGATGCCGACGCGGTGGTGTGTTTTCAAAATTTTGACTTTTACTCCCTCTTTTGGGTCTCGGTTGAAACCCTAATTTGTTCTCGCATGCATATCAAATCATCTTTGTTTGTTCTCTTTCGCCGCATTGCGATGACCGAGATTCTGGTGTCATACCGCCGATGCACCTGCTAAAAATAGTAAGTTCCCAAATGAGTGATTATCCTGTTTTGCATATCACATCACTGCGAAGCTCTCGAAAACCCATAAGGAATATGCAGACATGCAAAGAAAACCCTGACATGCAAACCCTAAAAATAGCCTTTGAAGGATGAACTCTGAAAATTGTCTTTTCATTTTGCATGTTATACTGTCGCGAAGGTCTCCGAAAACCCAGAAGGAATCTCCAGATATGCGTTGAAAAACTCTGCATATAGGCCCTGAAATCTACTTCGAAAGTTGAACTGCTAAAAATAGAAAGTTGTCTGTTTCAGCTCAATTTTTGCACACGAGCAGCTTGATGTATTCTGAATGCAGTGAGACTGTCGGAATTTCAAAAATGCTGAAAGACTGCTCTGAATTTCACACTTACTAAAAATAGTAAGTGGCCGGAATCTGATGAAATTTCAGTGGAAGCTTGCTGGAAGCACACTAACCTCAATGTTAGTCTCTGTTTTCAACTTATTCACTTTGCTTGACCTCAGATTGGCCGGGGAAGATGGAAACCCTAATTTTAGACTTGGCCAAAATTTCACGTTAAAGCTCAAAGACGGGCACAACCTCGGAAAGACAGACATCAGAAAAGAGACAAAGAGAGAGAAAAACCAAAGCCAAAAGACCATAATGGAGCAAAAATTAGGGGTCCCCATCTTGAATGGGGGGATGTGTGAAAAGGTCACAATAGGAAAAAGAACGATGAAATCAGATTGTGCGTGGACTTCCGTAATTTGAACAGAGCCTCGAAAAAAGACAATTATTTGGTGCCTTCACTGGATGAAGTACTACAGATTGTTAATGTTTTGCAGATGATGTCCTTCCTAGATGGCTACTTAGGGTACAATCATGTAATGGTGCAGTATGAAGATTCGCCATAAGACAACATTCACTACCAAGTGGGGCACTTTCGCCTACAAACAAATGCCATTTGGGCTCATTAACACCAGTGCAACCTTCCAACATGCCATGGACATCGCATTCAAAGATCTGATTGGAAAGTGCATAATCATTTACATGGATGATCTGACGGTGTTTTCAAAGAAACAGAGTGATCATGTCTCCGATCTGTGTAAAGTCTTTCAAAGATGTCGGGAGTTTGGAGTTTCCCTTAATCTGAAGAAATGCATCTTTGGGGTTACTGAAGGGAAATTGTTGGGGCATGTCATCTCAGAGCGAGGCATCTCCATTGATCTGAAATGCATTCAATCCTTGTTGAAGATTCAGCTCTCAGGCAACAAGAAAGAGCTCAAATATTTTTTTGGAAAGATTAACTTTGTACAGAAGTTTATCACGGGTTTTGCTGAGATTGTCAAGCCATTCAACGCCATGTTGAAACAAGATGCCAAGATCAAGTGGACTCCCGAAGCAAAGCATACTTTTGAAGAAATTAAACAAGCAATTGTCAAAGCACCCGCGCTGGTCAGTCTCGACTATTTGAAGTCTTTTTACATTTATTCATTTGCTTCAGATCATTCATGCACCAGCATTTTGACCTAGAAAGGTGATGAAGGGAGCGAGCACCCGATTGCCTTCATGAGTGCTCCTTTGAAAGATGCTGAACTGAGATACTGCAATGTAGAAAAAAAAGCATACGCCCTTGTTAGAGGAGGAAAGAAGTTTAGGCATTACATCCTACGTAATAAAGTGTTCGCCATAGTTCCTGACCTAGCCGTGAAGACATTGCTTATGCAGAATGAGTTAGGTGAACGAAGGGAAAAATGGGTCACGCTGCTGGAAGAGTACAGTATGGAAATCCAGCCAATGAAGTTATTGAGAGGACAAGTGCTAACCCAAACAATTGCTGAAGCAGCAGTCGATGCAGGGCCAAAACTCACAGTGCAGCAATACTAGGTTGAGGATGTTTCTCTAGGGGAGTGGTACGAAGACGTCGTTTATTAATTGTTGAATCACAAGTTCCTGTCCCACCTATAGGGAGTTCAGAAGCGTGCTCTCTACCTGAAAAGCAGTAGTTACATGTTGCAAGGGTCCATTTTATATAAAAGGAATCATGAAGGTATCTACTTGAGATGCCTTGGCAAAGAAGAAGCAGATCGAGTCCTTAGGGAGTTCCATGATAAGTTTGGTACTAGTCACGGATCTGGACCATCCACTATGCATCAGATACTAAGGGTAGGATATTATTGGTCGATAGTCTTCAAGGACGCTCATAGCCATGTTCGCTCATGTCACATATGCTAGACCGCCGTGACCAAGGAGAAGAATGATGTTGTTCTGTTGCAACCTATTCTGGAGGTGAGACCGTTCGCGCAATGGGGTCTCGATTTCATTGGTCCGGTAAGCCCTCCATCATCTGCAAGACACATGTACATTCTTATTGCCTCTGATTATTGCACTAGATGGACAGAAGCAATTGCATGCAAGCAAAGCACAACTGAGGTAGTCACTAATTTTCTTGAAAGCTTTATTTTAAATCGCTTCAGTTTCCCTTATGCATTAGTGTGTGATAATGGACCTGCATTTGCTTTGTTAAAATTTGCTAGTTGGGTTTTTGATTATGGGATAGCCCTCAAGTTCTCGTTCAATTATTATCCCCAAGGCAATGGCCTTGCATAATCCACAAACAAAAATTTGATAACTGTGATTAAAAAATTGCTTGATAGGAATCCCAAGGACTGGCATACCGAGCTCTAATTTTCCCTTTGGGTAGATCACACTCGTCACAAGGCTGCCCTTGGCGATTCCCCATTCCATCTGGTTTACAGCTTAGAGTTTGTATTTCTAATCCACTTGAAAATCCCCACTCTCTAGTTTATCAACGATTTTTACGAAGGGGGATATCGTAGAGAAGCTTGGTTAGCTAAGCTCTTGCACTTAGAAGAGGTACAAGACCTCACAATAGAAAATTTTGCCAAACATCAAGGCATAGTCAAACGTTGGTTCGATCGATGAGCCAAGATTAAGGCCTTTAGAATTGTCAATCTAGTCTTATGTTGGGACAAGGCCCATGAAAAGAAAGGGGGACATAACAAATTCGACAAGCTTTGGCTTGGCCCCTTTCAAATAGTTGAAATTCTAGGAGACAATGCTTTCAGCTTAAAGACCCTTATTGGTGAGGATGTCCCGTTGCCCGTCAATGGGCAGCATTTGAAGCATTACTTCGAAGTCTGAGCTCATATAGAGCTATTCCTGTAAATACTTGTATATAGGTTAGGGTATGTTGCCTTTTGGTTTACTTGTGTTTCGTTGTCTTGCGTTGTCCTGTTTTGCCCGGCTGTTTTGCTTTGATGAGGGGCTCTTCGTTCCTAATATAGTGGTCGTGCTCGTTCAACAGACGGTTCACTTTGTTGTCTGTTCTTAGTGTTTTATGGCTAAACATTCATTCTCGACTATTGGTCCCTAATAGCGGCCCAGGAGTGATTTCCTCATTTGAGCTCTGCCTTAGAACTGGATCCTTGGTTAATCTCTTTACATCCATCTCAGATCTTGCACAAAACACATGCTAATTATTTCCAAAGGATTGTGCAATAGCTATTATGATAACTTGGTGAGTGAAAAATCTTAAGTCCTCTCCAGTGACCACTATGGCTCTCAAACCCATTGTAGGCTTCAATGCTTACATGGTTGAGAAAAAGATAAAGTGCAAAAAGAGATATCAAAAAGAAAGGAAGAAAAGAAAATCTTGAAATCAAGTAGCCGTATGGGTGTGCGAATAACTCTACCGGAGCTATGGACGTCTGGCTGGCAGTAGAGCAATACTCGTAGAGTCAGTGACAACTCAGTTGGGGCTATGGACGCTTGGCTGGTAGTGGGACAATGTCCAAGTTACTTTTGGTGTTGGATGATTTACATAGCTCACTTCGTTTGATTAGCCACTACTTGTCACAGTTCCCGAGGGAAGGAATGAATTCACTAGAAACACACACTTCTAAGATGTTTTATAGATTGACCTAACTAAGGACCTTGTTCTCCTAGTTCACTTTTGGAAGTCGGCCCTTGGTCTGCGAAATCGGAGATTATGGGTCCTAAATGAATACTTATCCTTAGAACACTCGGGAGCGTTCTTCAGCAAAGTCGCCATTTGTTGTGCCCTCAGCACACACGCCCCGTTCGGAACAGGGACCCTCTCTTTCCTTCGCCCTGCCAGGTCGTTTTGTCATCGCCTCATTTTGTGCGCCCCTGTTTTGGTGTCCTAAGTGGTCAATGTGCCTCCAAAGTCCCATCTTGAGTTGACCATTTTTCACCCCCACAAAATTTGCTAAGCCCTAGGTCCTCACGAAGTTCCTTTGACAGTTTGCCTTTCCCAGTGGCCTTGGGGCCTACCAGGTCCGTCATGGCTATTGAAAAATGAGGTGTTTTCTTAGCTTAATACTCTGTAAAACTTCAATATTGCTTTTCTAAGTAAGTCTTTTCTTTGTTACATAAATTCTTTGTGGGTGATTTGTAATGACCCCTTTTCGGTGGAAGCACTTAAACCCAAACTTGTATTCAAAGTGGTTCCTCAAGGAGACATTAGAACGTTAGAGATCAATAAGTTTAGTGATAAAATCTAATAAGACTAGAGATGATATAAATATTCCATTCTCATCAAAGAATTATTCATTTCTTCTTATCACTTCTATGAATGAAAGTTGATTAGACATTAAACATCTTTCAAGATCTCATAAATGGAGTTCTATTATACCATAACGAATGAATAGAGTAATTATTATTTATAAGACTCAATAATTGCTGCAAGCATCATTATTGGATTGTCGTAAATAATATATTCTATATAACTATATATATTATCTTATATGTATTGTATGTATCCCACTATCTATGATGTATTTATGAGTTTGACATATGTTTATAAATGCAACTGCATATACACTTATCAATCTTTAACCATATTCTTCCAATTCCTCAATATTCTTATCCATCCTACTATTATTCAAATGTCTCCATAAATCATAATATACTTAAGTATACTTATAAGCATCAATTGAGATCTAAATTAATAATATACCCAATTTCACTATTCTGACTGTTTACCATTATTATATTAATCCACTCAGAAAAATATATATATATTTATCATGTATATATTAAGTATATATGCCAGCTATAACTATTGTCAACTCCTTTGTTTATAATCGAACATTCATGGTTTCGTATGAAGTATGCTACAGGAATTAAATGTGCATATATATAATTTACAGTATGCTAACACATTCCTGAAATATATAAACAGCAGATGACAGTAGTAAATAAGAGATAAATATCATACCCAACCTGACAGACTTAGACTTACCCAGTCGCTGCCCTTTGCTTGTGATCGGCTTCATGGAGGGTCTGAGTATTTCCAGCCTACGTGTGTTTCCTTTCCCTCTATACCTATCGCTGCCTTTAGATCTGACTTCTCTTACCCTCCCCTAAATACCACGACTTCCTACAAGCAACATGCGGTGGCTATTTACAATGATGTGAATACATTACACGTCCCTCACTCTATCCTTCTTTCTCCTTTTTAAGCCTTAATTTAATAAGAGTCATAACCCTTCGATGACCAAAGTATATGACTTTTGGTAACTATTGCATCAAAGGAAAAGACGTAGCTTTTAGTTGTTAGTAATTGCTGGGATAATACAATGCATTATGAGTATCCTTTAGGAAATGATGCCTTTAGGAGAAAATACCAATGCTTGTGTTTATTATTCGATGCTTCCTAGGAATTGATGTTAATGCTTTTGCTTTGTGTTTATTATTTGTTTATATTTAATCTGAAGCATAGTTGCTTTTTAGATTTAGTGTTTTTACTATTAATAATATCAATATTATCCATGATGATTATAATTACATTAATAAGATTAGTTGCAATTACTTACATTTTTATTTTGAATATTATATTTTGTGTATTTGATAATTCTCATATTTATCATTAATATTATATTTATAATTATAATATTACCAACGGTAATTATAATTATATTTAAATCGTAATTACTCATGTTTGGAATCTAACAATTATTTGTATGTTATTTATTTATTTGTCTTTAGACGCTTGATAGTTTAGTGTTACAATTTTGGGGGACATGACATGATTATCTTGATTAATCCATTTTACTGTTGTAGAATGTAGAGAGAATTATTAAGAAGAACTAGACAGGATAATAGAAGGATCACACAAGATATACCATGGAGAAACCCTTTCGGGAAAAACCTCCACCAAGAATTATTCTATTATTCAAACTCTGAATTACAATAGCTCCAATTCTTGCTTGAGAATGCTTCTTCTGTCTTCAACAATCTTCTTCACACCTACAATAAGAAAATCTCCTAACTCTATTCAACTTGCTTGAGATAAATACACAATATGCAACCTTGTAATCTCCAAATGGTGATAATTACAATGCACAAGCTCAATCCCTTGAAAAGGTACGCCATATTGCTTCAAGTTGAGTTCTACCGTGAAGACCAAAGCTTAGAACATGTGCTTTACCCATTTGGGCGTCCCAAACTAAAGCTACAACTCATCCTTCACTTCGGTGATAATTACAAATCTCTTCCTCAAAGATGGCGCCCAAAAGAGGGTCCCACTTAACAGAGCCTTCAAAAATATCTTATCATGCATTGGAGTTAATTCCAAGAAAGCATCTTAGGCGCCCAAGTTGGCTCTAAGTGATTTCTAGTTAACTGAAACATTTACTCAACACCATTCCCAAAGAATGGTCATCCCTTGTTAACTGGAAGGTAGTCCCTGTTATCTGTCATACAACTCAATGTTATTAGCCATGCATTACAAGTTAACTGAAGCTAACTATATGCAACTCAAAATAACCAACATGCATGCAACATGCACTTGCATGCAACTGAAGATAACTGAATCGAATCAACTTAACTGAATCGAATCAATCAACTCGAATCGAATTAAATCAATCAACTGAATCTGAATCTGAACTAAACTGATTCTGAACTGAACTGAACTGAACTGAACTGAACTGATCTGAACTTAACTTAACTGATCTTAACTGAACTTCAAGCATGCAAACATCAAATCCTAACTTCTAGGATCATTACATGCATTCAGAAGTGTTAACAGTTACTCCGTATAGTTAACTGGACACAAGGTGAGATTCACCTTACCATGTGTGCACCCACATGCTCCTATTATTTAGGAATAAATACAAATGTCAATTTCATGATTTATTTCATCCAAATATTAATCTCATCCTAATCTTAGTGTTGTTGAACACATTCCAAGAATCTAGGAGATACATGAAATTAATGTTTTAGGATTTGCAATTAAATGGCATCCTATTTCCAACAATGGCACGTTTCCCTTGCTAGATTTCCGAGTTACATTTTCTCTTTCAAAACGGCTGAAAGGCTTCATCTTTTCGTGCCGCAGAGCTCGCCTCCTCAATCGCCATCCTCATTACTCTAAGGGATCAACGGACCATCCTTCACTCGCGCTGGGCACGCTTCACCGGATCTCCATGCCTAGAACTCCGTTGTGTGTTTGCTCTTCCTAAACAGCGGTTCTCAACCAGAATTCCACCCACCGGACCCCGGGACCCTTATTGTTGGTGATTTATCCGCTTGACATTCAAAACGGCCGTCGACTTGCATCCTTTCGACCTTCGAGTTTCGGACCCCTCACCACCGTTTTTGAAATTTGAAATCACCAACCTTAGAGCCCGCTGTACAAGCATTTATTGAGGACATTTACTGCATTTGAGGATATAAATAGGCTGATTCGACATGTCATTTTCACATGTCAGGTCAGCTAGAGAAGTTCAGAGTGATTCCAGAGCCTTCATTGCATGTCGGCCTCAAGCTCGTTGCCTCCATTTGCCGGTTCTTCACATCTATCGGCGGTTTCATTGCCACCATTCACCGGGTTCTTGTGGTAGGTTCGCCGTCTACCCTCCCGCTATTCTTTTTGGTGATTTCGTGTTAAAATATTGGATAAAATGGGTTAAAAATGCACTCATTTGATAGAGGAGGTCGAGTTCTAGAAAACCCATGTGATAAAATTTCAAGAAAACCATCAAATAACCCTCGTATTGAATTCGGAACTTTCGTGCCCCAGTGTCATTCTTCCCATAGAGCGTTAGCACCCTCCAAGCCAGAGCTTCCCCGTCACCATTGAAAGAACTTCATACAAAACAACTTCAAAACGGTGAAATGCCTCCTCTGGTCCGCGATCCCAAATCGCGCTGGTCGGGTCGCCGTTGGAACTTAAGGAAAATTGAACTCCCTGCCTCTGTCTATACTTCCCAGGCATGCCCCTGCGGGATTCCGTCCTCAGGATTCCGTTTCTCTTTCGTCATTTCTCAAATAGCTCGTTGGTTTCATCCACCCAAACCTCAGGATCTGCCCACCCGTTCGTTGCCTGAGTTAAAAGAACAAATTGCCTCATCCTTAGTATCCTCCAGGTCCCAGTCCGCAGAGTTTCATCCGCAAACCTCCGTTGTAACATCACCATTTCTTAAGGCTATCAAAGGACCGCCTTCCACCCTCTGGACACCAAACATATCAACGCTGCATGAGTAAAAGCGATAAAACCTAAGAGTTTTAGCCTTTGTCGGGTCCCCTTTGCCAGACCTCCATTGTCGGGACTCCATCCCGTCTAGTTCGTTACAAAAAGGAAAACCGAACCCATCCTTCCGACCTCCGGGGCCCGGTGCCTCAATTACCGATAAGACTCATGATGAGGAAAACATAGAAGCAAAGTCCAAATCCGGGTCCAATCAGCCAGGTTGCTCCCACTGGACTTCCGCTCATTGCCCATCATTTCCAAACAACCATCCTCGAATGGCTTCCCGACCCTTTTGACCCAAGCATTTAAGCGATTAAGAAGTTATGCTAACCGTCCTTTAGCATCGCGGGTCTTGGACCTCGGAACTCTGCCCCCAGAAGTATGTTTCATTAAGGCCATCCCTAACGGCAAACTCCTAACGGCTTTCCCCCCTCATGACTCCGAGTGCCCCAATGATGATCCAAATGACCTCCAATCTGGAAACAAATTTTGACCCACGTGCTCAAATGGGACCCTATCCTGCATGGACCTTTCAAATCACCTAAATCTAAAGACAAGAGAGATCATGCGGGCTGCCCTACCCTGTTCACCCTTCAAAACAACAATCCTGCTAGGGAAGTCTGGCCCCTAGGGCCCGGACCGTCCAAACTCCTTCCAGCAAGTTACTAATGACATTCTTAAGTAAATGTTTGATTTCTTGAATGATGTATTATCTAATTTGACTCCATCCACATGGATTTTGGCTAACAATTGTATCTTCATGCTTGAGTATGCTCATCATGCCTTTGTTTGTAGGATATATGGAATCGAGTGCAGGACCCTTGGGGGAAGCCGCAAAGAAAGACAAAGGAAAGAAAACCGGTAGAGTTCCTTGCGGAAAGGAGGACAAGGATCAGATGAAGTACCAATTCCAAGGGGAACCATTGCATTCTAAGGTCACCACAACATGGAAGGAAATTACAGATACCAACATTGGGCACATCGACATTGATGAATTTAAACAGAGGGTCAGAGTCAATTCGACGACGGACAATGCAAGGTTAATCAGAGGCAGTAGAATAGCCAAAGTTGCAGGCTTTCCTCCTGCCCTCGTTGCTCTTGAACTAGTAATGGCTTGTAGGCAAGCGTACCAGCCAGAAACCCGAACAATAGTAGACAGAGATGGGAACATTCTAGCTGACATATCTCCCCGGATAATAACAAAGACCTTCCACATTCCTACCTTCGGGGAGATGGAGATCCCTACCATCAAAGATTGCAAGGAAATGTGGGATGAAAATACCATTCGATGCAAGAAACTTATAAACCAATATTGGTTAAAAAGAAAGAGGGGCAGTGCTGCAAAAGTTCCTTAAGAACTCTTCCATAGTGATTTCTATGAGGACTACCATGACCTAGTAACCCTGTTGAGCAGAGTAACGGGTCTGCCTACCGCTGCATACTTCCAAAAATGGATGATATATTTTGTTGAAAAAATCCTCCGTGGCAAAGAGACCACATTCTACTGGGGTGAGATAATCAGTGACTGCTTCCACGAGCAGTTCATGAATGTTAAAAAGACCTCCAAGTTCTATATGACGTCCTATCTGGTCTATTCCTTGGCCGAACGAAGGCAGTATAGTGGTTTGTTCAGGGCTCCAGATGAAGAGTTTGGCAGAGAATTGAAAGTCTACAACAGATAACCCTCACCTTCAGTTCAGAAACTTCAAGAGAGATTATTGAAGGGTTAATGACACTTTCATAGGTCATATTGTCAGGTTACTCGGGGGCGATTTCGAAAGGCGAGTCTCTCACAGTGCTCAGGCTTTCCTCAAGCAATACACCTTTCTATTCATCTAGTATACTAAGTTCACATACATCCGCGCTCAAGGCTTCACAGAAAGGCCAAACAAGCTATCTCGGTATCCTAATGACCAGATTATATTGCTGGAACTCTCTCGGCAGCTGTGGCATGTACACAACCTTCTAAGCAGTAGACATTTCACGGGGATCTCTTATCCCCTTTCTTTTGGTCAAGGATTGTATGATCTGCACAACTCGCAATGTGCAGGAAATTCAGAGGAGTTAGCGGAATACCACTTCAGACTTCACACTACTCGCCCACAAATGGACCCATATGGGCATATAAGGAAGGCACTTGGACCCGACTACGCCCATCTGCACCATGTTGAAGATTTCTAGGCAAATTGTAAAGATGATAAGGAGGTACGGATGAGGCATTATATGCAAATGACTACCTACTTTGTGAAAAGGGTGAACCTATTCCCTGTGCTCGATCAGGTTGAAGAAGATGAGAGCACAGTTATGGATCCTAGGTACAATGCAATCGCTAACTTGCTCCTGCTGCTAATAGACTAGGACGAGCAAGAGGTCGATGACCTCGATATCATAACTAATCCAATTGAAGCCCATACCAGAGAATGGGTCAATGGGCAAGTAACCCGATTGAAGCAACAAGGGGTCATCCTGACCTATGAGGGGCTCAAAAGTGAGCCTAGTGCAACAAATGTTGGAGCTACTACAGCCTCGACAGGAGAAACATCCAAATCCCCTCCGCTCACAATATCAAGGAAAAGGAAGGAGACTGAGAAGCAGCAGCCCAATCCAAAGGTACTATTGATGGCGATTTTGGCACCACAACAATGCAAGCAAAATATTGCTACTCTGCTTCTCCTGAAAGAGAAAGGCAACACATGAATGCCTTAGCTCCCAAGGTCTTGGTAGTTGGGTCTCAACTGTGCTGATGTTACTTAGTGGTCAATGCAACAATAATATTCAAGGGGCCTGCTGGTATGGGCTTCTGGACTGCTCCAAGATCAAACATGAAATAAATCCTACACTAACCAGGGGTTTTAAAGAAATGTAAAAAAAGATAGACTAGAGTTTTGAAACAGAAAAGAACAATAGTTCATCCAACCTTAACCAGACTTGCTAACTTCAAGAAATTTATAAACTAAAATTGCAGAGCAAACTCAACTTGTGACCAACACACAGTTGCATTCATTCACAGTGTTGATTTTAACAACTGATTATGGACTACCATTTAAGCAAAATATAAAATGAGATTTCATTCCTTGAAAGCTTTCAAAATCAAATGATTAATTTAAGATAAATACTGTTTCTAGGAACACAATATGAAGTAGATTCGAGTTTGGTTGCTTCTATTGTGGGTTATATAGATAAGCAACATTTACAAATCTGGCACAATCACCAGTGTACAGAAAACCTGTGTCTTCAGACTGCTTCCATCTATACTAGAAGAACTTTGAAAATACATTACAGTTTGTACTGAAATCTAACTACTAACCAAGAAGACAAGAGAAGCTCTCATTACTGAGAATCAAGATACAACTCGATCTCCTTCTGCTAGCTAACTAACTCCTAACAGTTCTAGCTCTAAACAGTTCTCGAAACCTAGAAGTTCTAATCTAGAAGTCCTAACACTAAAAAAATCCGAAACCCTTTACAAAGAGGCAAAAATGCCATATATACACCCCTTCCCAAATAGAATGCCGGCCCCTATTTTTAGGGTTTACAAAATATCCGTGGTGTCAGAGGGTCGGCGTCCAGATCTTTAACAAAAGTCGGTTCTGCAATAAATCTGAATGCTTGTTGTCTTATGTCGGTGAAGATTGTCTCCTGGAAAGATCTGTAGATCTTTTGCAGCTACCGCACTTATTTTTGACCTCCATGTCCATTTTAGAAATCCAGCGGAGCTGCTTTGAGTGCCCCAAAATATCACCATTAATGCCGAGCTACCCTTGTCAGTAGATACCAGCTGTCCATTTGACTCGCGGCTTTATCTTCTTCCTTCGGTGTTCTT
>VDFB02271358.1:132898238-132971345 GCA_007258455.2 Sequoia sempervirens | reverse complement strand
TTGGACACTATAAATAGGGGGTCTCCTCTCATTTTCAAGAGAGAGTTGAGTTGTTATAATGACATAATGTAGAAATTTTAATAGAAATACATTGACTTTGGTGGATTTATGAGTTTCTTTGCATGTTTCATGATTCATCTCCAATAGTTAGTTGATCTAGTTAGATTTACATAGTTGTTTAGTTAGTCATAGCTTGCTTTGATAGATTTAGTAATGATGTTCTGTGGTTGTGAAGATTTATGCTGTGTAAATGCCTTCCTAGTCCATACTTTTTGTTGTTTGCTACTGGTAGATGGTTGTGTAAAGTTAGTCTAGACTTAAACTTAAAGCTGCCTCAAACTTTTATCTTTGTTCATGCATGTATATGGTGGATGAATGGTAAAACACTTGCAAACCTTAGAAGATAACACAAATTTTATGACAGTGAATTTTCTGGTTAAGTGAAATTTTGTTTGAAGGAAGTTGTCCGCAGTAGAACCCTCCATGATCACTGTTCATGGTTAGTTGCAGATTCAGGAACCTCTTCTCTTCCCTGCCTTTTTCCTTTTTTTTAATAAATAACCTAAGCTAAGGTTCATTGCACATTGTAAAGACAAAACTTAAGAAAAAAACATTGAAGTTTCAGGCTATTGTTCGAACCTACAGTAAAGTGCACATCAACTTCCATCCTAGAAACTTCAATTCATAAGATCCACTTCGTTCTACCCAACTTCATAAGTCTACCCTGTGATTACTAGCAAAATCACATCAAACATCAACTGAGATATTCCAAGCACTGTCAAGACCTGACATTAGAGACCTTGGGATAGTGTTCTGTAATTTGATTGTGGAAGATTGTCTTTCAAGAGAGGTGATGCACCCATGCATTACCTGTGTTGAGAAAGTGTGCAAAAATACCCATCAACAGATCCCTGATCGACCATTCTTTTCAAGTTACTCCCAAGGCATTCCGCCATAATAGTAAATAAAATAGGGGAAATGGGATCTCCTTGCCTTAACCCTCTTGAATTCTTAAAGAAATGTGAAGGAGACCTGTTCACCAGGATAGATATGGAAGCTGAAGAAATGAGTTGACCAACCAGCTGAAGGACTCTATTGGTAAAGCCAAACACCCTCAAGATTTTGAGTAAGAAGTCCCAGTCAACACAATCATGTAAGCTTTTGAAATTTCCAATTTGAGAAGAAAACCTTCAGTCTTAGATTCCATGAGAGAATGAACATTTTCATGGACTGTAATAATTGAGTCGAGGATCTGCCTTCCAAGAACAAAGCCATTATGTTGAGGAGAAATCAAGGAAGGCAGAATTATCAATAGCTTTGAAGTCAAAACCTTAGAGATAATTTTATAGAAGGAATTGCAGAGGTTAATAGGCCTGAATGCTTCAAAGTCCGTAGCTCCTGGGCACTTAGGGATGAGGATCAGGAAGGTAGCATTTAGTTTCTTTAGAAGGCTCCTTGAACAAAAGAACTCTTTAACAACATTCACCACATCCTCAGCGACAATCTCCCAGAACCACTGAAAGAAGAACATAGGAAACCCATCAGGTCCCGAAGCCTTGTTGCCTTCAAAAGAGAAGACAACTCTCTTAATTTCTTCCCTGGACTGAATAGCAGTAAGCATATTATTATCTTCATCCTTAACAAGTTTAGGGATGGCCTCTGAAAGATAATCTTGCATTGCATGATTTCTCCATAACTCACCGAAAGAAGATTACTGAAAAAAAGGACAACTTATCTTCTTATGTCATCGTCCTTCTCAAAACAGCTACCATTGTACTCAATGTGAGTAATTCTATTTGCAGCCCTGTGTTTCAGCGTAAACATGTGAAAATATCTAGTATTTTTATCTCCAGCTGAAAGCCACAAAGCCCTAGATCTCTGTCTCCAAAATTCCTCCTCTTTGGCTATTATATCATGCATCTTCACAAGCAGCTCATTTTCTTTCATCCTGTTATCAGCTATGTATCCGTCCAACTGAATTTTTTGCTGTATATCCTTCAGTTCAAGCTATAATTCAGACTTGATACCAAAGATATTACCAAAGGTTTCTTTATTCCATCTTCTAATCTTATTTTTGACTTCCCTCAGTTTCTTGGCAACCTTGAACATAACTGTCCCAGAAATAGAGATATTCCACCATTTCCTCACCTCCTCAAGGAGCTGAGGGTGGGAAAGCCACATGCGTTCAAATCTAAAGGTTGATATTAGTGAATATGTATGCATAGATGAGATCTAAACTTCTTATCATGGGGTTAAATCTTGTATTCAGTTTACAAATTGCCTGCAAAATCTTTACGTAATGGTATTTAAGACTGTTATTTTATTAATGAGCAATTGGTTTTCTTGATAACCGATCTATTTTTGTTCAGATGTGGTATATTTTCTGACACCCTTCTTGATTCATATTAGAGGTGCTTGGGGATCTTAGTTTGGATTGGGTTTCAATATTATGTTAAATCTTTTAATGAGTCAGTTTGGAATCAAACTTAAGATCTTCTATTTATTGTTGATGTGCTCTACCACTAAACTATGACCCTCTTGATGAGGGATTCGTCTTTGATTCAAATATAATTTATTTTTCAACATTATCAACCATAATAATAGATCTATAGTGAAGATTACAATTGTACATTTTGATCATTCAATAATGCTCGTTTATTGTATGCACTGCATAGAATTCTAGATCTCGAAGGAACTGGTTTAATATACCAAGTTCTCATAAGAGAAATAATTGAGGTCTTTATGCTATTTATAGATAATAAAATATCCATTGTCTGTAACTTGTCTTTTTGAATGGAAAATCATTAAAGGTTGTTTTCCTGCTTCAAAATTTGAATATATAAGTATGCAAGTACAAAATTCTTCTACCAATTTCAATATTAGTTTCATGTAAATTATCAATTCATTTCTAAATCACATAAGACCAATTGTGAATACAATATTTTCCTCGGTTTACTTGAATATCTGAACAAGAGTTTTGTTATTCGTTCCACTTCTAATGCTATAAACTATTCTCCTATGATTGCAGGGCCATCAAATATCAATCAACATTAAGTTTTGAACTAAATATTCCAAAATATATTGTATTTTTTCTTGGCACTGTGCTTTTTTTTTTTTGGTAAATAAGAGGCTAAAGCCAAATTATATTAATGTGTATGAATTCACACAGCTGATATTTAGCAGTTCATATTGCTTTTCCTAGCAATCTGTAAACATAATGGCTTCCCAATCCATTCTTCATCATGGACATTAAACATATAAGATCTCCCATTTAACTGGCATAGCTCTTTCCAAATGTTGTTCCTGAATGGCATAATTATCAAAATGCCCTGATTCTAAGATACTAACTATCTAGAAAGAAAAAAACTTAAGCCCTTCCCTACACAAAATTAAACTACTAGAAGCTTAATCCCTAATCCTTCACAACAATAACCTGCTATCTACAAAGACACATTCTCCGTGGGGTGGCTGGAGACTTCCCTGGTTTTGCTTCTTTGCTCTTCATTTGAAGAAGCCGTAGCTGCTCTAGTGCACCTCTTTGGAGGGCAAGCAACTGGGTTTACTGGTTCCTTCAATGGCCTGCCAACTACTAAATTAATGACCACACTGTCCACAGCTGTACCCAGATTGCCCAAGACCTTGCTGCAAAAGACAACCCTGCATAATTCTTTCACATTGTCCTTTGATTCCCCCATAAAGATTCATCTTACATAATTCTTATGCTGCCACCTTTCCTCTTTACCTTCTACTGCAAGCTTAGATAGCTCATTTGCTTCCTTATTTGCCTCCCTATACACATGATTGATGGTGAAGCATTCAAAATATTCTAGGATTGTCATTATCCTATCCAAAAGAGCTTTTAGCCTCCAATTTGGAGTCTCTGATGTTCTTACTGCATTGACAGTAATAGCTGAATCTCCTTCAATCTTTAACTTGTCAATTCCCTTCTTTCTACATTCGATTAATCCAATGTATAAAGCACTAAATTCTGCTATGTTATTGGTGTCTTTTGGAAGAGGAATAACAATCTTGCCTATGGTAAGTTCTCGACTATCTTTAATTATGCAGCCTCAGGATTTCCTTTAGAAGCCCCGTCAAAGTTTAATTTTAACCAACCATCCTATGGCGGGTGCCATACTGCTTGTTCACTTTTCCCTTCGCTTCTACCTGAAAAAGAAGGGACTTTGAGACCCGGCCAGTTGAATCTCATTCTTCCATCCCATTTAGTGAAGTTCCCTTTAATATTTAGTCTTAATGCAATCTTACTGTTTATGTTTTCCACAATGGAGTTTTCAATCATGTTAAGCACCGATTCAACTAATCTTGCTTTATTGTCAAATAACCTTCTGTTCCTTTCCTTCCAAATTTCCCATATCAAGGTTGAAGGGCTTATTTCCCATAAGCTGCTAAGAAGCCCGTCCTTGGTTCTTATTGCCCAGCTTTGGAATAAGGAAATGATGTCATTAGGAAGAGTCGTGATCCATCCCAGTTTAGCACAAAGCCATCTCCAGCATTTCATTGATAAAGGGCAATTTAGAAGGAGATGTTCAATATTTTCTTCATGTACTTTGCATCACACACACCTAGAAGAGCCTGCAAAGCCCATTTTCTTGAATCTTTCTGCCATTAAAATGTTCTTTCTTGTTGCTAACCAAGTAAACACTCTTGCTTTAGGTATGATTTTGTTACTCCAAATTTTTTTTTTGTGATATGCCCAAATCGTTATTCTCATCTTGGTTCACCAATAGATTATATCCTTCTTTTGCATTATATTGTCCATGTTTGAATACTGCCCAAATTAGCACATCATTACCTTGTCTGAAAATTAATTGTCTATCCCTTATTACTTCCTTTAGCTGGAGAACTTCGTTATGAGGGATTGGGAGACCCTCTAAGCTCTTCCATTCCCACCCTAAGGCTGGATTAGCGTTTGGAAAGTTGACATAATCTCTTATTTTATCTCCCCAACATTGTTTGAGCCAAGTCTTGGTTCGTTAAAATATTGTCTAGACTCGAATAGCCCCCCCATGAATCTTCCCAAAACAAACACAATCGGCCATCATGGACATACCATGAAACATGGTCTGCCACTAATGCTTTGCATTTGAGAATGAAATTCCAGATTCTTGAACCCTTAGGGGGATTGTTGATTCTTAAAAAATCTCTCGAATCTCCACCATTGAGGTACTTGGTTTGCATGAGTCTCACCCATCTCGATTGCGGGTCTTTTACCATTCTCCATACAAGTTTGGCTCCCAATGCCTGATTTTGCTTGTCATGATTTTTGAGGTCCATTCCTCCTGGAGATTTTGGTTTACAAATTTTTTCCCAAGCTATAAGGGCAATTTTATTTTTCTCTTCTGTGTTTTGCCAAACGAAATTTCTCATTTTTTGAATTAAAAAGTTATTCATTCCTACTATCAAAGCCAAAAATGATAGGAGATAAATTGGTAGTGTTGATATTACTGCCTGAAGCATGATTAATCTTCCCGCCCATGACAACCATTTTCCTTTCCAAGAATTCATCCTTTTGTCCATTTTGGATTTCAATGGATCCCAAAGCTTTGAGTTTCTCAGCCCCTTGTCTATTGGGATACCAAGATATAAGCAAGGTAGAGTTCCTTTCCTACATTTTAGTATGTTAAGAATCTGAGTTTCTTCTACTTGAGTCGTTGAAAAGAAGAAAATTTCTAACTTAACCCTATTAATTGCTTGTCCTAAAGCTTCCTCATAAGACCCAAGAATCTCTTAAAACCTTTTCGCTTCTTTCCTTCTTGCTACTCCCATCAATAACATATCATCAGCAAATTGCTGATGTGTAGAAATAAAGCCCCTTGTCACTTTGATGCCTTCAACCTGCTTCTTGTCATGATTTTCCTTTATGGATCTACCTAAGGATTCTGCCATAATGATGAAAAGAAATGAGGATAGTGGATCTCCTTTTCTAAGACCTTTAGATGAGCTAAAATAACCTTCTAGATTCCCATTAACCAATACTGAAAATTTAGGAGTGGATATGCATTCAAAGATCCAATTTACCCATTGTCTATTGAAGCCAAATGCCTGCATCATTTTACATTAAAACCGCTAATCTACAATGTCATAAGCCTTTGAATATCTAGTTTTATCATCATTCCAGCTCTTTTTGTGTTTTGCAGAGTGTGGATCGCTTCTTGAGCTATAATTACTCCGTCAAGAATAAATCTGCCTAGGAAAAATCCTATTTGTTCCTCCGAAATAATGTAATTTAACAAGGGCCTTAGCCTGTTAGCCATGACTTTGGAGAGAATCTTGTAAATGGTGTTACACAAAGAGATTGGTCTATAATCTTCCAATTTGGCAGCCTTTTCCTTCTTTGGTATTAATGCTATAAAAGTATTATTAATTTCTTTTAGGATTTTCTCTGATCTTCTGGCCGCCTCTAAAGCATCCACCATATCTTTCCCTATGATATCACAACATTTCTGAAAGAAACCTGTTGGAAATCCATCCGGACCTAGAGCTTTCACTGAAGGGAGTTGTCTAAGAGCTTGCTTTACTTCCTCCATAGTAATGCTCCCATTCAGCATTTTATTCTATTCTTCAGTGATTATTTTCGGTATGATTGACAAAAACTTGTTTTGTGTTGCTAGATTTGAACTTCCCACATTATTCAGCAGATTTTTATAAAATTTAACAACAATCTCCTTAATGGAGTTTGGATCTTCTATTATATTGTTTCATTGTCCTTCAATCCTAGTGATTCTATTGATTGCTCTTTTTTGTTTTGTGGCATTATGAAAGAATTTGGTATTCTTATCACCAACTTGTAACCATACCTCTCTGGATTTCTGCTTCCAAAATATTTCCGCTTTGGCCAATATGTCCTCATATTCTGCAAGGAGTTCCTTCTCTATGATAAATTCATCTTGGTGCACCCCTTCTTTGATCACCTTTTCATTTAGCTCATTCAGTTGGTCCTCTACTTTCTTTTTTGACTGGAAAATATCTTTGAAGTGGTTTGTATTCCATTCTACTAGTCTTCTCTTGATAAATTTCAGTTTTGATACAAAGCAAAAGAGTTTAGATCCTTCAAATACACCCTCCTTCCACAATTGATCTATTAGCATCAAAAAGTTGGGATCCTTAAACCACATATACTCAAACCTAAATGGAGGTTTAAGAGACTTATTATCCCCTAAAATCTGCAACATGATTGGAAAATGATCTAAGCCTGAGCATGGCAAAACTTTACATTCCAATGTATAAGGAAAGGAAGAGAGATCCCCAGTCCAAAAAAATCTATCAATTTTCTCTACTATATTGCTAAATCCTAGCCTTTTGTTGTTCCATGTGAATATATTATCCCCTGATTCTACTTCTATGAGACCATTCCTTTCCACCTAGTCATTAAAATCTATTTGTGTTCTACCTGGCCTATTTAATCCTCCTCTTTTATCATCTATACTTCGTATTGCATTGAAATCTCCTCCAATGACTATGTTTTGACCATGGGAAGAGGATAGTATTCCGTCGAACTCTACCCAGAAGTCACTTTTTACAGCTATTGTTGTCGGGCCATAAACATTGATGAGGGTAAAAGATAGATTTGATATTAGGCTTTTAACTTTTCCCACAATCCAGTTCTTCTCTGTTGCTAACTTCTCAAAATCTAATATAGCTGATTTCCAAACTATAGTCAAGCTACCTGATGCCCCTTCCGATTGGACTGCCTCCACCTTACATCCACTATATTGACCTCTCAAACTCTCTCCAAAGGAATTAGTTTCTTTCAAATTAAGTTTGGTCTCTTGTAGCATTATTATCTCTGAGTTGATCAAGAGAAGTCTTCTTTTGACCAAACTCCTCTTGCGAGGGGCATTAAGACCCCTAACATTCCAGGATAGGATATTCATGGTTGTTCAGAAAGATAATTCCCCTTCCTTACTTTAAAAATTTTAGTTATTTTGAGCTGACCTTCTGCTTCTCCTTCTCTAATCCTTTGTTCATTTAATGACCTTCTGCCCTTCTTAGGTGAATCCAGTCCAAAATCTGGTTTTAATTTTGAGATTGTGAACTGCTTGATTCCCAGTTTCTTCTTTTCTTTCACTTCCGAATAAAGTGTAGCTAGTGGTCTATCCATAATCTGGCTTTCTGAAGCATCTTCTTCCATGTATTCCTCTAATAAGAATTGCATGTTTTCATCAATTTTCATAGGATCTGGTGTGAAGAGCACATTTGGTATATTTCCTCATGACTTAGCATTACTGATCTGAGCTTAGTTTGGTCTGCTTCCTGAAGTGACTCCTCTAGCTGCTGGTCTGCTCCTGCTGTTAACTCAACAGACCTTTCTTTGTCCTGATGAGAAAGATGCTCTTTGTCCTCGCCATTGAGGTTTTCCAGTTCTTTTGATATATCATCCAGCAGACATTCTGTGTCTTTGAGGAGGTCTGTTAGGGCTTGACCTTTTGACTTTGTTTGAGTAGACCTTTCTTTGTCGTGATGAGAAAGTTGCTCCTCGTCCTCGCCATTGAGGTTTTCCAGTTCTTTTGATATGTCATCCCGCAGACATTCTGTGTCTTTGAGGAGGTCTGTTACGTCTTCACCATCTGACTCTGTTTGTTCCATAGGGCCCGACATTTGTTTAGCCCAAGAAACCTTGGTACGTTTTCTTTTCTTCATGGTCAAGCCTCTTGATTTCTCTTTTCCCACCATACTTTTACCACCCAAAATGCTTTTCCGCTTTCCTGAGACCGTAATCTTTTTTGTCCATCCTAAAGCCTTCTTACCACCATTAGACTGTACCTTTTATCATTTATGACATGGTAATGCAATTGCACGAGAGGAACACATGCTTTGCACCCAATGATCAGTCCACAGCTTAACAATTTTGAGAAATAGACGATCACAAATAAACATAGAGAATTGATAGGATGGAGCAGTAGCTTATAATTATTTCTATAGTAAACTGCAAATCTAGTCATAATTTTAGAAAACATTGGAGTGTCAGGTTCACAAACTGATTCTGCATATCACACTTTGGGCTTGGCAGCAAGTACCAGATCATGGAGCGGAATATCTCTTCCAAGCACTTCACGGACCCCATCCCATGCCATCTCTGCGCCGGAGGCAAGTTGATTAAGCTTACCATGTTCTCCAACCACTTAAGTGGCAAAATTCTTGCTGGTCTCGCTACTTCCAAGTCATAGACAACATGATCAGTGGTCGAATTAGTTATCTACATCTAGTTAATCATTTGCACTAAAATTGTGTTATGTTATCTCCATTTAGCATAAGTATGCTTGATAGCTTCAATTTTTGTAGTTCATCCCAAAGCTTCTCCATCAACAATAAGTTTCTGGTTCACTCTTAAGTTCTATCATTATTTGCAGATTTACCTAAAATGTATTGATATGTTATGTATTCTTTCGCAGTTCTAATCATCCAACTGACGCATCTTTGTATTCTTCATTCAATTGCAGAATCATGTAGATTTCCTCCCCAATTTCTGACGGCAGTGTTTCAAGGTAGCTCCTCAGCACTAATGGATCTTTGATCTCTCATCTGCATAAAGGGAAAGCAATTACCTTGTAAGAAGTTCTTTCTTTCCACAGTACAAATTGCATTCACTTGCATTCTAGCTATAACATCTGCTCTGCCTATAACGAGAAAGATGTTAACTCCTTGTGTCCAATTTTAGGCGAGTTCAATTGGAAGGCAAACAGGGGAGCTTGGTCAACTAAGGATCCCCTATTCAAGCAAAGGGATCTGCTGAAATATTTGACGATTTTAAGTGCAAGAATCTATCTTTGGGGAAACCATTCTAGCAAGCTTGCCATATCAAGAAATGAATAGGAAATGGTTACGAAAAATTCTATGTTTTATGGCTTGAGGACTTGGGATTGGTATCATGAAGCCATCAATATATATGGGAAGTGGAGGTAGAGGTGAGCATTAAAAATTCTACCCTAGAAAAGGATTTCCATTAGCAGCAGTGGTAGAGATGGACATGGTGATGGAGTTTTGAGGATATTGAAGAGTACCATCAGAGAATGCTTGTGTGGAATATATCTTCGATTATTTCATTATGCCCAGTTTCTGTATAAGGCTAATATTTTAACATACTTTTAATTTTATTAGTATTACATTGTTAATTTGAAAATGTGGGATGAGAGTTAGCTAAATTCAATCATTCTCTACTCATTTGTGACTTAAGTTTCAATCATTCTCTACTCATTTGTGACTTAAGTCTCTAAAATTAGTTGTTTTTCCCTTTGGTAGTGATTCTACTGTGATTGCACCTGAGTGCAAAGGAATAACACCAACCTTGCCAATGGTGAAAGCCCGCCATAAGTTTGTATGCCTTGCCCAATTGGACATGAGCTCAAATGTCTAGAAGCAATGGGAAAGCATATGTTTTTCCATCATGGTGCTTCTCGCTTAACAGTAAATATTCCTTCAACCATAATTAGATTGTGCCAAGCTTTACCAATTATGAGTACACTAATTTATAGAATATTTAAGGAGCATCAGATGATAGGTTTGCAAACAAGTTTTCTGTATTTGATGAATTTGAACTTTATTATATATTGGTATTCAATTTTATCTGTTCGAAAATTTCTGAATGAACATAATCTTGGAATTGTTTTTTTAGGAAATAATTCATGGCAAACAGTAGATTTGAAAAACTATAATAATAAGAAATGTTGTTGGAAGTTTCATAGATCAGAAAAAAGTTTTTGGAAATGATTCTAAAGTAAGAATTTTAATTGTTTCTATACTTTATGGTGTATTCTACATATTTTTTTAAGACAGAATGTTAGAAAGCAAGTTATTGTTTTTATTTTTAATCTATAGGTAACTCCATGAAACATTGTTCATTTGGAAAGTTCTAAATTTTGAGTATTTTCTTTAAAAAGGAGCACCCACTATATAGAGGAAGATAGTGATGTCATGAAGGGGGAATTCTTGCTTGTTAGAATAAATTTCTAATGAGATAAATCTACAATGCTAGAAATAATAATTTTATAATTTCTATGCAAATGGTTAAAAAAATCATTTTGTAAGTGAAGATTGTTTATTTATTTTCTAAAATTGAATGGTTATAAATTAATAGTTTAATCATATTTTTTTTATGATTTTACATCCACATACCTAGCCATGTTAAATATTGATATGCTACCTATTTTATATGCGATGATATGTTTCATGATGATCTTGTTCTTATACACCTCATGTGATCCCTATGAATATCCATTATAGCTTCCGTGCATAATGATAACTCTTCTAATGATGATAGGAATATTAATGATATTCCATTATATTGTCATGTACCTTCTTGAAGGAACTTTTCAAAGTTTTCTAGTTTTACTGGACCACTAATTTGATCTTCATGTGCAAATTATTGTGATAAACATGACCAAAGCCCTCTTCCTTACATAAATGATTATGATGGTACTAATTTGGTGTACTCCACACATAGTTGTTACATGGAACTAAATATGATCAAAGCCCTCTTATACTAATAAAATATTTAGCTACACATATTTTTTACAAGAAAACGATCTATAGAAATAGAGGGTAAATGATTTGAGGTCTATGTCTAATAGGAATATTAAGACCATGTCCATGTTATGACTT
The DNA here is from genome assembly GCA_007258455.2 of Sequoia sempervirens. Lineage (NCBI taxonomy): Eukaryota > Viridiplantae > Streptophyta > Pinopsida > Cupressales > Cupressaceae > Sequoia > Sequoia sempervirens. The sequence continues at coordinate 132,959,726 of VDFB02271358.1, read as the reverse complement.
GATTTATACATCCCTAATATGATGCAATGATTCACTAAAATATGCAATGATTTGTTCTTAAAATTCATAATTTAAATTCCAAAATTATATATTTGTTTATTTATTTATATAAATTTACAAGTTTTCCGTGGATAAACTTAACATGTGCATGCATTTAACATTTTGAAATGTACAAGCACTTATTTAATTATTTTTTATTTTAATTGTAAATGCAAGTGTTTCACATTACATTCCAATGGACCAATTATCAAAGTATGATTTATTATTAGAATAAGTTTTACCAAATATTCAACTCACACTTGAAAACCCCCCACCTCAAATCTCCTCCCACCATCCCCCCTTCTCCCCCCTCCTCTCCCATTAGAAAACCCCCCACCCCTTCCATCTAATGAGGCTTGCTTGCAAGCAGCTATAAATGAAAACATGGCTATGCTGAAGGGAACACAATCTACTGAGGGCGGGGGGGTAGGACGGATTGGGGTGGGTGAGGGAGAGGGCAGGTGAATTAGTAGATCTAATTAATTCAAAACTTTTAACTTCAATTAAAAATATTAGATCATGCAACTTAAATATTCACTACTAATTTTAGGGAAAGAGATTCAACTGATAGGTACTATTTCACTTAAATTCATATTTTCATTGAAATCCCTATCCATGATGATTTTTCTCGATTATGATCTTTTATTTGGTTTTATAGTTATTCCCATAGTCTCATTTTTGTTTTTTTTTTTGTTTTTGTTTCAATTGGTGTGTAAACATTGAAAATAAAGAAATTCAAATCAAGATTCAAACATTGTACCTTACAAAGTATCCAACGATGCTCTAAAGAGCACATTTCAATCCTTTCCTTTTTGGAGCTCCAAATGATCATGAGGTCGTCAACCATCCCAGTTGCTTCAAAAACATGGCCCAACCACACATAGAAATGAGATAAAATTTGAGGTGCTTCAATGGTTTTTAGTTTAGTAGAATTATATCAACTTGCTAACTTCTAAATGGTGCTTCATCAAGTGCCTTTTTTTATGGGAATTTTAGCTTCAAGCATTCCATGATACGATCTTCATGACTCTCTAAAGAAGGGGTTTTCTCCATTAGATCTTAACATGTATTCTTTAAAGTTGGTTAGGCGCTTTTCTATCACCATATCCTCACTTTTTTTCTTGTTAGTGTAGTAACGAAAAAAGTTTCCTTTTTCTTGCTTGATATGATAATTGACCTTAAAATTGAACTAATGGTGTCTTGGAGTGGTATTGTAATGTGTTATACACATTCACACTATTTTAGGACCTTTATTTAACTAAAACATACTTTAATTGGTCCTTTGCAAGGGTCTTGTGAAGTGTTGTAACACACTTTCACGCTATTTTAGGACTTATTTGCTTAATTAAGCCTAATGGGCCCCTTTCTAAATAAAAATGTACATAATGTATGTCTTGTTTAAGTGTTGTAAAGTGTTTTAAAGAAATTTCACTTATCTAGGTGGTCCTAATTCATTGTGGTTAAGTGGAGTTATTAACCCCTTTCTAAGCCTCAACTTTGACACCTCCCGAAGATCTTTCCCGACAATCATAAATTAAATATTAAATTTATTTCATTGGGAAAAATTTGGTCCTAGTAAGTTGAGCCAGGACCCATTCGCCCTTAATGGCGAATGGGTCCTCCCTTAATAGGACCCCCTTTCTCTAGTGATCTGGAATGGGTTTTTGGCCTTCTTTCAGCTCCCCGAAGCTTGGTCTTGGAAACTTAGCCAGGACCCATTTGCCTTTGGTGGCGAATGCGTCCTCCCTTAATGAGACCCTAATTTTTGAATTTCATTATGGCGAGAATTTAATTATGATTATTTCCGGACCTGGTGTCAGCCTTAGTTCTTTGAATTTCGAGGTTAATCTCCTAATTTAGTATAAATAAGGGGTTTATTTCACATTGTTTCTCCTAGCAATTTTGTGTGACTTCACGAGATAAAAAATCAAGAGTATTAGAGCACTTCAAGAGCATTCATAGGGCATTTCAAAGCAGATTTCAAGTCATTATTGCAACAATTCAAAGTCATATCATCATATGAAGGGTTTAATGCATTCATGTGTGTTGAGCTAAGAAGTGAATGTTGCATTGAGGATCAATTTACAAGCATCATCTTACATCCAAGATCTACATTCTTCATGGCCACTATATGATTGTTTGTAGATTTGATTCACAAGACAAAATCCAAGGTGACATCATTTACATTATTGCACTTTCATGCTTCATTTCAACATTTGGTTTAATTACCTACAAGGGGTTTGACTGAGGCAAACCCCCATTCACTAAAAATCAACAAGTTTTTCTTGCCCTTGAGTGTGTTATTGCGGATTTATAGGTTGAAGGTCAAGTTGAGCAAGATTTGGAGCAATGTTATCAAAGTTGCAAAAATTGTCATTCAAAGTGCAAGATCACGAAAAGAGCTCTATAGAATTAACTACAGGCTTCCAAAACTTGATAATCGGGATTTCAAGAGTGCAAACATCAAGGTACAGGATCTTGAAATCAGTTTTTCAAAACCCTTAAAGGACACATTCGCCACTCCATAGCTCAAAAAAAAATTTATGCCAAGTACATAGCTTTTTATGCTCTAAAAACATTCCTCATAGTTGCTATAACAGTTAGGTTGTATTTCTGATTGTTATTATGTTATTAGCATCATATTTTGCATAATTTGAAGTGTTTAGGGCCTTGAAAAATAAGCGATCTATCTCATTTGCCCACACATTAGGGTGGTTCCTTTTTTCACCCTATACAGTTAATTTCCTCCCTTTCTTCTTTTCTATTTCCATATCACAATTGAATTTTTTTAAGGCAAACTAGCTTATGCTTCATGAATCCACTATGTCTAATTCATCTGAATTAATGGCATCTTCTTCTGACCACTTCTCATCTTCAGAAGCTTCCAGCTATGAATTACTAGCCTAAGGATTTGTAGGAGCCTACACTGGAATGTGATGAGTACCTTGCTCCTTGAACATTCCTAGATTCAGCTCTGAAATTGGAGTGTTAGGCTTCGCTTTCTCTTTATGACATTCCAAATTCGGCTATGAAATAGGAACCACCACGGTGTTGGGCGGAAGGAGAGAGGCCTTCTGTATTTCAATACCTTGCTTTTCAACCTTATCTTTAGATATATTAGGGCAACCTGTCTCATGATGTTTCTGACTTCCACATGCTAGAAAATATAATTTTGCTTTTTCACTATCAATTGACTGTGTCCATTCCCTAGCCGACGAGTCTATGTAGACCTAAATTGGTATTGGTTTGATGTAAGCCACTCTAATCCTTGCAAAAACAAAAGAATAACTTTCAATAATATATTTATCTATTTCCACCATCCTTCTGAAGCTATCGCCAATTGCTTTTAATGTGTTTGGCCTCCAATACAATATGATCCATATGTGTTTCAAAGGTGGACAACATTTTGTGGGGTCAAAATTAGGGATCCATTTCTACAAGTATAGGGTTGATTTCTTCAAATTCCAAGGGTCATGTTGGAGAAACAATCTCTGTTTTGTTCATTCTGAAATTCAACAATGAAAAAGCCTCTCGAAAGGAATTGAGGGGATAGCTCTTTGGCCATGAGCTTGTAATCCAACTTTTGATTCATTTCCCTTTTCCCCTAATAATTGTTTGCTCATTGAGATTTGCTACATCCATTTCTTCAGTGAATTTGATTGAAGTTCTCTCGTAGCAATGTGATAAACCTCCTTCCAAATTCTGCTTTGTAGCAAAGTGTGAACTTGCTCTTCCTTTTTCATATTACTATTACTACTACTATTATTTCATAAAATTTTGGCACTATCAATATAGTTATGCACTCAATTATTGGGTTAAAAAATTATTAAAATTATAGATAAAAGATATCTTAAACTTTAAGAATTAAATAGTTTTATTTTAATAAGAACTATTTAAGAAATTTTTAATTACTATTAAAATAATTTCAATTTTTCATCAATTGGATCTAAACCAAACTATTGGCTCTAGGCTAATTTTAGAGGCTTGTAACAAAAATATGTAACTATTATTTATATTAATAATATTTGTGTTTGCAATATGTAGCTTTTCACATTTCTATTCTAAAATTGAACTACAACCAAGTCTATTTTCAATCATCAAATGGTAGAATTTTTTGAGTGGAACCCAAAAAAAAATTAATATGCTTCTTATTTTATTTTACATTAGAAATATATAAGAAATATTTTAGTTACTTATTACATTGGTTATTTAATATATCCACACTAATAATATTTAATATATATTTAAATATTGTAAATTTCTCAATTGTTGATCTAAACCAATCTAACAACTCTTGGACAATTCTAGAGATTTTTGTTCTAAGTATGTAGCTTTTGATATTTCTTTTCCAAAATTAAACTATAACCATTAATAATCCTTGAGAGCAATATTTGTTTGCATGATCATAAAACTTATGAGTGATATTTGTTTGCATGAACTAATTTATTTATTTTCACAAGAACTATCAGTGTGTCACATTTATCAAAATTTTAAACATACAAAACTTCACTCTAGAGTCTAAAGTGTAAGTCATACAACTTCATCTATTACTTGAACCTCCAAAATATTTTTGGGTTCTCTCTTCAAAGATGTTGCATTAATATTTCATTATAGTCCATAACTAACCTATTAAAAGGCAATATCCATGTGACAAATTTGACTATGTGATCATCCACAATGTCAATAGATATTTTTTATAGAATTTTGCATTATACGCAAAAGAAACCATTAGATGTGGGTACCAATAAGTCCTGTAAGATAAGGGTTATTGGGCTGCTGGGCTGGGTGGCAGGAACACCCCTGTAGTATAAAAAAAAACAATAAGTCCAGTAAAATAAAATAAAATTAATTTGTGCATTCATTGCCAATCACATTATATTACCAATTCCATGCATCTATTCTAATTTCTAGCTTCCTCTACTTGTAGTTATCTTTCTAAAATTCAACCCACCATCTCCAATAGTATGCCTCTTTTGGAAAAGTAAAAGTGTCAATTGTTGACACAATAAATTTGAATTGAGAGAGGCTTGTACTTTTTCATTTTGAGATGTTGAAATAGTAATAATATACATAGCCATACAAAATAAAAGTTTCTATTGTATTGTTATACATTTTGCATAATCATATTAAAAAACAAAAAGTATCTTAATTTTTATATAAAATAGTAAATAAACACTTTAATTTTACTTACCTTCTATACATAATTGTCATGATAAATACCATCACTTTTAAGACTTTCTCTTATACAATTTGGATGTTCAATAGTGTAAGATTTTTTTTTACTATCTCAATTCCTAGACCTCTAGTGTATTCTTTCTTCTAACCACTTAGTAACTTCTTAGTCAATTTACATATTCAAAATACTAATACCTAAATTTTGTACTCTTAGTAGATGAAAATTGAATTATGGCCTACAACTTCATTAAATCATTCATTCAATGCTCATAATAAAATATTATAATATTGAATGGGCATTGATTGATTTTGATAATTTTTTGTTCCCAATTTATGGATTTCGATATTTTATAAGATTGAATTGAGCATAAGAGAAGTGACAACCAAATATTTAACTGGCCAATGACCACCACTAATTTCATCAAATGTATGACATTATTTTATTGCATCCCTGTACATTGTAATTTCCAATAAATGTTCTCACTTTATAATTTAGATCTTTGTTTAAGATTCAAGATTGACATTTTAATATATTTATCTTTTTGCAATAAATATTTGGCATTTATATTTTTTGTAACTAAAATCTCTATGCACTACGACCATATGTCCATAAATGTCATGATTTGAGAAAATAAGTTAATACACTTTTAGCTTCTTACTATAAATATTGAAAAAAATATAGTTTGGTTGTTTATTCTTGGGAAATAAATTACTAATATTAAATGCATCTATTTACAAAACTCGAAGATGTATCAATCTTAAAGATTATTTTAATTAATATCTTTTTTTACTTTAAACCTATTTAAAAATTATTTTATTGTATTTATATGAGTTATTTTATAAGTTTATTTTTATTTTTATAAATATGGTCAGCTAAGGTTTAGTCTTTGTTAGCACACTCACGCCATTACACTCCACATATTGTTTCCGTTTTAGTTGTGTATCTCAACATAATTAACATTGTATCATAAAAATTATTCTATCAATCATTACGCATCAATTACTCCAACCTTGACAATGATGATTTAGTTCCTTCTTGTATGAGGTAGAAGGAACTTGAGTCAATAATCCAAAAACAAGTCCACAACTTGAATTACCAATTAGTCCACCAAAGAAACTAATCTACAACACAAACACAGTTCCCTAAATCTACTCAAAACTAGTTGATATAGGGATAGAGGGCCTACTTCCTCATGAAATAAGTGGAAGTAGATTATCACCCAATGTAAATGAAAGGTAATGAGTGAAAGGATTGTAACCATTTGATAAATTCACTCATAGATAACACTACCTTTATAAATAATGATAAATATCATTTAAACTCATGTGATTGCATCGTATACATCAATTAACAATTTACAACTTGTAGATTACAATAAAATAAGACAACATTTAAAGAGTCATAACTTCTATATTAGTTTTAACAAGGCAAGAAATCCAACCTAGCTCTAGTTTGAATCTTGTTTGTACATGGAAATAGATAGCCTGGGGGGTCTACCTCCTCCCCTCATTCTTTCTTGGTATGATATGCTATTGTTTTTTTCCTTGGATATCCATGATGACCCCATGTTTCATGGTTGTTGCTGAGTTTGCCTTGGATTGCACTCATGACCTCATGGTTCAAGCAAGAATTTTGAATCTCAAGGCCTAGAAAAAAGTTCTTTTAGGTGTGGATCAAGGTGAACATGTGATCGGTACTGATAACCTTGTGATCCTCGAGTCTTCCAATGAAATCTCTATTAAACTACTAGACTCTATTGTGGAAAGGATTGTCTCTTCAATGGATAATTCCTTGGTTGGAAATTATTTTCCTTTTTCCCTACCATTGATATGGTTAGGTGATGGACACTAGCCAAATAGTGGTTTAAAGTAAGTGTAACAATGTGTGTGTTGCTTGGTGATCTCTTCCTTTTCAAATTTACTTCAAAATATGATCTTGTGTTAATCCTCACAACTAGCCCACAGATCTATGGCAAACATAACCTATCTCTCTATGGATGGAAGTCATATTTTGACCTGGTATCGAACTTGAATAAGATAGCCCATGTTTAGGTTTGGTTGCTAGATCCTCCACTAGATTTTTGGGACGAAGAAATCTTCACCTAGATTACTAATTCTTTTGGACACTTTATCTCTGTCAATAATATTACAAAGGCTAAATTGAGGTTATTGTTTTCTCATTTTGTGTTAATATAGATATCCACAAAACCCTTCCAAAATCAATCATTTTGGATTCTAAATTTGGAAAATGGACTCAAAGAATCTTGTATGAGAATGCTATAGTTTTCTATAAAAACTTCTCTAAGTGGGTCATTTATTCACTGAATATAAAGCCCCTGTCAGAAGGCTTAATAAATTCCTCTAATAACCCTACTAAGATTAAAAACCCAATAAAAAAAGACCCCAATGGCTCCTACAAGGACTCCTATTGAGAAGGATAACACTAAATCTTTGGTTGACTTGATGATGGAAAAATAAACAAATGGATATGTGGTGGGAGACTTGGTATTGTTGACTCTTACAACTCCTACAAAGACCCCTATTCAAAGTGTGATGATAGAGTCAATGGTTGAACAAATGATTGACAAGCAGATTAATGGTTATACGGTGGGGGTGCCTTCCCCCCATTGTGGAAGAAAAAGAAGATGGGGAGTTCACTATTGAACCCTTGATTGCTTCTACCCTAAAAATAGAACCACTGTAGATCAACACCCTAGCATGGAAGGCAACTAAATGAAAGTTTGTGGTGTTCCACTCCACCTTTAAAGACCACCTTTCCTTTTCCTCTAGGGTAGGGACAAGTAAGAATAAAAACTCCCTTGACTAGGAGGAATGGTCTACTCCCAAAAAGAAAGGAAGGAAAAGAACTGCAAATGTTGGAGTTGACATTAAGGTAGGATGACCTTCTCAATGAGAAACAATACAGAAATTGCTAATGGAAGGCAAAGAACCTTTGAGGCTTCCTCCAAAAATAACCATAAATTAATATCCTCTCCTATAATATTAGAGGACTCAATAGTCCTCAAAAACAATTCTCTCTTAAGAATTGCATTCTTCAAAATAAAATTGGCATCCTTCTCCTTCGGGAAGTTAAAATGGCAAAGAATAATTTTTAGGGTATTTCTAAATTTATTTGAACCAATGTTGAGGTTTACATTTATGAGGCTCTTGAGGCATTTGGGGCTATTGTTACAATGTAGAGCCTGAACAATTTGTTTGGAGCTTTTATTTCACATTCTAAAAGATCCTTGGAGATAAGGTCCACTTCCCTACTAGAACTTGAATCCTTATTAACATATATGCCCCTAATGTGATGAGTACTAAACAAGATGTATGGAAAAATGTAGCCTCCCAAATGATGGCCAATAAGGAAGCTTTATGAATAGTAGTTGAGGATTTTAATTCCCCCTTTTTCCCTCTAGGAAGCTTGGGGGATTAACTAACTACATTGATAGCATGGTAGACCTAGTTGATTTCCTAAGTTCTATTGGGATAATAGTTGTTGATTTTCATGGGAAAACTTTCACTTGGACTAACTAGAGGAAATGGACCACCTTATCCAAATCCAGATAGACATATTTTAGGCATCTTCCAACTGGGATTTTATTAACAACTATACTCTCATTGCTTTACCAAGAACTACTTCTAATCATAACCCCCTACTTTTGTCTTGGAGGGATACCCATCTTACTGGTCAACCCTTTTAGATACAAGATTATGTGGTCAACACACCCTAATTTCAAGGATTGTATATCCAATTGGTGGAACAAATAGAGTATTTGATTTTTTCCTTCAATAGGGAATTTCACATTCCTTATCATAGGGTTATAGGTCATGTTATTGCCTCTAACAAACAAAAGCAAGATATTGACTCCTTTAAACACCAAATCACGCGTTTTAAACACTAAATCATGCCTTTTAGTCAGCATATTCTATACATAGTGTATCAAACACTATACTTTATGCATGGATCACACCCTTAATTTAAAACCTTACACCCTCTAGATGGATTAACTACCTATTGTGACCTCTAATGCTTGGTTTATTCATGAAACAAAAAATTAGCATTCACCTTTTTAGGTTCAATCAGCCTCCACACATAATTTCTATGTACAATGCTTCTAGAAAACCAAACAAATAGCAAAAAAAAAGCATGCAAATTATGTTTTCAAAAAATATATCAACAAAAAATACTTAACTAGACAATAAAACCTAGAATGGCTTTGATACCATGTAAGATTAAATAAGATCTTTAGGTAGAATTGAATACCAGGTATTGGGCCACATGAGATAAGTGAGTAGACACTCTACCTACAAGATTGAAAACACATAATATGTATGGCAATAGCTAAAGTGATTGATATATTAATTCACAATATGGAGTACATATAAAGTAACAACCATTTAAAATAGTGGTTCCTAAAAATAGGAATGTAACCACTTAGTTTAGATCTAGTTAAATAAATTGCATGGTTGGATAATAATATCATGTGGCTAAGAATATACATGTAACTCCTTAGCACTCCTAAGAAAGCTTAATTCCTACACTAACACTTAGCATACCCTTAGAAATTGATTATTTGACCATGTTTCTAGGTATTTCTAAAAATTTTGCATAACATAGTCCTTATGTCTAATCACCAATCAAAAACTTGCATTTGTGTTAGATTTCATAAAATATTAATTATCTTATAAAATATCAATGGATAGATGATTTCAATATCCAACATCATTAATGCAAAAGAAATATTATTAAGATTTTACATAAATTACTAACAAAGTCATACAATTAAAATTGGCATTAAGCTAGACCATAACTTGATCATTCATAAAATATATATATATTCCCAATCCTATTTATTCATAATTTCCTTAGACAACATTACTTAGTCATAACCAAGCACTAAAGCTACATATAACTAGATTTTAAAATATAAGAGTAATAAAATGTATTCAATCATATATCATGCAAGTGAAACTTTTAATATTCTACTTATGTTATAATCTTGAGATCACTATACTTATCTCTTTAAGCATGTTTAGTGATTATACAACTTTTTATCATTTCAATCTATACCTTTCTTTTACAATAGATTGAAAAAATAAAAAAATTATAACGATATTGTTTAAGGTATTTACCTTCCATCAGATCAGAATCAGGCTCTCATTCAAAAATTTCCATGCAATTACAAATATTGGAATACACAAAATAATATGCTAATCAATAAGTTCTTGTCATGCATACCTTTAAATATGTGACACTATAAATATGTTTATCTATCATTCATGCCTACTCGTATGAAACACCATAAATATATTTGTCTGGTCATTCATGCCTATTTGCATGCAACTTGAGCAATCAATGAATAAATATGTTCATCTTATCAATCATGCTAATTGTATTTGACTTGAATAATCAATGTATAAATATGTTGATCTCGTCAACTATTCCTAATCACATGTGACCTAAACAATATGTTAATCTTATCATTTATGCGAACTCAACAATTATCACTGACTAAGTGTTTTCATCAAGAAAATCACAAATATGTTCATCTTGTCATACATACCTACTTTTATGTGACATTTGTACATATATAAATATTTGCATGATACTTATTGTTCATAAAAAATCCATAGTTCCTCCTTGGTTCACTAGCAAGTGATGAAATACAAGCATCCAAAACTATTTTTTGGTTTGCCCTATTTTATTGTGTCTCATTTTTCCTTGTTTTTCTCTAATGGTCTACTCTTTTCCCTTTTTTCCCATAAATTATAGCCAATCTGAGAGTTTTTAAATGGGTTATCTTGCATTGGTACTGCCTCTAGCTGTTGCATTAATCCCCCCTCTTTTTATGCTTCAATTAGTTCCCCCAAAATCAAAATTACAGAGTTGGCTAAGTAGGAGAGGTGGTTAGAGCTTTTATGTCTATAGGGAACTTCCCTTTGTCAGAGCTTTCGTAGGCACTTCTAACCTTGTTAGATCAAATAATTAACAAAAGAATCAACCTTCATTGAGTCTTTCCATGTGTATGGTGTACAATTTTTGATGTGTGATGTTCAATTGGCCAACTAGACAATTGTAAATTCCTTGTAAATATTTTGCAAGGTATCTTTTCAAAATAATAAAATATATGTATGGATATGCTCCTAGATTACTAAGTAGACTCATTTAATATTCTATAGTTGTCTTTTATTTTTTGAATGTATGTGTAGACCCTATCTTACGTTTGCATTTTGAAAAGCATAGTCTTTTGTGATATATTGATTAAGGTATCACCTTGATTCAAGTTATTACACATTTGAGTGGATTTAGAGACTTTGTTGCCCAACTAGATAAAGGCACTAGTTTGTTACTAGATCCTTCTCCCATCATCCTCTACACACTCAAAATACATAAATTCAAACACATTTTCAATTTTATTTGTTTATGTGTTTCAACTACCATGTTTGAATGTATGTAATACTTTAACCTTGAGTCTCTTAAACCAACATATAGGCACAAAGTGACAACCAAAATAAGGGTGCACTAAGCAATGGGTGTGGTTTGTGTCAAGGTGAGTGTTTTATTTCTATGGTAATATATGTTCTAGAACCTTAGGAAAACCCCCCTTAGTCTTGCAAAGCTGGAAGTGAAGGAGTTCTTACCCACCTCAATAATTGGTCCTAAGCTACCCAACCTGAACATAGGTTTGTGATACTCTTCCTAGGTTTGACACCTACAACATGTGGGAGATTATCAAGCCATAGGTATTTGTGGTCTACAAATTAGATCACCAACACTACTTATAGTCATCACTAGCAAGCAGATCACACAAAATGATATACATAAACCTTAAACAAATGACAATCACACATTTTAAGTATAAAATCACTCATAGCATATGGTTTAATCAAATTGTAGTCTCAAAATTGAACTTAGCATGTACAAAAATTCACATGAAAGGATCAAAAGTATGAGCACAATAATTTCCTACTCATATCAAAATTATGAGCAATCACAATCATGATATACTTTAATCATGAAAAGCGTGCATTTTTCAAGTATATTTTTAAATCAACATTAACCAAAACCTGAATTTGAAAATCATTCTATCATGCACTTACATTGTAGATTATTACTTTTTCCTATAAGGAAAAATAGATAAATCATACAAATCAACTATTTTCTATGTCACTAACTTCTATTCATCAATCATACTTCCCCTTACTTGTTTCTTGTTGATGCCAAAAATTGGCAAGGTAACAACCTTTATGGGAAACTTGGTTAATGGGGGGACCAATTGCGCTAAATTGAGTGACCTCTGGATTTTTAAAGAAGTCGGCTTCTTTTGTAATTGGGGTTTTGAATGGGAAAAGGAAGCAAATAGATAAAAAAAATGAAGGTCTACCTAAGGTGATGCACCAAGACTTAGATGTAAGGCGCGATAAATCTATCTTTTGGATGTGATTTAAGGGCCCATTCAGCAATCTGTTATGTCCCAGAATAACATAAATCAAAGATAAATAACTGAACAATTTATTTAATGACATAAAATAATTCTCATACACATTCACTAAAAAGAGGATTCAAAGACATGATCTAAACCAACAAATTTGCATTAAAATCATAGAAGTTCTGCAAATAAACAATTCAAGACAATAATGGCATAGTATAATGTTTTATCAAATAGCTTAAGAAAAACAAAAAGGCCAAACAATGGCATAGTTTGAGAGTTTCATAAAATAATCTAAAAGCAATATTAAAGGCCTCCAGTGTCTTTCCCTAATTTTTTTGCATCTTTCAAACTCATTTTCAGAAGAAAGAAGCAGTATATATAGCCAACAATCCCACTACCTATCAGGCCAGTAATATAAAAGATTTTGTATTTCGAGCAATGATGGTTGCAGCAATGATTCCCCCTGGTCGTTGTAACAAAAAATATTCAGGCCATTACACGTAGTTGCCCCCCAGCCAGATGCATTCCTTGCGAATGATGGCAGTGGTCCCAGGAAACCTCGTGTAGACAAGTGTCGCTTCCTAGTGGAGGCAGTTAGAACAAGTGGTAGCATGTCGTAGCTTGTTATTTGCTCCATCCCTTCCTTCAGTAGAATCCCCGCTGAGGAGATGCATGGCAGTAGGTCACAGCCTACTCGTTCATTTCTTCCTTTGCATTGAGATACTGCACAGTGAAGACACATGGAGGCATTCTTTACTATTGGTGCCAATTGTGGGGTCTGCCTAAAATTGTATGCGGATGCAAGCTATGTGGAACACAAATGGGGCCCGACTAAAAAGTGAAGGAAAGTAGCTATGAAGATCTCATGGCATTGACAAGTGGAAGCAAGGTAGGAGCCAGTGGAAGAGCGAAGGAAGCAATCGCTGCAAGGAGCGCTCGGTGGACAAGTGGCAGTAGCCGATAAAGTCTATCTAAAAGAGGCCCAATGATGTTTTAAATGATTGCGGGCTAGTACTTAGCTAAAACAAAAACACTCGAAGGGAGCTCAAGGAATTTTATATTCACATTTCTCAAACTAAACCATCTAGGAAATAACAAGACTTTATCTCATCTAGGTATTTCCACAATTCTAGGATTTTTTGAACACTAAGAGAAATATAACTTTGATGTACTGGATTCCAAGCCTTAGTGTTGAACCCAAAGCTCTTATACCACATGTAACATCCTAATCAACAATCACTAATAAAATACGGAAACTAATGAGTAAAACAAAATAATGTTGATCTAATCTAGAAGAAGTTTTACATTTGACAAAAAAATAGATATATAAAATGAATCTATAATCGTTACAATTCATACGAAATTCTTATGACTACAAAACTCAAATTATTTAATGTTACAGATATAAGTTCACACATCATAAAAACATACCCAAAATCTACAAAATAAAGAAAAGAAGAGAGAGAGAACATCATCAAGGTGATATCCACCATGCTACAAAGCATTAAGCTTCCTCATTCTACTTCACTATAGAAGCTCAACCCTTCACAAACGATCTAGCAATATGTGGCCAACATGCATGATAGAATCTAGTGCACTATGTGAATCACCAAAAATCTAGCATACATTTATTCTCATGCAATATAAATAATGCATGTCCACTAATACATATATTATTGGAGAGAATTGTAAAATAAATAAAAGTATTGCATTTATGAATAATTTCAAGCTATGGCTCTAACATCTTTTCATAGGTAGAACAACCTACATTGTCTGAGTTCACATCGTGGCGCCCATCCATACTCATCTCTCAAGTTTTCAAATAAAATGTGTTAAATGTAATAAATTACAACACATAAATTTTTTAATAGATTCATAAAATTTGGTTATATAAATCGAAAGCAATCAATGCTTATAGCACAAAATGTCTCAATAATCACACTATGATATCTTGAAATTCAACAAGAAAGATAATATATTTAAAGATTAGTCTATAACTAGAATTTATTAAATAATATATAAATTCCAAGGTAATAATGTCTACCATTTAATCCACTAAGGTAACTAATCTAGAACACAAACATAGTTCCCTAAATCCACTCAAAACTAGTTGATATATGGATGGGGTCTTACTTCTTCCTCGTGACATAATTGGGAGTAGATTATCACTCAATGTACATGAAAGGTAATGAGTGAAATGATTGTAACCATTTTATAAATTCACTAATATATAATACCTTTATAAATGATGATAAATATCATTTTAACTCATGATTGCATCATATAAATCAATTAATAGTTTCAAACTTGTACATTGCAATGAAATAGGATAACTTTTAAACAATCCTAAATTCTATAATACTTGGTAAGACTTCAATATGTTTTGAAAAGGTTAGAGAATAAGGAGAAAAACCTAGAAATAATTTTTCAAGAATCCTAAACACACGCAAGAAATTCTCCATGTAACTCAGCTCACTAAATTGTATCCAAAATAATAATTTGATAATAGGAGAAACTTAATTCTAGATATTTATAAATACCTTCATAAAGATACTCTCATTAATTCAACTTAGTCTTGTTGATACAAAATTCTCACAAGATTTTCCTATGATTCCATTTCATTTTTGTGGATTATGGAACTATGGTGTTTTTAACAATCTTAAGTTTTAATTTTATAGAAAATTGCATGGTATCTCTAAATTATATCTCATTAGCCCGCATGCTTTGAAAATCATGGTGAAAATTTGGCAAATAGATTTAGAATCTAGGTTATCATGTTGTTGGTGCAAATGCATTGGATAAGATGTTGGCATTGATTGTTTTAATGATTACAAATTACAATCATCTAGCAAGATTTATCTTGAGGATTTAAATTTTAAATTATCATTTTGATAGGACCTAAACTGTGGAATTAATGCTATTCTCTAAATATTGTATTATATAATAATGCATCATCAAGGACAACCAAGGAGAAAAAATGACTAGACAAAAATTAAATATTTCACTTTGCTGGTAGATCAAAACATAATTTTATTAGGCAATAGTCTTTAGAAAATGATATAGTGGACTTTTACAAAATCCCAATCACTTCCATATTCATTGTCTTTACTCAATCAATATTGAAAAAAATGGAGAGATCCAACCCCTAACTTTTAATCTATCAATGTTACTTATAGAGCAGTTCAGGAGAGAAATCCAAGCTGCCTACATACTAGCCAACTAGAATTGTATGGTCATTTACATTATTTAGGTATTCGAGTTACAATAAAATACTCACATGTTTAATAGAAATTTAAGAAAATAGAGTGAATCTAGTTCTCCCCTTAATTATCTATAAAGGAGTCCTTTCCAATCATATTTTGGGAGAATTGGGAAAAATCATTAAGAAAAAAAATGGCAGTGATTTTTCAAAAATGAATAATTGATTACTACTCAAAAGAATATTTATGGGCTCCTTAAAAATATATCAAGACAAGGTGAACAAGATGGTAGTAATTCACCCTATTTTCCATTAATCAAATTGAAAAAAAAATGAACATTAACGGTACTTTATGAAGCAACCCACACAAGTCCCAAGGAAGCATTGTCAGTTGTTTTCCTTTTGCAATAGAACATAAAACATGTATTCATCATAATGCTTGAACAACTCCCCCAAAAAAATTTATAGCACTAATTAAGTTGAGAAAATTTGGCTCTACAAGGAGAATCTCAAATGCTTATAAACCAACTCAAAAACAACAAAAAAATTCACAAATCAAATGGAGGGCATTAGATATTTTCCATAAGGTATGTATAAGAATGATTTTGAATTTACACAAGGAGGAATGTTTACAAGATAGTAGATGCATGATGACTGACTTTTTCACAGTCATGCTCTGACACCAATCTGTTGCAAGTCAAACCCTCACACCTTCATGTGCCTTCTCATACTCTCCTATCAAATTGAGTAACACAGATCTTCTCCCAAACACTCTGATAGACTTCTACAGTTTACTAACAAAACTGTGATAGGAACTATAAAGGTTAACATAGAATAATAATGATAGGAATTTCAAGAATTTAATCACACTCTCAGTGAGCAACAGAACTCTACAATCACCCACAACTTAACTTCATAGTGATAGAAACTACTTTAATTGATGACACAAATACTAGACAAGCATCAACATGCACAATCAATAAACAACAATAACACTCGAGCATTGGTTTATTCCTTCAAAATCGATCATTACATTCATAACATTTTATTACCCTAGTATAGGCTTGGAACCCATTTTCCCAAATTACATTTTGTAATTAATTTCATACCCAGGTTCACCCGTTGGAACCCCAATTTCAGTGTCTCTTGCACTGTGCGCCTTTTCTTCACACACATTAATCCCTCTTCTCTGCTTCTTTTAGGAATTAATGACCATATTCCTCTCTATCAGCGTCTCTTCTCTTCTTATCAATTCATCTTCTCATTCTACTAATCTTTCTTCCTTGATTTCTCTCTTGTTTCAACAAATTTGTAATTAATCAAGTCTTCCCATGTATTCAAACCGTCAATCTTCTTCACTCAGCCTCCTACCATGGATTCTCTCTCATCGTACGTATCAACGCTCATCTTCCAAATATTTCCTGCAACCCATCAGTCTTCTTATCCAGCCTCCCATCCTCTGTTTGGCCTTTCCTTATTCTCTTTCTATCGATCACCTCTAGATTGGCCTCTGTTTTGAATCGACCTTCTTTGATCAGCCTTCCTCCTGTACTCGACTGAACCCCACCATCTTCCATGTGATACCTCTTAACAATGTTTAACTGCCCATTCTTTTTCATTGTCCATAATTGAATCCAAACCGCTCTTGTAAACCATCTCCATCATCTCTCTAACTGTTCAACTTCTCCAACTATCATTGATGCCTCTTCTTTTCATCGAACCAACTCTTCCCTTGCTGACAGTTTCCCAAATATTTGCAATTGATTATTGTAACTTCTCATTAATCATTGATTATCTATTTCCTCCTGTCAAAGGAAAACATACCAAATTATTTGACTTATTTCCCTTGTGGCGACAAGAGCTTCATTCACCTAGATAAGACTAAAATAAAAATGAAACATGAAAGAATTTAAGAGAACAGTCGATGCTTTTGCATCAATGCATTACCAAGGAAATGATAAAGAAAGAAGAAACATTACTCAAATATGAAGATGGCTGAAGGAGTTAAATCTCACATTATTCTACCTAATGAATTGAACAAAAACATTGGGAATCACCACCAAAGTGGAGGAAACTCTATAGTCAAAGTCAAAGAAAATTTCACAATATAAAACTTAGTGTTTTAAAAGAACCTTCAACATAAATCATGTCTACACACCTCTCCTCCCAACAAATACAAGCTAGTAAATCCTACAACAAAAATCCTTGTTGAAAAATCCCTTAAACTTTAAAACAAAATGCAGGTGTAAGGCCAACCTTCACTAGCATGCTACCATGACCCACACACATACAAAATTATGGAAGCATCCAAAAGGCACATATTGGGGGGAACTTCTTTGATTTTATTATTATTTTAAGGTTTTGTTACGTTTGTTTATTAGAGCTTGGGGTGTGTTCCATTGAGCTTAGTGTGCATGTACACTATTTCAAACAATATGTTTGATAGGAAATTTGAGTTGCTTTAGGAAATATATGTACATATATGATTGTAATGGTAGAATTTTCATTCCCATGCCACTTCCCATTTAGTTTTGGCTCATTTTGATGGTACATATTACTACAACTACCTATCAACAAGTAGCACACTCTTGTTCTAAGTTGTCTCATGACCCAATATTAACATAGGCTTGAACTAGATTATTAAATTATTATAGATTTAATTAAATATATTTTACTTTCATGCATCTATATGTATAGGTAAGAAATATATACCCACACCCTTCTAATCGTTAAATTGCACTCATAATTTTAAAATTGAGATATGTATAATTACATCTCGATCATCACCTTTGGTTGAGGTTTACAACAATTTAGATATACAACATTAATCATGGAATCAATTATTTATTTATGGAACACTAAATCATTTTGCAAGACAAAAATTTAAGCAAGGCATCTCGAATCCATTTTACCTAATGTGAAGCTCCAATTATATCTATTCATATGTAAGATAATGTGATTATTTCAAATATAAAAAATACTTGAAATTTCTAGTCTTATTCACACACACATGCAACCTAACTACATGATTCTAAGTGAGAATGTGTTGACTCCATCATGATAGGTTACCTCCATCTGCTAGAACCTTCTCGATGCTACTCTCTCTAACTTGAAAGAATGTCAATGATTCCTTTCACACTTGCATAATTATTCATCATCCTAATAATTCTTATTTATATTTCAAAACACACCTA
This sequence comes from Sequoia sempervirens, assembly GCA_007258455.2. NCBI lineage: Eukaryota > Viridiplantae > Streptophyta > Pinopsida > Cupressales > Cupressaceae > Sequoia > Sequoia sempervirens. The sequence continues at coordinate 132,940,680 of VDFB02271358.1, read as the reverse complement.
ACATAATCAAACTATCGTTCCTAATTATTTTCTATTAAATAATTAATACAATAATCTAGTATTTGAACCAATAAAATGAAGTGGGATGTGATAAATTTGTGTTATATTTGTAACTAGAAGTTGCAAAATTGGGGGAGGTACATAAGTGGTAATTGATTTTGTTATGTTAGGAATTGTTTAATTTGCTTCATCATTTGTTGAGATGGAGGTGGTGGCGGGGTTAACTATTGTAGAATTCTCTTTTTTGCCACTTATTTTTCCTACTATTCTTTCTATTGTTTTTCCTCCAATTATTTCCACAAATTTTCTTCTTTATCTTTTTGTAGCTTTTCCTCCTCCTTTTGTAGTTTTTTTCTTGTTCCCTATTTTCTTTTCCTTTCCTAAAATTTTCTAGTTTTTCCTTCTATAGTTTATGTTCTTTTTCTTTCTCTATAAAATCATTTTTGGAATTTTTGGTTGCTTCCATAGTATCCTATTTTACTTTGTCAATGACCTCCTATTCCTAGGAAAGGAGCGTGTCTATCATATTTTTTGATCTTAACTCTTCTTTATGTGTTTTCTTTAACTATGTTTTTTGTGTTGGTGACAATTTGTTTTTGATTAGTGTAAAATAGGTTTTGAAGGGGCCCTGAAATCCTGTACAAAAGAAAAAGAAGCACAAAGATAAAGCAATTAAGCTACCTCACAAAAACACCAGGTTGATTAAACAAAAATTAGCCACCCATTAGCAGAAGGCAAACAAAAAAGCCACAAGAAAAACAAAAAAGACAAACTAAGAAATGACTAAAGAAGTTTTTTTAATATCCTTGTTGCTTCCAAATCCTTTGTTATCACCTTATCATGCATCTCCATGATTTCTTTGACATCCTACATCGGCACCACATTATTCTTTTTGTTTTACTGCAAGTACAAACGCTTAGCCCAATCCCCAAATCAACTGTCTGCTTACCCATCTCAGTGTCCTCACCACCAGCCTACTTCGTTGGATCATTGAACATGGATTTACCAATACATTCTCTTTATTTTTTGTTTAGAAATACTAAACCTTCAGTAGAGGTCTCAAGTGACTTCTTGCTGAGATTAATCAAAGCATTGAGATCTTTACGCATCTACAAGGAATTTCTTTCCAAGGTGGAAAGCCTTGGAACATGGTCTTTTTTCAAATTAGCAACATCCTCCACCATTAGGATGAGATTAGAGTTCAATGACCTAACCATACTAAAAATAGAGTCCTCCCTTAAACTTCCCAGGGTAGAGATGTTGCACAGCGAACTATTGTATCATACTTACCATGGAGGTCCTAGACCTCTTGAACAAGCCACATGAGAAGATTAAAAAAGACATATTCCCCTTCCTTTACCAACCTCGAGGCCTGAGTAAATTCCATTGCACCCCAATACAAACCCATCCCCTGATGGGAGCTCATTGGAGGGTCTTCTTCCTGGAAACCATTAGGCAAAACAACATGTTATTTTCCTTTGTCTTTAGAAGTTTACATTGTAGGGAATCCTCCAAATCAACAAAATTATTCACCTTCCCAACAGCTGGGACCCCCTCATCCCCACCATAGTTCTGAATATTCTCCTCATTAACATTTTTTTCCACCTCACAAACCTTATCAACCCCAATTCCCTCCTACAAATTTTCCACCCCAATTCCCTGCTGCTTCTAAGTCTTCCTTCTACTTCCTTTTCCCTCCAAAACCACCTCTTCAATAACAACCTGAATTTTACGTTTTACACGCGAGGAAGAGGGCTTAGCATTTTTCATAGAGCTTTTGGTATAATCCAGGTCTGTATGGTAACCATCCAACCATGCCGAAGAATCATCCTCCATTTTCGTTTCAACATCATCTTCCTTCTCCTCCGACTGACATTTCCCACTCATCTTAGCCTTCTTCTTGGACTTGTTGGGATTACTAGGAATAGGGGACACAATAACATATCTAGCTTTTATATGCTCCATGAAGATAGAAAGGGAACGATTTGTTTCTACTATGTCTAAAGCTTGGTTTCTTATATCTTCGTTAATTTTAGCTTCCTCTTCTCTCTTTTATTTTAGTATTGATGTTAGTTCTTCTAAAAAATTATCAGTTATCTCAATATATGTTGTGGTGAAGTGAGGATGAAATCTATCATTACCTTCTCAATTATAGTACCAATGGGTACATTTATGCAATGGTGATTAGGATGCCTTGTTTGAATAAGGATATGAATAGTACCTTTAAATACATTAAATATTATTTATCATTTATTTTCTCCTTTTGTTTCTACTTGTCTTGATGTTCTAATCTCAATAAATTTTTATGTTGATTTTCTTGGTTTGTTGTGTTTGATGTTTCTTGTAGTGACCCCTTTCACTTCTTTGGAAGTGGTTCCTCTATACATATATCATAGTTTCCTATTTTTATATCAAATTTCATAGGTGTTATTATCTTTATTGGTGTTGAGGTATGTTTTATTTTGTTGGAAGTATGAGTACCTTGTGTGTTGTCATTGATGTCAACAATTCTAGGTTGTTGCATTGATTTCAATAGGTCTATGAGGAAATTGTTGGAAGTCTGTAATGATGCTTTGATTGGTTGCATTATGTTGTCATTAGTAGTGTCACTAGTGTCAACCTCTAGTGTTGCTTTGATAAGAATGTGTTGGTGATCTTCAACCTCTTATGTGGTTGAGATTTTGTAGAAGTCTTCCAGGTGATGAGAATGTGTTTGTGGTGCTTGGTTTCCAAGTACTTTCGAGAAAATTTGAAGAAAGGTGAAAATAGTGTGGTTGAGAGGTGTTCAGTATAGTAGAGGGGTGTTCAGTGTTTTGCTCTGCATTTCTTCATGGTTGAAGATATGTCTATGCAGTTTGGATATGTTGATCAAGGGTGTTCAGAGGTGTTATATCCAAAATTTTAGACTAGATTATTATGAAAAGAAATTTGTGTTCACCAATGTGTGAATTGTGTTAGTAGTGTTGTCTGGGATAAATGGTTTTGCTATGTATTTCTCCATAGTTTCATTTCTGGTCTTATGATTCTGAGGGTGTGCTTATATTGATCATTTCTATTTTTCGTTTGAGTTGTTTTTGTTTTGGTGCTCCACAAGGTTGGATTCAGGTGTTGTAGTGTGTGGAAGGTTAACTAGTTGTACATAATGGATATGTTATTCTGGTGTATGATGTTACGAAGGAGTTGTTGGATTTCAAGGTGTTGATGGAATATTTCAAATTGTGTTTAAGTGTTTTGTATGGTCCATGAGTTGTCTTTGGATCGAAGGAAGCGTGCACTTAACTATTTAATGTTGTTAACATAGGTTCAGCTGACCTTGGGTGTTTACACTAATTGTGGATATGCTTCGGTGTTTGTGGAAGTGTGACATGGCATGTATGAATGGATTTAGGTTCTATTTAAGGTGTGTTGTGGTCTATCTTCAATCCTTTCCACCACAGGAATGTTTTGGTGTCGACTTAATTTGAATTTGCACAGTTGAGGTGTATACCCGACCTTGTCAATTTAGATTTCAAGGTTAATGATGGCATAAATAAGTGTTGAGTTGATGGAGAATTAAGTAGTGATGTATGTGATGCAAAGTGTAGAGATGTGAAGTGCAGAAGTGTGAAATGAAGTGTGAGCTTTAATGCTTAAGACTACTAAAGTAGTGAGCAGAAGGTTTCTACATTCTACAGAGAGAGTGTGAATGTTCTGGTGAAGCAATGGTGGATTTTTATGTTGCTCTGAGATGTATTTCTCATTGTAACAATCTTCTTTCTTCTTCTTTCTAATCTAGAAGTGAGGCCTCCTTTTCTTTTGGGAAGTGATCCCTCTAACAATGAGCCTATTGTATTCGGTGTTGCAATTACTTTATATTGTGAGCTAATCCTCACTATGGTTTTTCCCTTCTTGGATTTTCCACATAAATCTAGTGTTCTCATATGTTTGTATGTGTTTGTATTAATTCTTCTCATCTTTACATTCTACTAATGCATGATAAGGGTTTAATGGTTGTTAAGGGTTTAAGGACTAATGCATATTTGAATGTTAATGAGGGTTTCGATGTTTTAATGTACAATTGATTCACCCCTCCTCTCTCAATTGTCTTATGCATTCAACAATTGCTATTAGAGAAAGGTTCCTTGGAGGAAAGCTTAACCGCTTGAGGTAGATCTAGGATGGCACACAAGGAGGACCCTCTATTTGATGGATCTAATTATGCATTCTAGGAGATCTGAATGGAAGGTTTTCTTATTTCTCTGGGATTTGGATTTTTGAAGTTTGGTGAAACTAGATATATAAGTCTTGCAAATGGTCTAAGTACTAATGATGAAATCAAGGCATATGAAAACAATGGAAAATAAAGTATGCTCTTTTGAGTGGTCTTTCTAATTCAAAACTTGTGAAAGTTATAATTCTGAAAATTGTTTGTGAAATTTGGAAAAAGTTGGAATCTATGAAGGAGATGATAAAGTCAAGCAAGCAAAGATGTAGAATTTGAAGACTAAATTTGAGACCTTAAGGATGATAAAAGATGAAGATATTACAAGCTACACATGCATAGATTGGATGAAGTTTTCAATTCCATTAGAGGCCTTGGAGGAAAAATCGAAGAAGAGGTGGTTAAGAACGTACTAAAAACTCTTTCTAAAGCTTACAGTCACAAAGTTTCTACTATTGAATAATTTCATAATGTAGATCAATATTCCAGAGATCAATTGTTTGGCACTTTAACTGCTTTTGAATTAAGAGATTTTGGTCCAAGTGATGTAAAAAGGAGACTACTTTTAAAGTTGGCAAAGAAAGGAAGAATGAGGAATCTGAGCCAAATGAAATTGATGAGTTGGAAGCAAAATTTGTGAGTAAATTGAAAAAGGGTACTAGAAAATATAGATGTAAGTTACCTTTCAAATGTTTTAACTGTGGAAATATTGGTCATTATGCTTCAAGATGTCCTATCAAAGCTTCAAGAGATAGATCTAAGAAGAATAAAGCTAAATCAATTAAGAAAAGTTATTATGTTAGTGAAGATTCTAGTATATCTAATGATGAATTTGATTGCCTTGATGATGAACTTGATTACCCTGATGATGAAGATGATGAATGCTTGTTCATGGCTCTAAATTTTGGAAATAGTTCTACTAACTCTGAGAGATGTCTGAAGGAAAGTTTTTTGGAAGCAAGCTTGGTGACTTCTTTTCATGCTAGAGAAGAGAAGAACAACTGGATCATTGATAGTGGATGCTCAAATAACATGAAAGGTGATAAGAGTAAGTTTTTTAAGCTTGAGAAGTTTGAAGGTTGTCTAGTTAATTTTGGTGATTATAAATCTGCTAAGATATGTGGAAAAGGTTCAATCAGTTTTGATGTCAAGCATAATACAGATGATGTTCTTTATGTTAAGGGTCTACAGCTTAATCTTTTGAGTGTTGGAAAAATGTGTAGCAAAGGATATAATCTTGTGTTTCAAGACAATGGTTGTGAGATCAAAAAAGGCTCTGGAACTATGGTTGCACTAGGAAGGATAGATGGAAATGTTTCTCAACTTAAGGGTTAAAATGGTCAATGCTTTATGACTCAAATTAATGAAAGTTGGTTGTGGCATAGAAGAATGTGTCACATCAATTTTGATAGCCTAGTGAGGATCAATTCAAACCAAGTTGTGAGAGATCTTCCAAAGATTAAAAAGCATATTAGTGTTATCTAAAAGGAATGTTAGATTGGGAAGCAAAGGAATGCCAGATTGGGAAGCAAGCTAGAAAGAGTTTCAAAGTCAAAGAACAATCTACTATTGGTCCATTAGAGTTGGTGCAAATGGATCTTTGTGGACCTACAAGAATCAAAAATTTTCAAGGTGACAGGTATTTCATGCTATTAATTGATGATTATTCTAGAATGACTTAGGTTACTTTTCTCAAAGAAAAATCAGAATCTTTAGATAAATTTAAGGCATTCAAAGTTATGGTTGAGAATGAAATGGATATGAAGATCAAATTTTTAAGATCTGATGGAGGTGGGGAATTCTCCTCCAATGAGTTTAACATTTTTTGTGAAGATGATGGAATAAAGATAAATTTGTCAACCCCTAGGACTCTTCTACAAAATTAAGTTGTGGAAAGAAAGAATAGGACTATTCAAGAATCAACAAGGACAATGATGAAAGAATAAAATATACCGAATGTCTATTGGAGCTCAAAGAAATTCAAACTATAGCTTCAATACTTAACAGGTCACAAGAAAGGACAAATAGTTCAAAGGCCCCCTGTGAGTTGTGGTATAGAAGCCCTATTGTAAAATATTTCAGAGTTTTTGGAAGTAAATGCTATATCAAAAGAGATGAAGAAAACTTAGGAAATTTTGATGCAAGATCTAATGAAGGAATATTCCTTGGATATTCTACAAGAAGAAAGGCTTACCGGTGCTACAATAAAAGGATGAAAATGATTGTTGAAAGTGCAAGTGTCAAAGTGGTTGAAGAATTACATAAAAGTTCAGTTATGATAAATGGATATGAATTAGATGAGTCCTCTTGTAGAGAAGAGAAAGATTAAGGTAAGGAAAAATAAGTGTAGATTAAGGAGGAAGAAGCTCCGGAAAAGATCCTTAAAACCCCTAAGTATGTGGAGAAGAATTATTTAGAAGATCAGATCATTGGAACGACAAAAGAAAAGTTGTGTGGACAAGAAGAAAGGCTATTATGATAGAAGAATGAGTAAACCTGTGTTTAATTTCCAAATTTGAACCTAAAGAAATGATTGAAGCATGCAAAGATGAATATTGGATCAAGGCAATGGAAGAAGAATTGAGAAAAATTGAGAAAAATCATACTTGGGAACTTTTCCCAAGACCAACAAACAAGAATGCGATTGGAACTAAGAGAGTATTTTGAAACAAGTTGAATAAGAGTGGAGAAGTGTTAAGAAATAAAGTAAGACTTGTGTGTAAAGGCTACTCACAAGTGGAAGGAATAGATTTTGAGGAGACATTTGCTCCAGTTGAAATGATGGAAGCTATTACAATGTTTTTGGTTTTTGCAATACATAAGGATTTCAAGGTCTATTAGATGGATGTTAAGTTTGCAGTTTTGAATGGTGAGTTAGAAAAATTTTACATTGAACAACCAAAAGGATTTTAGTTATCAGATAATCCTGATATGGTCTGCAAGTTGAAGAAGGCATTATATGGACTCAAGCAAGCTCCTAGAGCTTGGTATGCAAGATTGGATAGGTACTTGTTGCAACAAGGATTCAATAAAGGTACCACATATTGTAATTTTTACTCTAAGGTTGAAAAAGATCAAATCTTGATTGTGGTGGTGTATGTTGATGACATAATATTTGGAGGTAATGAAGCAATGTGCAAGAGATTTGTAGAAGAAATGCAGAAATAATTTGAGATGTTTATGTTTGGGGAGATGAATTTCTACATTGGACTTAAAAGTAATCAGACAAAGAAAGGGATATTTATTTCACAATCTAAGTATGTCAAGGAAATGTTGAAGAAGTTTGGGATGGAAGACTCTAAACTAGTATGTAATCCTATGGTTATTGGTTGCAAGTTGAGAAAGAATGATGAATATCCTAAGGTTGATTAGAGAAAGTACAACTCAATGATTGGAGGACTGTTATACCTAACTGTCACTAGACTAGACATCATGCATGTAGTTTATCTTGTGGCTAGATTTAAAGAAGATCCTAATGAGTCACATGTGGAAAAAGTGAAGAGGATATTCAAATATTTGAAGGGAACTCTGAAACATGGCTTATGGTATCCAAAAGATATTGATTTATCTCTAATTTCTTATATAAATGCAGATTGGGAAATTTTTGTGGATGACAGAAAAAGTATAAGTGGTGGTGCATTCTTTCTTGGAAACAAGTTGGTGTCTTGGCTAAGCAAGAAGTAGGATTCAATGTCATTATCTACTACATAGGCATAATACATTGCTACAACATCATTTTGCACATAGGTGTTATGGATGAAGCAAACTTTGAAGGATATTAGAGTGATATGTGATGAACCAATTTCTATCTTATGTGATAATGCAAGTGCTATTAACATTTCAAAGAATTTGGTAATGCATTCAAGGACAAAGCATATTTCAATCTGGTACCAATTTTTGAGAGAGAAGGTTGTAGGGAATGTGGTGAAATTGGAGTATGTTCCTATTAAGGATCAAGTTGTAGATATTTTCATGATCTTCCTAAGGATACTTTTGAGTATCTCTAGGAGAAGTTGGGGATTATTGCCCCTCCTTTCAACTAGATCCAACAGATCTCAAGATTCATTCCTTGTTCTCGACTGATGTTGGTGGCTACCTCTCAGGGGGAGTAGGTAGTAGCATTGTTAGTTGTTGTAGTCAAGGGGAGTAAGCGTTGTTATTGTGAAGTATGTTGGAGAGAAGTTATTGTTCCTTATAGGTATTGCTTTTGAGGGAGACGGATTCTATGTGTTTGATGTCAAAGGAGAGAGATACAAGTGTTTCCCCTTACCATTGATGTCAAAGGGGGAGATATTTGGAGAGAGAGTTAACTAAAAAACCTTATGAAGGGGGAGCAGTGTGTAACAATGTGCAGTACATGAGTTGGTGATCAGAGTTGTTATTTTTGCTGTTGATGGTTTTTCCATGTGTTGCCATCAATGAAAAAGGGGGAGATTGTTGGAAGTATGAGTAGCTTGTGTGTTTTCATTGATGTCAATAGTTCTAGGTTGTTGCATTGATGTCAATAGGTCTATGAGGAAATTGTTGGAAGTCTATAATGATGCTTTGATTGGCTACATTCTGTTGTCATTAGTAGTGTCACTAGTGTCAACCTATAGTGTTGATTTGATAAGAATGTGTTGGTGATGTTCAACCTCTTATGTGGTTGAGATGTATAAGTGTTTTAGGTGATGATAATGTGTTTATGGTGCTTGGTTTCCAAGTGCTTTTGAGAAAAAATGAAGAAAAGTGAAAATAGTGTGGTTGAGAGGTGTTCAGTATAAAAGAGGGGTGTTTAATGTTTTTCTCTACATTTCTTCATGGTTGAAGATTTGTCTGTGCAGTTTGGATATGTTGATTAGGGGTGTTTAGAGGTGTTATATCCATAATTTCAGGTGGTGGATCATTGTGTAGAGAAAGTTGTGTTCACCTGTGTGTGAACTGTGTTAGTAGTGTTGTTTGGGAGAAATGGTTTTGCTCTAAATTTCTCCATAGTTTGGTTTCTAGTCTTGTGAATCTAAGGGTGTGCTTCTATTTATCATTTCTATCTTTATTTTGAGTTGTTTTTTTTAGTTCTCTGCAAGGTTGGATTCATGTGTTGCAATGTGTGGAAGGTTAACTGGTGGTGCAGAATAAATATTTTATCCTAGTGCATGATGTTGTGAAGGAGTTGTTGGATTTTAGGGTGTTGATGGAATATTTTAGATTGTGTTTAAGTGTTGTGTATGGTTTGTGAGTCATCTTTGGATCAAAGGAAGAGTGCACTTAACTATTTAATGGTGTTGACACAAGTTCATCTGACCTTGGGTGCTTACACTAATTGCATATATTCTTTAGTATTTGTGGAAGCATCCAGCGTGGCATGTATGAATGAATTTAGGTCCGATTTAAGGTGTGTTGTGGTCTGCCTTCATTTCTTTCCACTATGAGAATGTTTTTGTGTTGACCTAATTTGAACTTTCCCAGTTGAGGTGCATAGTTAAATTTCTTTCAAGTTTGAGGATGGTATAAATGGGTGTTGAGTTGATGGAGAATTAAGTAGTGATGTATGTGAAGCGAATTGTAGAGATGTGAAGTGCGAAAGTGCAAAATGCATTATGATCTTTAATGCCTAAGACTATTGGGAAGTAGTGATCAAAAGGTATCTACATTCTACAAAGAGAGTGTGAATGTTTTGGTGAAGCAATGGTGGATTTTTCTATTGCTCTGAGATGGATTTCTCATTGTAACAATATTCTTTCTTCTTCTTTCTAGTTTGGAAGTGAACCACCCTTTTCTTTTGGGAAGTGATCCCTCCAACTGTGAGCCTATTGTATTCAATGATGCAATTACTTTATATTGTGAGCTAATCATCACCATGGTTTTTCCCTTCTTGGGTTTTCCATGTAAATATAGTGCTCTCATATGTTTGGATGTGCTAGCATTACTATTTCTCATGTTTACATTCTGCTAATGCATGATAAGGGTTTAATGGTTGTTAAGAGTTTAAGGACTAATGCATATATGAATGTTAATGAAGGTTTTGATGTTTTAATGTACAATTGATTCACCCCCCCTCTCAATTTTCTTGAGCTTTCAACATATTTTTCCTATTCTATCCTCTTGGGCTAAGATATCTCACCTTTCTTATTTTCATTACTCATTTGTAAGATGTATTTTGTAACGTATTTTGGTGATTTAGGTTCTTCTATTTGTGTTTGTAGAGATTGGATCTATAGTTTTCTACATGTGGTGATTTGTAGTGACCACTCTTCTAATTATTCTTTACCAAGTGGTTTGTGCATTTGAGAATCTCTTATTTCAAACCCTGGAGATTCTAGTTTTAGGTGCTCAAGCACTACACTTGTGATGTTCCTACTTCTAGTGAGGGTGGAAATTCTAATTTTTTTATTAATTTTAGTGAGGAAAGTTCATTTGATATTCCTAATTTCTTATGTAATCTTTCTTTATTCTTTTCTAGGTTCTCTATGGCTTTCTATTTATATTGTTTATCCATGAATTCCTAGTATGTATCAAATATCTCTAAAATGGCATCTTTGGGAGAGTCAATAATGCCATGACATTAGCATGTAATAGATCATCATTGATTTTGTAAGATATATGTGGTGTCTAATATATCCTTAATTATACCACTTCTATGAAAATGTGATCCTTAACCACCAAAAAAGAATTAAAATTATATCTTGTGTATATTTCCATACACATCATAATAAATTTGATCCCTCGCTTGTATATCTTTTTAGAAAGCTTTGAAGAAGCCCCGGTATACTTCATTATAAGAGGTGGAATCCTTAAAGTCCTTGATGTGAATGTTTATTTGTGATGTAATTGTGGAATATTGTTGCCATATTTTATTTGGAATCCTAGAAGTCTATACGTGAAATGTAAATATTAAGCATATGATAAGAGAGCCATATTAGAATTAGTATTAGTTAGATCCCTTTTTTTTGGTGATATTCTCCCTTAATTGTTCTTTGATAACCTCACATGGATCAAATTCCTTATTACGCGGTACCATCTTGTATGTCATTTTTATCACTAAACCTATGGTAGATACTTCTATGTTTATGTAGTAAACTTTATGAGAAATGCCTAAGGTTGCATATCTCACCACTCACCACTAGATTTTTTATTCTTTAAATGGATAAATTTATTCCATGTGGCAATACTCCCATGAGCTCCTTGACCTCTTGGTTGATCACCTTCTTCTTTAATGGTAATTCACCTTTGTTCTATTGTGAAGTCTAAAAAGTCCTTCCACATGTACAACTTGAAATTGCGGATTTGTTGAAACCAATGTAGGTATTTTTCAAGATCTAGCTTTAGGAGTGTTCTATGAAGGGGTTAGAACATTACGTGGGCAATCTTCATCAATGAAGTATGAATACATTTGTTCACATTTTCTGCATAGATCATGTCTATAGGCACATTAGAGAGTGCTTTATCTAGATCTATCTTCAATTCTTTGAAAAGGTATTTATGATATTTTGATTGAGGATTATTGGATGTATCTACCAAAATAGGTATTTTCATTGCTTTGACTTTCTTTCCCTCCTTACAATATCTTAAAATTTGCTTCTTTCTCTCTAGAATTCTCATTTTTTACTTCAAAACAAAGCTCTTCATAACTTTATCAATTTATTTTTTCTTGGATTATGTCCACTTTATACATTTTTAGTGAGGTTTGTGCATTTGTCATGCCATTAATCTTATTAGAGTGTCTTTTATCTACTATAACTTTAAGACTATAGCACAATATGTTAATTTTGGTTGTGGGTTTCCTTCTTAAGTCTTGTTGGAGTAATGCTCTAATTGTGTACCATTAAAATAAATCTTTTAATGGTTCATTTTGTAATGTATGTGGTTTAACAACTCTAGAATTAGTAGTTTTTATAATTTTAATGGTCTCAACCATCACATCTTTAAGTTTCCTTGTCTCTTATATTTGTTGTCATACAAAAGAACTATATCCTCAATTTGAAAATGTTATGTTATATATTTCTATCATTCCATGCCTTCTATCACTTCTTTTATAACCTTTGATGATAGGTTGCTAACAATATTTTCCATCTCATTTCTCTAACTTATTTAAGCTTTCCTATAAGAATTTGTTTTCACTCAATCTTAACTAACTAGATAATCTTAGATTAGGTACAATTTACTGAATAAGAAATGTTGCATCAACTCTATATACTAATTCAAATGGAAAAACATATGTTAGTCTTTTATAGCTTATTAGCCGATAGGCTATATTATGCATGGTCTTTTAGCCTGAAACAAGTCTCACGCCGTTGAACAACCACGGTTTCCCATCAGACTTTTGGGGGATTGCCGGTAATCTTCACCGTTTATGTGACATGGTGGAACCCACTTGCCAACGCTGGTAATCTTCGTGATTGATCCGACATGCTCGAACGCACTTGCCAATGCCATAAATGGCAATAGAACGAATTTAATGGTTGCATCGTATTTGAAGTAAATATTGAATACAGAAGGATTCCAGATGTGAAATCGCATCAAGTGGCTAAATATCAACCTCCACCTGGTTAAAAACTGATTGCTATCTGAAATGCTGGCAAATATCTGGCGAGTCTCGGCTGCATTTCCCTAAAATATTTGCTAAGCCACCGCTGCATTCACCTACAAAAAGAATGAACACAACTTTTATTGAAACTATTACTGAATCTGAGCAGAGGTCAGAGCACATACCAGGAAAAGCATTGTAAAGAATCTGAGCAGAGGTCAGAGCGCATACCAAGAAAAGCAACCTGAGCAGGGCACGATAATTTCTCTGCTTCCCACCAACAGCTCATTCCATTTGGTACTTTGTTTTACAGTTTATTTATTGAATGTGTTCCATGATTGTTTGTTTTGGCCTTTTTTTGCTGCTTTCACCGCCACTTTCAGACTCGCGACTAGATTTCTCATTCTTAAAAAAATGATTTATCCATGGCTGACCAGGTTGAATGTTACAACGTTAACCTATGCTACCACATGGAATCTTTTAAATAGTTATTTGTGCTTTAACAACAATTTTCTCACTGACAGCTCTGTATTTTACTCGTGACAAAAGATTCAATCTAACAAAAATGATCTCAATCTAGAATTTAATCTAAAGCTCTTCGTGAGAATCATCATCTTCATCGTCTCCTGTTGTAGGACCTCCTGATTGTTGGTAGACCTTGGTCACAATAGAAACGCATTTCTTCCCTAAATTCAGAAGATGAGCAAATAGAAAAGACAGGAGGCTTTGCCTTTTTATTGGTTACTGAAGAAACAAACAACATTTTGACTCTTATGGCTGCAGAGAGGAGCACAAGCATATCAGGAAACACGTACATAAAATCAAAATTTAGAAACGAAGACTATGAATTGTGATCCATTTATTTATCCTCAAACCAACAAAACAAGCCCTCACACCAAAACAGGTATATGATGGCAAGGCTTGATTTTGTGGGCGCTGGGCATATGGGTTCTCTCATAAATTGCACCAAATCCTCTGCCAATCCTTGTCTTTTTCTAATTATTTATCCCTGGAACCCATTTCCCAAGCGAATCCAGGACCTGGGCATGTGAGGAGGCGATGCATTTTTTGTTCCCACATGCTGTTCCACTAGATTTGCATAATCGGAAGCTTGTTGTCCGCGTTGTGCCTGCCAACAACGTTTCACCGCACAACCTCAGTAAGTATGAACTGTCCAAGCAAACTCGCTCTGGCTTGTATTGAGGACGAAGTACGGGCATAAACAACTGAAAAAATGCCTAGAAATGATGAGCGAGTGATATTTCATCTAGGGTTTGCTAGTTGTCCGCGCTTTTGCATTTGAATGCCTTATTTCCCCACCCTTTCTCCGATATTTGCCACATCACATATGCATGCAAATTGGGAGGCATCGGCAACGCACGTGTGGAAGGGAAAATTCTTTCCAGAATTAATGTATTTAAAGATTAAATTTCAAGCAAACACGTTGAAACATTCTATTTATTTTAGGTGCGGTAGAAGTTGAGCATGTTCTTCGAAGTAAATTTCATTGATGTGTTGTAAAAAAAACCTCTTAACCCTCCAATACGATGAAACTCTCCAGCAAAAAGGAAAATGGCGATGTAAATCTAAATCTCCCCCACCTTTTCCAGCCCCCCGCATAAATATCCCTATTTAGGAGGCGTAGATTTATTCCAGAGAACCAGGAGCTCATTTAAACCCTCCGTAGAGCAGTTATTTGAGCCTTCTTTGAGAATTCCGGTAATATCTTTCTTAAATGTAAAAATGAAAACATGAATTTTTTAAGAATGTTGGGAAAATTGAGTACAAGGACGAGAGTGACTACAGATAATAGTTAATGTATGCATCTTTAAGTTGTTTGGAGTATAATTTTGTTTTTTTAGGAAAGATTTAATATCATTGAGTCTATTTAGTATTTCATATTGGAGATAATAAAAATTATTAATAATATTACAATCATTTTCTAAATGACCTGCCAAAAACCATCCTGACCGTTTGTTGGCGTTCGTTTCCATTGGGTTTTTACCGTCGTTATTCTACTTTTTACATTCACCTCGTTAACGCAGTTCTATACATTAGGTATTAAATGCATAGAAAATCCAAGGTAAATCCGAATACACACCCTCACAGCCCGTTTGTTGGCGTTCGTTTCTGTTGGGTTTTTACCGTCGTTATTCTACTTTTTACATTCACCTCGTTAACGCAGTTCTATACATTAGGTATTAAATGCATAGAAAATCCAAGGTAAATCCGAATACACACCCTCACAGCTGATACAGTTTAATTATTTAATGATTTTTTATGAACTTTATATTTATTTATATCGTTATAAAGTTTCGTGAGTCATGCAGGAACTTTGGAATGCTATTTGAATTGATCTGATTGTTTCCACCAATAATCTGTTGCAAACGAACTAATCAAACACAGTTTTTTAACCATATGTTATGCATCTTTGGTTTGATAAATATAAAGAAGTAATCAGAGTAAATTAATAAAATCTTATCACAGATAAATTATATAAATCATAAATATAATTATATTATATTTATATTTATAATATATGTTATATAATTAATAAATAATATATTATTTTCTATTATTTATAGATTATTTATTATATTTATATTTATATTATATGTTATATTGTATAATATATAAATTGATAAAATATATGTATATATGTTATATTTAATATTGTTCTAGGAAAATTCACTCTCAGCAATTCACTGTAGGAAAATTCACCACCAACAATTCACTGTGGAAAAATTCACCACCATCATAAATTCACCTCAAGGAAAATTCACCACCAGCAATTCACTACTCATGACGGTGAATTAATCATCACGGTGAATTTTCCTATAGTGAATTTGTAGATGCCATTTAATATAATGTAAATTTATTTTCACAATAATAATATAATTATATTTACTATTATATATTATATTTAATATTAATTTTTTTTAAATATAAATAAATATAATTATACTTAATATAAAATTATTATAATAAATAGTTAATATATCTAAATATATAATATAATAAAATTATTATATATAAAAATAAAATTACTATAATTAATAATTAATATATTTTAATATAGTACAAATCAAATTAATATATAAAAAACTAATAGTTTAATTATCCTTGTTAGAGAAAGCAAGAGAGAAGAGGAAAATGAAAGAGAGAGATGGTGAGACAATTTTAATTATAATTTTGAAGGTAAATTTGTTATTTAAATTAAATATATTTATTTATTATTATATATGTTATTTTAAATGTATTTATTAATGTTGACTTTTCTTTATTTATTAGTAAATGATAGTTGGCACAAAACACTTGGTCAAAAACTAGACTATCTTTTATCTCTCTCTCTCAGAGCTCTTTCTCTTTATATATATCTCTCACTATATCTCTATATCTCTATATTTATCTTTATCTCTATCTCTATGTTTATTTCTATCTCTATATCTCTCTCTCTCACTCACACACACACTCCCTATCTCTTTATCTATCTCTCTACCTCTTCCCTAGCTCTCTCTATCTCTCTCTCCCTCTCTCTATTACTTGTTCCTCTCACCTTCTTTATCTCTCAATCTTTCCCCCTCTATCTTTATCTTTCCCTCTCTCCCTATCCCTCTCTATCTATATCTCATTAAATCTATCTCTCTCTTATTCACTCCATCTCTCCTACTCTATATATCCCTCTCTATCCCTTTCTATGTATCACTTCCTATAACATTTTCTAAATGACCTACCAATTGGCTTCATGTATTACACAAATGTATACAAAAAATAGACGAAAATTTTCCCTAATTGACCTTCCACAACTCTCACTCCATCTCTCCTACTCTATATATCCCTCTTTACCCCTCTCTATATATCACTTCCTATAACATTTTCTAAATGACCTACCAATTGGCTTCATGTATTACACAAATGTATACAAAAATAGACGAAAATTTTCCCTAATTGACCTTCCACAACTCTTCTTTTCTTCACTCGTGTTTAGATCCATGTAAATAGATGCATAGTTTATTTGAAGCCATCACTTCTTTTCTTGTACTTGGACATATTTTTACCTCTCTTGTATTCAACCTCGCTGACAAGAGAATGACATAATATATATATATACAACGAATCAAACTAATAACTCTGCCATTTAAATATTTTATATATTATATTGATTTCGTGATAACAAGAAAATATATGCAAGTGGTAAATTTTTCTAATAATTGGTTATGGGAGAGGGTCCTATAGTGGAGCACCCTAACTTCACGTTTCTCAATTAGATAATATAAAATATTAGAAAAGGGCCCTATTGAGGGTTTTTAAAATATTATTAGATGCCACAATCTGAATGGGTTGTATGGATTGCAGATGGCAACTTGTTTTGTGATTGCATTGCATGGTGCTTATTTACGTCAAGATCTTAATAATGAACACATTTAGGTTTTATTAAAATGAAAATTATGGTCAAGACCTTAAAATGAAAATTAACGTCAAGATCTTAATAATGAGCAAATTTAGGTTTTGACATTACACATAATTAATGTATAATGTATGTTCTATATAATAAAAAATAAATTATAAATAATATGATTATACTATCTAATTATTATATATATTATTTTCTTTAACAAAAATATTGATAAAATTAAAATTACATTGAAGATTTAAATTTTATTTTTTATATTTTTTCTTACTTTTTAAAAATAATATATATATAAAACCTTTATTAATATTAATCTATAATGATATAATATTTAATTAAAATTATCATTTTTAATTACTTTTATAATTTATTAACTAACTTTGTTATTTATCTTTTTATTTATTTGATACTTTTATAATTAATTTAATTTTATAAAAAATATTTTTATATTCATCGCCATTTTCATATTATTTAAATTTTATTTTTTATATTTTTTCTTACTTTTAAAAAATGATATATATATATAACCTTTCATACTTTTTAAAAATGATATATATATATATATATATATATATATATATTTGTTTTAATTGTTTATGTTTTTTTTCAAATTAGAGTACATTTTTTATATTATATATAGAGAGATCAAAAAAATAAGCCCCAAGGCAGCAGCGGGGGACGAAGAGTACGGCTCAAGAGAGGCAAGGCCTCACATCAAGAGCACACAGAGTAATAGTAGTACATTTAGCTTTTAATGAGTGTGTTTATTATAATGAAAATATAATACTATGAACACAATTAATTTAGTTTATATATAATTTAGTTTAACTTTAGAATAAATTGTTAAAAAGTACTTTATTTTCATTTGTAAGGTTGCAAAACAAAATCTTAGTTTTCATTTATTAAGAATAAATTTGACATTATTACTACTTTAATTCAATCTTTAAATATTGCTATACCATTTAATTTTTATTTAAAAAAAATAATAATTTGTTTGACCAAAACCAATTTATTCAATTTATATATCATTTATTTTAAATTTTTTATACTAAATTTAGCTACTGCTAAATTTTGTAAAAATTTAATTTACTTAACCCAAACCTATTCATCTACACTTTGTCTTATTGCTTGAAAAGATTGTATTTAAATTTTTTATAGAACAATTATATTATTCTATAAACTATTAGCAACCTTGGGTTTGCTTTCAATCTTTTTGTTTTCTTATTTAATTAATTTTAATTTTTAAATGATATTTATTATTATATTTTACATATATTATGTTTTATACTAATAATTAAAACAAATGAAATTTTATATACACTTAAATAAAAAATAAGCTTTAAATATTTAGTATTTTCAAATTTATATTGTTAAAATACATTTACAATTTGAGTATATATATATTTTATATAGAATAATAAATTAACAGTATACTATATCATATTATATTACATTTTAAATACTACATTATTTAAATATTTAGATCCTAATAATGAGCAAATTTAGGTTTTACATGTCTAGTTAAGTATAAATTAGCATCATTTACTGCACAAATGTATGCAAAAAAAAAAAAACCATTTTTTTCCTAAGTCATCTTCCACACCTTTTACATTCTCAGATTTTCCAGTGCCTTTATCCTCTGCTTTTACATTCAGAATACCATTGGCATCCACTTCAAAAGTAACTTCGATTTGAGGAACTCCCCTGCATACAAACTCATATTTAGCT
The DNA here is from genome assembly GCA_007258455.2 of Sequoia sempervirens. NCBI lineage: Eukaryota > Viridiplantae > Streptophyta > Pinopsida > Cupressales > Cupressaceae > Sequoia > Sequoia sempervirens. The sequence goes on along the minus strand of VDFB02271358.1, from coordinate 132,921,837 downwards.
CAATGTATAAAAAGCCACATGTTACAAGTTGGACTACCTAAGCATGAATTTGACAGCCAATTTGCATAGATACAAACCTTGGAGCTGCAGGAATACCAGTCAGCTCAAACCTCCCAAGTTCTCTACAATCCTTTGTCAAACTGGGTTCCCCTTCAAAGACCTGCACAAGAAAAGATATAAGTTAAACCAACAATGAATGGAGAACAAAGGATTCCTGTAAGATCTACAGTCCTGCACAATTGCATATGATTCTGGCCAGAATATTATCATATTAACTGCTTCAAAGATCCTATGATTCCTAGAAATTTGTCCTCTCTTAGTGGAACCAGGAGAAATGAGTGCTTGATTTAACTTCTAGGAAGCCAAGGGCCCAATTCTTTTGGATTATTGTTTAGTGCAATGCATTTCAATTTTCATGGGAAAAGGGTTTAAGATGAAATCATAGAGATTCATAGATTAGGAGGAAAAATACCTGTATTAAGACAGTTGTTTGCTGATCCTGATAGGTTGTGAAGACTTGAGACTTCTTGGTAGGAATAACAGAGTTCCTTGGAATAAGTTTTGTCATCACTCCTTCAACAGTCTCAATACCAAGAGTCAAAGGAGCCGCATCCAACAAAAGAATCTCTGCAACAAAGGACCTCAAAAACTCCATTATCAATTGTCAAGATACTGACATCAAATGTGCCACCACCAAGATCAAAGACGATAATGTTTTTCTCACAACCCTTCTTGTCCAGACCATAAGCAATTGCTGTAGCAGTGGGCTCATTGTCACTGGCCTTCTATCAACTATTTGACTCATCTCCCTCCAATGCTTTGCCCTTTCGTTGCATTGATCTGCACTCTTGATCTCGTGGGTAGACACAGTTTCATACAAAACTATACCCATTGCAAAATACAGTAATGAGAGAGAAAAATGAGACTGCAGTAATAATGGTAAATATCATTATCCTTAATCATTCCTAGAGTTTTCTAAAATTGTCTTTTTTTCTCTTTTCACAAGACAGATTTATCAGAACAAAAGATATTTCCAGTCAGAGGAGGTGGTAAATTGTGTAGGATAAGCCCCTCCCCATATCGAAAAGTTACAGTATCATCAATATTTTCATTTGCATGCTCTTTTACCTTTTTAATTAACAAAGATTTCCACAAGTCTAGCCCCAATTAGCCAAATCTCATCCAATATCCAAAAACACACAATCACATTACTAACAATTTTTTTTATTATTAAATATCAGATAAAGCTGGCTATTCGAATTCCTAACTTCCCCTTCACTATTTTGCCTACAGTTATTGTTTTTTTATTTATTTCAGTACGAATTGACCTTCCAAAAAAAAAAGCATATAAACACTTCAACACCCCAAAACGGTAGACCCTAATTAATTTTTAATTTGTTAAATATAATATATATATATATATATATATTTGCTTTGTAATTATATAATATATATCTTAAATTTATTATTATATATTATTAAATAAAATTAATTATAATAAGTATATTTTTTACATATACTATTATTTTAATTAATTTATAGGAAATTTAACATTTTAATTGATTTCTTAGAGAAAAATGTATTATATAATCTATTAAAATTTAAATTCATTTTTGGAATAATTTTTTTATTTAAATTAGATATATTTATTTATTATTATATATGATATTTGAATTCAAATAACATTATATTTAAAAAAAAAAAAAACTTTATCAACTTTAATATAATTTGTTTCTAAGTTTTACTTTTTATTAAAATGTGATATATCCATCTCTCCATTCACCTTATATATTGCACAAATGTATGCAAAAATATACCAATTTGTTTCCTAATTGACCTTGTACACCTGCCTTAATAAATAAATAAAGAAAAGTCAACATTAATAAATACATTTAAAATAACATATATAATAATAAATAAATATATTTAATTTAAATAACAAATTTACCTTCAAAATTATAATTAAAATTGTCTCACCATCTCTCTCTCTTTCATTTTCCTCTTCTCTCTTGCTTTCTCTAACAAGGATAATTAAACTATTAGTTTTCTTGCAATAGTGTACATTTTAATTTCTTCTCAACTCCTCCTACAGTAATATAGTTAATTTTCTATAGAACAAAAAATATATATTTCTAACTAAAACTATAAATCTATTAACTAGTTATGTGGAGTGCGAATTCATTTATAAAAATATAGTTAATTTTTTTTGTGATATTTATTAGTATTGGCCAATTAAAGTTTAATTTTGCAGCCAAACAAAATTGCAAATTTCCTTAATTATATTTCATCAATAATGTTTATTATACGGAAGTTGTTAAAATTGTAACTGTTTATTATAGAAGTGCAATTTAAATTGTAAAATATTGTGTTTTAGATTTAATGAAATAAAATAGGTGCTAGTATATTTTTTTGTGATATTTATTAGTATTGGCCAATTAAATTTATCAACAATCAATTGATATTGAACAATTACAATTAAGTTACTTTTTTTATTATTTAATGTGGTATTCTTTAGTATGGAAAAGTTATAGTTAATGATTTATTTACAATATAATATCCATTAGTATCAAATAGTTATCAATTGGATATTTAGTTGTTTGTATAGTTATTGCTTGATATTAAATATAATTGTCTTTTTAAAAATAATATTAGCAATAATTATTATTCATAAGTAGAATTGTAAAAAATGATAAATTACCACTTAAAAAACACATATATTATTGGAGCATAGGGTTAAACACTGACACAAAACATATATTATTGCAGCATAGGTTGTAAGATACAACTCAACATCGTCAATTAAATAGCAATGGATATTATTGACATCTCCAGTAGTTCCAGTGGGCCAATGTTGTCAGCCAATTCGACACCGTTAATCAATGCAAATCAAAACTCTCCAAGTCAGATACAAGATTTTGCAAATGACATTACAGTTAGTTGCCTGGACTTGCTACAACAAGCGAAGGCCACTGTTCAAAACATGCAAAGTGTCCAAGATTTGGACATTCAGTCAATGGAAGTAACAGTACATGAGTTCCATTCAACTTGTGAGAAGTTGAGTTCATTTTGTACTTTCCTTTGTGAAATGAAAGCGGATGAGTTCTACAGACAAGGTGGCTCTATCTACATTAAAGAAGTGTTCCAAAATTACTTGAACCACCCCTAAGATACATTATCACTATAAATGTGGATATAGTAGTTGATATAATGATATAACTTCAGCTTTTACCAACTTATGGATAGTTGGATATTTTGTAACTCCCTTAAACAAATGTAAGCTCCAATATACTATGAACAAGGCACTTCTCCTCGCAATAAAAAGATCCAATATGTCACCTACTACAATACCATGTAACACATTTTTTGCTTCGAAAATATGTATACATTGTTCTCTCGCTATCATTTTGCATCTTGGTTCTTGACTTTTTCTTTTGTTTTGTATATCTTTACTTGACCCATATGTCGAAATTCCAAGAAACAAATGCCATGTTCAATTGCATTCTCATTCATTGTTTATGAACCAATATGTTAAAACATAAAATTAGTGCTCTCCAATAATAGGTTAAAACATTTATGAACCAAGTAACTCTCTTTAATCTTATTGTATTCTCATTCGTTGTTTATCCCTTGCTATTAATGCACTACTTTTATACTCATTTGTTAGAAAGCCTGTTTCCTCTTATTCCTTTAGCATAGAATGCAGATCTAAACATTTAGAGTGCATCCAATTTAGTTAGATTACTTAATAGCGTGAACTAACTTTTTTACTCACTAGACTCTCCCTTTTTGTTTTCCTTACAAGTGCAGCAAGCTAACTTCTAAAGGCCACTATTTTGACATACATACCTATTCAAAATCACATTTACAGGTATTATTCTAAATTTACTTTAACTCTATGTAACTTCTATACACACTTTTATTTAAACTACTACTTGTATGGTCGCATTCAAGAACATTGTTGCTTTCTGAAATATTATCGAATTAGTTAAGTATATTTTGTTGGGTATACAACATATTAATTTCACACTTCACAAAGTATGCTTTTTATACATCATTGAAAGTAAGTAATAGTTGCCAACTACAATTTACTTTTGCAAGGACTAGTTCGCTCTCTTGCCACAATGTTTTCTTTGACTGTGAACGCAATTAAGATGATCCATGATGGAAACGTAGACCTACAACCCCATCTACAAGCAATAGATATTTCAATGTTTGGACATGGGCCTGAACCAACCAATCGCTATATACTACAACTCTCTGATGGGGTGCATAATCAGAAGGCTACACTTCCAAAACAGTACAACCACCACATAGATTCTGAAGAACTACAAAAGGGCTCTATAGTTAAACTCATTAAATATAGCTGCCCTATTCTTTGCAATTCAAGGTGAGCCATCATATTTTAGTAATTTGCTACAATATGCAAAATCAAAACTTTTAGATTATCTTTCATGAACTCCATTATTTTACATATCATCCTATTGATAATACTTCTTTATTTTACACTCATAGGTGGATCGTCATATCGGAATTAGAAATCATATGTGGGCCGCAAGATATCATTGGCAAGCCCACCAACCTCTTTGAACAGCAAACCCAACAAGTACAAGCCACGCCTATAAGCCTTGATAACAATGTTATAGTACCGCAACCACCTCTCCTAACAAAATATTCCTTGACTAAGGATGCAATCAAGCTGATGAATAATGCTAACCTAAACTTGCAACCCCATCTACAAGCATTAGAAATTGCACCGTTTGGCCATGCGCTCAAATTGGTTGATCGATATAGAGTGGATCTCTCCGATGGGGTACATAAGCAGAAGGCAACACTTCCAACAAAGTACAACCAATGCATAGCTTCTAAAGAACTCCAGAAAGGATCTATACTCAAATTGATAGAATACAGTTGCCCTGTTCTTTGCAATTCAAGGTGAGCCACGCTATTTGCATGCATATCTACAAAATTCACAACTACCAATATGTAGCCTATCATTTTTATCAGCTGTACCACATTTAATTGTACTCAAAATACTGACTCGTTTAATCTTTATAGGTGGATAGTCATCTCCAAATTAGAAATCACATGTTTGCAACATGACATCATTGGTCAACCTGCCTACCTGTTTGAAGAGCAAGTCCAGAAAGTAACTTCTACAAACTCAACTACTCCATCTATAAGCATGAGTAATATTCCTATGGTGACAAAGCCACCTACTCAAAGGGCACTATTTGGGTTAGCCTCTTCCCTACAAAAGAAAGACTCCCCATCCAATATTACGCCCATTAGAAATTTGAATCCATTTAAGACAAGGTGGCTTATAAAGGGTCGTGTTACCATGAAAAAATAGATGCACCACTTCAACACACAGAAGGGACAAGGGCAAGTGTTCTCTTTTGATATTGTTGATTGTGAGTGCACTGAAATACGAATAACATGCTTTAATGAAGTTGCAAACCTTCATTACATGAATGTACATTTTGGAGAAGTATATACAATATCTGGTGGGACTATTAAGTCAGCTAATAGGTTGTACAATAAACTGAATAGCCAGCTTGAAATTCTTTTAGTCGAGGAATCCAAAATTTCTCACTCAGAAGATGACCTTGCAATTCCCAAACATAAGTTCTCCTTCACACCCTTTAAGGACATTTTAGAATTGAACAATAATATCCTTGTCGATGTTATTGGAATAGTCATATGTGTGGACCCAAGCTCAACCATAAGGAGGAGGGATGGGACTGAAGTTCTTCGAAGGAGCATCAAATTGATAGATACCTCTTCATCTACCATTAATATTACTTTATGGGGTCCAACAACTGAAAAGGAAGGCAAGCAACTGCAGGAGAGCTATCACTTAAAACATGTGTCCGTACTTGCAATAAAAAATGGCCGTGTCACTGAGTACAATGGCAAGGTCATAAGCACGTTGGCAAGCACCCACCTATTTGTAAACCCAAGAATAGAGGAGGCCGAACAACTCAAATCATGGTTTGAACAGAATGGGGCTAATGTCACTCCATTGAATACACAACCATTGGATGCACCTCTCGTGCTTATGAGGAAATCAATTGCTGATATTGAAGAGCAAACTACCAGTGTGAAAAAAACTTTCCAATGCACTCTAAAAGCATCAGTGCAATACATAAAAACAAATTCATTATGCTATCCATCTTGCCCCCTTGACTTAGATGGAAGACAATGTAAAAAGAAAGTTGTCCAGAATGATGATCAGACATGGTATTGTTCCAAGTGCAAAGCTACTACTCCTAAATGTACCTATAGATACATACTCCAGCTAAAGCTCGCAGATCATACAGGAATATTATGGGCTGTTGCTTTTGAAGAACCAGCTACCAAACTCCTTGGAATCTCTGCAGATAATTTATACATGCTACAATTCAATTCTGGAACAGAAATTGAAGCTGAAACCATAGTGAAAGGAGTGTTATTCAAGCAATTTATCTTCACAATCACAAATTCCTATGATTCAAGTGTTGCTCAAGGACGAGTCAAATCAACAATCACAAAGGTTGACAAACTAGATTTTGTTGCAGAGAATTTGCTCATGTTGAGTGAAATCACTACTATGTCTCATATTGCTAGTGTTTAGATGTACCTCAAGCACTCATATAATGTATATGAAATTTTGTAACACCTTATATAGTATACTTTCTAGAATTTTCATTCCATACATGGAATTTCAAAATCACATGTATATTGAATATATTGATGTTATAAAAAATATGAAAATACTATGATATGTTTCTTCTACCAAATTACTCATGTATATAGCATACCAATTGTATCAACAACTTTTCACAGAATATAGTGATCGAAGAACTCATCAAAATTAATGTTTACCTTCTTCAATTTTGTATGTATTTGTAATTGTTCATTTGATAATTATAGTTCATATTTCCTTTACAGATGGCGACCTCTACCCCTAAAAGCATACAATCACGTAAATGAACTCATAACTACTACATGCAACATAAAGAAGAAATCAACATTTGCCGTCATTTCGAACGCATAGGAAAACAAGCAATAGAAGCCAATACACCACCTTCCTTTCAATCAAACCAACACAACATTGACCCAAGCGAATGTGTATCCCAAAATGAACACACTTTCAACATAGGTTTGTCAGCATGCACACATGAAACAATCCACACACGGCAAAATCAATCCACAAGCTTACCGTATTCTGAACAAAACTTTATAGACACTTCAAAAAGATTTCGTTCAAAACTAGATAAACTATCCAACTTACCAACTTGCACAATTTGCCATGAATGCTACCCAGGAATCCATACCACCACAACACAAACTGGTCCAGTTTGTTTTAGATGCTTCTGTGAGACAGGTAGACATCATTTCTCGGAAACTAATTTAATGAACCCAGGAGTACAACCGTACGAGCTACGAACACTCACACAAGTCGAAGAAATGTTAATAGCATGAGTCAATCCAATAATACAATTAACACATGCTCGTGGAGGCCAATACAAATATAGTGGCCACACAATTTGTTTCCCACAGGACATCAACACCATAGCAAAATACTTGCCACATAAAATAGAAAACTTGGATGTGTTGGTGGTTCAAAGAACCAATACAAGAGGTGACCATTATGACTGCTATGTAAGTAGGCATCGTGTGTGGGCTGCACTGAAATATAAAATCACAAATGACCCATATTACAAAGATGTCGAGGTGGATTTTGCATCCCTTTAGGAGCTCCCTGATACAAATACAGACATTTCCACTATGCTTCATAACATTAATGTTGATGATCACAATATTGTTGCTCCAATTAGTGCTTCCAAATTTAACGCAGACTCACCCGACACTGAATTCACTTGCTCCTCATCCTTCATGGCTAGGCTACCAAATAAACGTCATGAACTAGAAATCATAAAAGAAACATTGCAAGTTAGAGATCACAATCACACCATTATAGATTGACCAACACTTGAGTCATCACCAGTTAATTAATACAATACTGAAGGACTTCTAGACATGGCTTTTCCTTCTTTGTTTCCCAATGGCAATGCATTACATTTACAACCTCGCTATAGACAAATTAAAATGCATGAATATGTATTGCACCTAATGAGGTTCCATGATAATAGATTTGGAAGGCACCCAAGGTTTAGATATTTTGTCTTGAATCTATTGATGCGTCATCGAAGCCAAGGTGTTGCCTCCATTTTTGTCAAGAAAAATGCTGAGGACTGCATACCAACTACCATAAACAGCCTTCACCTCCATATACAAACATTGCCTGACACTAAACTAGCTGAACAATTGATGCATTACGGATCATCCCTTAGAGGGACACGAGCATATTGGAATAAGTCTCGTGGTGAATTGTCAAACATGATCAACCAAATAGGCTCCCCAACACTATTCTTCACCTTAAGTGTTGCAGACACCAAATGGCCTAATTTACATCAACTATTTACAAAGGGGGCAACCCAAACATCACTAAATAATAAAAATCGCATAGATAACATTGTTATGAACCCACATACCACATCCTTATACTTGCATCAAAGATTCACAGTGTTTCGTGAAGAAGTCTTAGAGAAACTATATTGTGCAACAAACTACTGGTATAGATATGAGTGGCAACATCGAGGGTCTGCACATGTACATGGCTTCCTTTGGATTGAGGGTGCACCAAACATGGACACTCTTAACTGGAGCAATCATACAGATGTAGACATAGCAAAATCATTCTTTGATAGATATGTCAGTGCTTGGAATCCTCGAAATCTGGGAGATAGAAGCAACACATTCCATCGATCCTCGCAAGATGATCCATGCTTACTAACAACACCCGAAATATTTGATACAAACACACTTACTGACTATGAAGAGTTACTTAATCGTGTCCAAAGACATACCAAGTGTTCTGAATCAACCTGCCTTCGCAAGAAAAGGAACAACATGGAATGTCGCTATAGTGCACCCTGGCCTGAATGTACCAACTCTTCATTGTGCAGTGACGAAGCTGGGAAAAAAACCTATTGCCCTGCACGTAATGATGATAGATTGAATATACATAGTCCAGCAATGCTTTCCATATGGAGGGCCAATATGGATTGTCAGCCCGTGCTTTCAAAAACACTAGTTCTAAAGTACATTGCAAAATATGCCGCGAAGGCAGAAAGAAAATCTGAGAGCTGCCTTGATATGTTGACACGCATATGTCAAAAGCAAGCACCCCAAGACAAGGCACTTGCAGCATACAGAAAATTCATGTCCGAAATTATTGCTGATTGTGATATAGGTGCACAAGAAACATGCCATATGTTACAAAAGTTGCCCCTTGTTGTTTGTAATCGTGATTTTATGGTGCTTAATGTTGGTAGAAAAGTTTTCAACCGAATCCAAACAAACCAAAATGAAAATGCATTGGAGCTGACCTACATCCATAAATATACACAACGTCCTCTTGAAATGGATAAAGTAACACTACTTGAATTTGCATGAACATTCTCATTCTCATCAAGTCGCAAAGAGTACAAGTGGAAAGAAAGGAAACATAAGGCAATTATCAGTGTCTTCCCTCGATTTACTGCTATTCCAAAGGAGGATTCAGAACATTTCGAAACATTTTGTTGGAGTGAACTACTTCTTTACAAGCACTTTCGCAACATTGAAGCAGACATTGGTATTGAGAAAGAGAAAATTGTTGCAAATTGGAAGGAGATGAATTTACACAAATACTATGTGTGGCATGTTGACCGTATAGTTGATGAACAAGTAAGTCAAGAAGAGGAAGAGGAGCCAGAAGATCAAAACAATATAGGCAATACAATTCAATTGAATGAATGGGAGTTCTTATCACAATTGGGTCTTGGTACTAGCAGGAATTGTGATTCCCTCGATATGCTTGGAAGACGTGACTTTGACACTTGCCACAACTGGAATTCCTATACAATACCTCAACCGTTACATGAAACTGCAGAGTATTTCATATGCACAAACAAGGTGGACCAACATGATAGCCCAACACCCTTTGAGTTTAGCAACCTCCCATATCCACTCTCTCCCAAACAACAACTCGCTTTGACACTTGTTATGGACCACTACAATTCTTATGAAATAGAAAAACCATTGTATATGATCATACAAGGCACAGCAGGAACAGGAAAATCCTATCTTATTCATTGCATTAAACACTCCCTTTCCAATTTAGTGCCACACAACATAGCCCTCTCCTTGTTGTTGCTCCTACAGGAATCGCAGCATTCAACATACATGCTTCAACTATACATTCTGCCTTGAAGATTCCAATCAAAGAAATGCATCCATTGAAGGGTCAGTCGCTTGCAATGTTCCAACATAGCATGAGACACATAAAATACCTCCTAGTTGATGAGCTAAGCTTTCTAGGCCCAAAATTATTCTTAAAAATCGATACTAGGCTACGCGAGGCTTTCCCCCACCAACAACACTTATGCTTTGGTGGAAGATCTATCATTCTTGTAGGTGACTTTGCATAGCTACCTCCTGTAATGGACAAACCTATATATGTCGCCCACACAGATGCGAAATCCCTTTGGGAAAAATTCACTATTGTTATCACACTAGAAAAAATATTTCGACAACATGGAGACACACAAGCTCAAATTGACTTTCGAAGAACTCTACAAAACATCTGTAATGCAGAACCAACCGAACAAGATTGGGAGCTACTAATATGTTGCACAAACAAAGAATTACCACACAAAGAAAACAAGTCTTTTGACCTAGCAATGCACCTATTTCCGACCAATGACTTGGTTGGAACACACAACAAAAAAATGATACAGCTATTAAATCTTCCTATTGCACTTAGTATTGCAATAAAAACAACCCTACCATCAAAGATCGACAATGATGCTGACAAGCTTCCCCATGAACTCCTACTCTGTAAAGGCCAACGCATCATGCTAACTACAAACCTATGGACTCAAGCAGGCCTTGTAAATGGTTCTCTTGGACAAGTTGTAGATATTGTATACATGGAAAGCTCCAAACCACCAGATTTACCATTATATGTGGTAGTAAAATTTGATACTTACAATGGCCCACCTTGGAGCATCCATGCCCCAAAAACTATTCCTATATCACCCATATCACTAGGTGCTCAGAGGCAATTACCACTTTGCAGTGCATGGGCAATTACAATACATAAATCCCAAGGAATGACAATCGAAAGAGCAACAATCGATATAGGCAAAAAAGAAAGACAAGGATTAACTTTTACAGCTATATCTAGAGTTAAATCAATACACGGACTTAGGATCGACCCACCATTTACCTTTGATCGATACTCACGAATGAAGAATAATCCATTCACAATTATCAGGAAAAAAGAAGAGCTCTGACTACGTCTTCTCTCTTTATGATGAGTACAGGTACACATACATTAACACCCCAGTCCCTCAAGAAAGCTATATTTGTTTTTCTTTTATCTTCACCTTACCATATTGATATACATAGAAACTATTATTTCTATACTTACCAAGCATTTGCAATCACATGCAGGTGGATGTTCTAGCTTCGTATACTCCTACAAATGGTTGCTCCAAGCTGGCGCATTTGCAATCAGATGCAAGTGGATGTTCCAGCTTTGTATACTCCTACAACTGGTTGCTCCAAGCTGGTGAATCCTCCTAAAGTATTGGTCATTTTTAAGACATACAAAGACTGTATCACATTCAATACAATATTGAGCCACTTCCCATCCCTCCATGAAAATACAACAAACCCCTTTGCATACAATCCGTATTACCAAATTGATCCATATCAAGAACATGAACCAAAGCATATTTCAACCAATACCACGCAAAATCAACATCAAGAATCCAAACATCCAATAAACCATATACATATACCACCTACTGTTCCATCCACCTATGAGATGCTCACTCCTAATTGTACATGTAGCTATTCCACACAAAAAAAAAAGAGTCAACATTTGGGAGACTGTAGAGTCCTTATGATAAAGCTGTTATCAATGCTACCACACTTCATACCTTCAACCATGATTCACACATCATCCCATCCACCAAAAAAAATAAAGGGACAAATAAATTCAAAAAAATTGACAAATAATATGCAGATGGATACCATAAAATACAACACAAAAACATCCCTACCAATCTCCATCAGTAAAAGAAACTATGGGGAAAAAATCAAGAAGGGAAGCTCTTCCATCAAATAAAGTCCAATAGTGCACAAGAAAGCTTTAGTAAAAGAAACTATGGCGAAAAAATCAAGAATGGAAGCACTTCCATCAAATAAAGTCCAATGGTGCACAAAAAAAAAAAAATCACCAAATCCACCTACCATTGCTTGCCTCCCAAGTTTGGAAAAAGAAAATCCAAACCATCAACCGTTAATGTACACCATCATAAGTTGGGACATCCATGATATCCAAATCTCAGAATAACCATGCGTTGATAACAACACTTTATCATAAGGACTCTTATGGCTCCCTAATCGAGATGTCTACATCTCAATGAGATTGCAAAAAAAAAACAACAGCTACATGTGGCAAAAGAGGTACACGCATCTTACTCCATCCACAATAGATCCAACACTCCATCCACCTTATCCAAATTAAATCAATTCATCCATGTACCACATACCAAATCCATGTTTACCCATCACCCCCCACATTCTGAATCCTCCTAATCTTGATTGACATTCGATATATAGCTTACACCTGCTTATGGTAAATTTCTTGATATGGATCATAATCATTCACTGCACCACCATTATACAAGTATTCTCCAGATACCCACACGCACTCCAAATAACACCCCCAACCATCCTTTCCATACCTTGCATTTCCATTGAGCAATCTGTTTATTCCATGCAGCCAACACTACATTCCATGTACACTCCTACAACAACAGCACTATTGAAGCAAACATCATGCAATATATCCATCTATTCAAAAAAAAAATGTAATGATTCGTGTTCTCAATCTATTACTGAGATTCAAACATTGTATAATCACATTGTATATTTACCTACTACTATCTTCTAATGTCAAACATTGTTACCTTTGCTAATGATAATTTGCATGTCTCTCCCCTTCTTACTTCTCTATATTTTTCTATAGGCGTAACCCTTGCACCCCCTCCGGTGCAAGTGCTAGTTATGTAGGTCCATATTACTATTGGTATCTTTATATCCTAGTTTGTGGTATTGTTGTACATTTTTTATAAGTTTGATGCCTATAATATTATTTAATTCTTCACTTTCTCCATTTTCTTTAGGATGATAGGGATTGAAAGTGTTTAATAGCTCCAAAATTATTTTCTTAACAAAAAAAATATTGGTTTCTTATTATATTTAGTGGAAAACTAAATCTTGTGATAATATCTTGGTAAATGAATGTGTGGTGGTATGAGTAGTATAATTTTTAGTTGCTTTTACTTCTGTCAATTTTGTAAGATACTCTATCCTTTTATGATCAATATTACTTTTGATTTATTTGTAGCTGGATCAATTACCTATATATCAAACAGGAAGTATGCTAATACCAATTGTATGGGAATTACATCTCTTGTAGTGGGTATCCCTACTCTTTGTCATATATCACATTGTCTTACATATTTTTATTTGCATCTCTAAGTTGTAGGCCAGCATAATCCTACCAGTAATAACTTCCTAGATATACCATATCTTGCATTATGTCCTAATATCCATTCATGTGCTTCTCTTAAAATACTCATATTTTAATATTATAAACTAATTCTTCTTAGAATTTCATCCTTCCCTATGATGTCTAGTTATCCTTGAATTAAAGTGTATGGTAATTGTAGCTTCGTAAATTGTCACCCTTGAAAATTTCACACTATGTTTTCTCCCCATTAAGTGCATGGACTTAATTGAACACCTAATTTCCTAAATTGCGTATTATGTGGCCCATTTCAATAGTTACCGACAAATTGCAAATGGAAAACCTAAGCATTTATTCAATATTTCCCCCTTGGATTTTTAGATCTTGAAAAGGTGGGTATGACTGTTGGTGTGAATGGGGTTATTTCCTAACTAGTCATTAGTGAGGACCTATTCACATTATAAGTTTACTTAGGAGTTAAGTTATCCTAGTTGTCATTTCTAGAATTTAGTTATAATGGGGCCATGTCTCATTATTTACTTTTAGTCATCTAGGAATTTAATAGTTTTCCCATGCATTATCTCATGCACTTATTATTTGCATTAGGCATTTAATGTTTGTATCAAGGATAGTTATCCTACCTCATCACACCTTGCCTATATATACAAGGTGCTTGTATATTTGTAAATTATTCTAGATATCATCAATAGATCATCATTTGATCAATCATCAATCTTGATGCTCATATTGTAAAACTTTTCTTGTGGATGTTGTCTTTCTTGGTTGATCCATTGAAGAGTGTGTAGCTTCAATTAGGTTCCTTGTTCATCAATATTTCCAACATGGTATCAAGTACCAACAGAGTGGCACCTCCACCCCCTATGGTTTCCCCGTCGTCATTGAGGGCGGCAGGCCTTTTTTCTACCCATGGTGCACCTAGTCACATTGCTAACTAGGGGATAAAGCCCAAAGGTGCTTAATTTTTGCACCTAATTATCCTGCTAAGTCCCAAATTGGGCAGATTTTTTCAATGGAGCATAACTTTTTGCCAAGGTATTGAAATTCTGTAAATGAGATATCAACGAAAATTTGATTTCATGTACTTCGCAGTGGTATAGATCATTTTGCTAGATTTTGTCGTAGGTACAAATTATTTCCAATTGAATTTGGTTCTTCCTTTTGGGCTCCCAAGCTCGTATCTTTTCACTATATTGTTGGATTTTGGATATTCTAGCGGCATTGCAAAGGTGATAAAGAGCTCTATTATTTTGTCCATCCTAAGTATAATCCATTGATTTTTGCAATTTGTGGCATTTACTTGATTACTTGGACATACTACTATTTGGAGAAGGTCTATTTGATTGGGGAGACTTCATTTTAGTTGTGAATCATATTTTGGGAGTTTCA
This sequence comes from Sequoia sempervirens, assembly GCA_007258455.2. Taxonomy (NCBI): domain Eukaryota; kingdom Viridiplantae; phylum Streptophyta; class Pinopsida; order Cupressales; family Cupressaceae; genus Sequoia; species Sequoia sempervirens. The sequence goes on along the minus strand of VDFB02271358.1, from coordinate 132,906,797 downwards.
TACCAATTTCTTTAATATATTTTTCCTTTTAATTGATTTGTGTTTGTGGCTCTAATGGCAGAATCAAGATTTGAGGTTCTGACTCCTCCTAATTATCACACATGGAAGGTGATGATGCAAATATTACTTTGGTCTAGGGGATTATGGTCTACCTTGAGTACATAACAACCTGATTCTCCTCGGGAATATGAGAAATTTTCACATCATAACAAATGTGATTAGATGATGGGCTTGATTGCACTACATGTTTCTAATTCCTTATTCTTCCACATTGAAGAGTGTACTACACCTAGATAGGTATGGGATAAATTTAAGGATCTCTTTAGTTCTATTAGTGATGTAAGAGCTTTACAATTAGAAGCAAAATTGGCATCTCTTTCTACCAATTCATTTCCTACTATTGAGGATTATTTTGTGAAGTTCAAGTCTTTACGATCTTAATTAGTAGGTTGTGGGAAAGAGAAAAATGATAAGGAATTTATATTTCTGATTTTGTCTAAATTGAAAGGTGTGTTTGCATATTTTTCCACTTCCTTTTATTACACTACGGATGGGTTAGGTGATAGATTTTTCATGCCTTCATTTGAGACCTTTTGTGAGAGATTGACTAGGGAACAATCAAAACTTAGCCAACATGATGTCACTTCTAAGTCTTATGCATTGATAGCCACACCACCTAAGGGGAAAGGGAAGAACAAGAATAAGCGTAAGACAAAATCTAGTGAGACTTACACCACCTCTTCTAAAGAGCGAAAATCCAAAAAGGAGAAACCCACATGTACCTTTTATCAAGCGATTGGGCATAGTGAACAAGTTTTCTATAAGAATAAAATCCATGAGTTGAAACAACTTCTTAAGGATCATAATATTTTCATTCCTTCTTCATCTTCTAGTTCACCTTCTTCTTCTATCACACATGAGGATACTTCACACCAAGAGGATACCAGAACTACTTTTAGATATTACAAAGGCAAGGGTCATGCATTGATTACCACTCATGTTGATAGACCAAATGGATGGATTGTTGATTTGGGTGCTTCAAAACATATTGCTTGCTCTTTTGATCACATTATTCCAAGGTCACTTAGAGAATCATATTTTGATATAATCTTCAAATCAGTTTGTTCATGTTCCTAGTATGGGTGATGTTGACTTGGGAATAGGGTCAATGTATAATAATCTTTATATTCCTAAGATGACCCATAATATTCTTTCAATTTATTAGATTACACAATAAGGAAACATAGTTGAGTTCACATATGATTCAGTTTTCATTCATAGAGAGACAAGAGAACTCATTGCAATAGGTCGAGCTAATCACCAGTCTAAGGTATAAACCTTCTCCCACTTCTATCATGATGATGATCTTTATGTTCCTCAATCTCTGTCTTCCAGTGTGGGTAGTAATTCAGTTGATGACTATGGTGGTTGGTCGAACCTGGCTCCTCTTCCTCATCCATGTGATATGATTACTTCATCTCCTGCTTTATCAGAGTTGACAGTTGATTCTAGGACTTCAACAGAGCATGATATATTCAAAATTTCAGATTTGTGGTTGCAGGATGGATTTATTACCGATATTACAGGTTTGGTTTGTCATTATTTTTCAACAAGTTTGGAGGACATGATTGAGGTGGTAACTCTCCTCTTTTCAGATTATTCTTTGGAGGATATTCTTGAGTCTTTTCATTCCATTGTTTCCACCTTGATTAGGGATCCTGATTTTGATAGGACATCTTCATAGGCACTTGATTCTTCTTTAGAGACTTCATTTGGGAGACTTATTCCTTCTCATTTTATCTTGGAGTTAGACTATCTTCCACATCTGCCATTGTATCTCTTTCTTCCTAAGGGGGTACATGTGATTTTTCGTCATTGGGTTCTCTTGTGGCTTCAAAATTTCTTCAGTGGTTTTGATGATACTTCCTTATGGGGGGAAATCTAGTCTCTATCTTTCCCTTCATTGGAGGGGTCATTATATTGTATTCTTGTGATGGATGTTGCTCTTGGGGGGTATTGATGTTGATACCTCCATTCATCACTTCTGTCACTTGTACATGATTTGCATTGCATCTCTTTTTTTGGATAGGAGTTTTGTCTCACTAAGTTTTCTCCTTTTCTCCGGTTGTGAGAGATTAGTTGCATGATTAGTTGTACTTGGGTACCTAACATGGCCTAGTATTTGGGACCCATCATTGCATCTTTGCATCATTTGCATAATAACTACACACCCTAAAGTTAAACTTATGGGGGGTGTTGGTGTGAATGGGGTTATTACCTAACTATTCATTAGTGAGGAACTATTCACATTATATGTCTACATAAGAGTTAAGTTATCCCAGTTTCAATTTCTAGAAGTTAGTTATAATGGAGTCATGTCTCATTATTTACTTTTAGTCATGTAGGCATTTAATAGTTTTTCCATGCATTATCTCATTCATTTATTATTTGCATTAGAAATTTAATGTTTGTATCAAGGGTAGTTATCCTACCTCATCACACCTTTCCTATATAAACAAGGTGCTTGTACATTTGTAAATTATTCTAGATATCATCAATATTCATGCTCATGTTGCAACACTTTCTTTTGGATGGCATCTTTCATGGTTGATTCATTGAAGAGTGTGTAGCTTCAATTGGGTTTCTTGTTCATCAATATTTCCAACACGGACAAGGGTACTCTTGGTGACCTTGTCCTCTTAGTCTAGCCCCAAATTTTCATGGGTCAAAGGTGGAATTGCATCTAATACTTTGCTCTTGACACTTTACATTTTGCAAAATAGGGCTAGGAAAGTGGTGCCCTAGGTGCCTATGTCCCCTATTTTGGCTTCAAATTCAAATATGTCAATGCTGGATTTTTTTTTTTTTGATGAATAAGCCTCTAATCTATATTAATAAAGAGATTAAATACATATTCACAAAAAAAAATTTGGTGGTAAGAAAGCACACCCCGAAGGTCACATGGGCAGAGCCCAAAAAATCAAAAAATCATGGGCCAAGCCCATAAATCCAAAATAACAAATATTAAAAAAAGGCCATCAAGTGGCCAAGGCAGTGCCAACAGAGCCAGGAGGGTCTCTATCATCCTTCTTCCCCCATACATCAGCGGGGTCAGGATTGACGTCGGGAGGAGCCCAACCATCGTCATCTTTTTCTTTAACTTCTTCCTCGCACCAGGGCAAGATTGCAAGGGCCAACTGTGGAAATACTTTACTTGTATTTGGCCAACCAGAACCAAAGGCAGTACCAGGAGTAGGAACATCATCAGAGGGCCAACCACCACCACTCCCTGATGGCCCACCAGAGAACCACCCCTGGCCAGCCTGTGACGGAGGAGAGCGAGCACTCCGAGGGGGGCAGGAGTCCCGCCGAGGCGGAGGCTGAGAGATGGGGCGAGCAGAGCCACTCCACCGCCGACCTCGAGAGGGCGACTGGTGGCGGGAGGAGGAGGGCGAGTCAGGGACCCGAGCCACAGTGCACGGGGCATTGCCCCAATGGTCCAGGAGAACTTGGAGGTGAGCAACTTCTAACACCACTTTGTTGGCTTGCACCTGTATCTAAAATAATACATTAGAGCAAATACTAGCTTTAGAATACATAGAAATCTGACAATCCATTTGAGAATGAGAAAATATGCAGGCATTTCTATACTTTCAAATAGTAAAAAGGATTTCCACCCTGAAAGTGTGCCAAAGTTGGGTATACTTTACTGGGAATCTGGGCGAATCCCCCAACAAAATCATGTGCCAAGAGAATGGCTTCGGCCGAAATGGCCGAAAAAAATCATGTATCCAGGTCCAATACTGCTGGGCCCGAGGGTAAAACCAAAAGAGATGCTTAAAAGTCTCAGATTTCCCACAGAACAGGCACCGAGGGTCCGGAACCCCCAAATGAACAAGCCGAGAGCCCACCGGCAAGCCCCAGAAAAGAATACACCAGGAAAAATGGGCGAGCTTTAGCTCAACACTTGCAGACCAAGTGTTGGCAAATCATTTACACCAGATAGGAGCTGGAGATTGGAGTAACCACCTCTGATTTAGACTCTGGATCATGGGAAAGTGAGGCGAAAGCCACCTATAGCCAAGCTGAGGCTTGTAATTTCTCAAAGGAGTATCTGGGTACCATTTCCAATCTTTCCACCATGGTTTGGGTGCACGAATACAAATTTTGTGAAGCATCTTGTCTGGGATAACACTCACCGAACCCTTAAAAGTAGCACGGTCCTAGTTATGAAAACTATATAAGGCACGAAACTTGTCCCAATGCATGATGTGCATGGCAGATCTGAGAAAAAGCTGATGGAGGGTTTGGATACCCTTCTTATGAAATCTGAGAGCTTTAAGCCAAGGCACTTTAGCCAAAGGCTGATCATTTCTGGAAAAAAGGGGCAACCACCACACATTGTGCTAGTTCAGGGAGAGTCCATCCCAAAAGCCGGAGTCAAGGTTTGACAGATTCCTAGGCACGCCAAATGCTTTTGGCAACAAACGTACCAATTATCTGAACCAGCTCTTTCATAACCAGAAGGGTGTAGAGGCCAATTCCTTTCCAGATAGGTCTGTTGGTAGGGAAACCAGACTGAATGTAGTGGCGAAGGAGAATTTTCCAAGCCTCGTCACCCGTGAGAGCACGAATCACCCATTTGACACATAGAGCAATTCCCCACCTCTGGGTAGAGAGAAAACCCAAGCCTCCAGAGTCCCTGGGGAGACAACAGAAATCCCAGGTGACACGGTGGAAGCCATGATGGGTATCAGAGGAGGCCCAAAGAAAATCACAAAGCAATTTCTCAAGCTTGCTATAAGTAGCTTTAGAAGGCACCCACCAAGAAGAATAATAAACATGGGTAGCAGCCAAAACTTTAGAACAAATCTAGAATTTCCCTGCCAAAGAAAGAGGTTTGGTGATCCAGTAAGTCAGCTTTTTCTCCACCCGAGCAAGCACAACCTGCCAAAGCTCCGCCAGAGAAGCTTGGAAAGCAAAAGGAATGCCCAAAAATTAGAAAATTTTGCCTGGCCTGATCCACTTCCAGCCAAGAGGTTGTAGCCAAGCAGGGCAAGGCAGGACAGACTGTCGATAGCAAAGCGTCTTGTGCCACTGAATGGCAGAGCCAGATGCAAGACAGAACACATTAAGGCACCAGAGTGCCTCGTGAATGGTCTCCTCTTCCTCCAAGAGAGTGAGAAAGGAATCATCCGCAAAGTTACCATTGAGCAATTGCAACTGGGAATTCAATAATGAAATGCCTTTGACGCGCTGCAAAGAGGCCACATTAGCCAATAGATAACCAAACCCTTCAGCGGCAAGCACATACAGTGAGGGAGCCAAAGGGAAACCCTGCTGAATGGAACAGAAAAGGCCAAAGGCAGAGGACTGTCGACCATTGATGGTGATGCAGGCTGAGGCATCCGCAAAGAGCATTCGAACAAACTAAATAAAATTGGGCCCAAAACCTAGAGCTTGCAGCATGGCAAGAATGAAAGGCCATTCAATGCGATCATAGGCTTTGGAAAAGTCAATCTTGATGAATAAAGCTTTCTGGTTGGAGTGTCGGGCCCACTCCATGCCTTCCCAGACGGCGATGATATTATCTAGAATATACCTGGATTTGATGAACCCAGTCTGCGCTGGACGCACAATGAGGGGCAGAAGATGACAGATTTTTAAAGCAAGAGCTTTAGCAATGATTTTATAAGAGACATTAAGGAGCGTAATAGACCACCAATTACAAATATCCTCAGGATCACCAACTTTAGGTATAAACTTAATATTCCCTTTATTTATTAGCTCTCCTAAAGAATTAGAATGAAAAGCCTCTAAATAGACCTGAAACAAGTCGGGACCCACACAATCCCAGAGAGCTTTGTAAAATTCACAGGGAAAGCCATCAAGCCTAGGGGATTTATCATCTGCCATGGAATGTAATGCCTCTTTTAGATCATCAAGCATAAGTAATTGGTCACAAAATTTCTTCTGGGTTGTAGAAATCCTATGTGGCACAACAGCAAGGCAATCCTAGAGGGCCTGCTGGCACTCAAGCGTGGGGTCTTGGGCAGTGAAAACTTGCTCGTAATGATGCACAAAATCCTGTAGAATGTCAGGCAGCTCCGAAAGGACCTGTACACCATCTTTAATCTTTTTAATGCCTGGAGAGGAGTGCCTGGCACACAAGGCCAAGAAAAACTCCTTGGAGGCATGATCACCAATTTTGAGCTAGTGCAAACGGGCCTTGATTTGTGCGCCTCTAAGAGTGTAGTTGTCCGCAACTTGGTTTTTGTGTCGTAATTCTGCAACTTTAACTTGCAAAGTTGGAGAAAAAGGGCTAGCCACTAAGGCATTGTTGGCTGAGAGCAAATCAGCTGTGGTTGCCTCATAAGACCGCCGGTGAAAGATGGCCATCTGGCACCCATAAATGTGCAAGAAGCGAGTGGTACAGGTGATGGCATCATTCCACCACGTAATCCAGCCAGTCCTATGAGTTGGCTTGCATTCCAAGTTCCAAATTCTACGAATGTGGGCCATGGTGGCCTTATGGATGAGAATAGAAGTGTTGAGGAAGAATTGTGTCTTGCACGTGCGAGGCTGTCTAGTCTCCCATTTAATGCAAAAACTGATGGGGAAGTGATCAGAAAACGTCACATCTATTAACGGCTTAACTGGAAGGGAAGAGCTAGCAAAGGAGAAGAATGATTGTTCCGAGATCATGGCACGATCAAGGCACTTAAAAATTCTGTCAGAACCAGCCCTGAAATTGCACCAAGTGTGCCAGGGAGAATGAGAATGGCGACGGCCAATATTGGGATCAAAAAGCCCCAATTTATTGCGCATGTAAAACCACGTCTCATGTTTGCCAGCTGCCCATTTGAAGGGCAAGATGTCGTCTTTATCACATGCCATCTCAACCATGTTGAAGTCCTCACATAAAATCCAGGTGGCGACCAGCAATGAGTCAGCAATCCATCGCCAGAGTAAAGACCACTCCACAGCATCATTCGGGGCATAAACATTAATGACCCCGAAAGAATGACTATCAATATTGAGCAAGATCCAGACAAGCCACTGTGTGGGATTAGACCCATGGTCGACCACGCTAGAGTGCCACCATGGAGACAAAAGAGTGACAGCTCCTCCACGCCCAGACTCGTGGGTGGTACTGAACATAGAACTGGCTGGCCAGATAGACCGACAAGTCGAAGCAAGCCAAAAACCAAAAATTTTAAATTCTTGGAGGCACAGAATATCAATACCAATCAACTTTTTCAAAGTATCTCTAACAATATATTTTCTAGAGAGGTTAGTAAGACCTCTAACATTCCATGAGAGAAAATTCATGGATGAACTGCGTCCATATCATCGGACTCTGATTCCTCTCCATTCAGAGAAGAGAAATGATTCTGTAAAAATTTTGGCAGAACCGAGCCAATCTGAATAGAAGGAGAGGAAATCCTCCGCTTCTCCTAAACATATTTCCCTTCCTCCTTGGGCGGAGAGGGGCTTCAAGAGTGCCTTTGGGCTTTTGAAACAAGACCAGAACTATGCGGCTAGGCCATCATGATGGTAGCGGGTTGAGGCGTGGTCTTAGGCCAAGGCTGAAGAGGCACGCTATCGACCTTGCCCGGAATCACCGTCCCCTTCTGAGGAGGGTTTGAAACATTTTTCGCCGGTTCGGCGGCTTTGGAAGCTGACGCAGAACCAGAAGATTTATTTATGTGACCTGTGACCGTAGTCTAGGCAGAGTCTTGTTTAGGAGCAGAAGAATCTGCTTGATGAGATTGTTCAGTTTCTCGTGGCTGAGAAGGTGTACAAGGCACTACCAAAGGGCAGTCCTTGATCTTGTGGTCTGCGGACTGACACCGATAACACGTGTTGGGTAGATTAAAATAAGTAACTTTCTGGGTATGTCGGAGAGTTCCAATTTGAATATCAATGGTGTCTTTCAAATCTTGGGAAAGGTCAACTTCCACGCAAACCCTTTTCTGGGGACGGGCTTGGAAGAACCTATCCGGCTCCACACAAATAACTCTCCCCAGAGAGGAAGCAATATGATTCAAAAAATGCACATAGGGCAAAGGAAAACCAGGAAACTCAATCCAGACTGGGACCCGGAGCTTGGTCTCATCTGAGACAGTGAAGTCACGGGTCCAGGCATGGAAAACCAACAGGGAAGACCAGACATACTAGGGCCATGACCCAAAATGGCCTGCACATGGCTAACTTTCAAAAAGCGGAACAAGAAAAAACCCTTGGTCAGGTTTTGGACCATCTCAAGGCGGACCCCATGAGGGACCCAGGCCTTGTTAACCCATTCTTTAAGCACACTTTCAGGGGGGGTTCTCCCAACAAAATACCCAACAAGGGTGTGACTTTCAAGCCATTGACAAGTAGAATCAAACTCAGGTAAAGGTAAAACCACATCAGCAGGGGAGTCAGAATGCATACCTCGTGGAACACTTTCGGAACGAATTTTCGGGGACGTTTGTTCGGAGGGGGAGCTATTGAGCAAAGTCGTCGAACTGCCAACACCAGCATGAACTGTTGGGTTAGGGATAGTTGAAGGCA
>VDFB02271358.1:132788521-132898138 GCA_007258455.2 Sequoia sempervirens | reverse complement strand
TCTCATATTTCTCTTTATATTTTTCTTACATTCTCTCTTCCTCTCTCTCCCTATCTCTCTACCTTACTCCTTTATTGTCCCTATTTATCTCCCCCTCTCTCTACTTCTATATATCTTTGTCTCCTATTTCTCTTTATCTATCTCTTTATTTGATCTCTCCCTATGGTACTTTATATCTATCTATGTCTCTTATATTCTCTCTCTCTCTCTCACTATCTCTATCTTTCTCTCCCCCTCTCTTTCTCCCTATTTATTCCTCTAGTATATCTCTACCTCTATCTCTATCTCTATATCTCTATCTCTCTTCTATCTCTCTATATCTCTTTGTCTCCCTCTTTATCTCTCCATAGATCTCTATTTATCTTTCTCTCTATCTTTTTTTCTCTCTTTTCTCTTTTTGTATCTCCCTCTCCCTATCTATATCCATCCATTTTTATCTTTGCCCCCCCTCTCTCTCTCTCTTCCTTTCTTTCTCTTTTTCTCCCTTTTCCTCTTTATATCTTCTCTATCTTCCTTAAGTGTGCAATGGGTACTCTAAAGAGGTTTGAAAGGTGAATTATCATATCCTTAATCAAATGAAACATGTGGTACCTTGAGCATAACTCCCTAGGGACACATGTAATCCTTGGATTGTTGGCATGAATTGACTAATCAAAAGTTAGTCTCCCTCTCTCTCAATAACGTTTAATTTAGATTTTAAGTTTGAAATTTATTTTATTATATAAATTAGGATAAAAATAAAATGAATACTTATAAATTAAATTATTTCTAATAACTTTTAATTATAATTTGTAATTTCATAAGCATAAATAAATATGTAAAATAAATTTCAAAGTTAAATCATACTACAAAGGAAATGCAAAATTACAATATCCATTTAAACAAATAATTTTAAAATAATTAAAATTTAATAACATGAATAATTATAAATTAAATTATTTCTAATAACTTTTAATTGTAGTTTGTAATTTCATAAATATAAGTAAATATGTAAAATAAATTTCAAAGTTAAATCATACTATAAAGGAAATGCAAAATTAAAATATCCATTTAAACAAATAATTTTTTAAAAATATTAAATAATAAACTTATTGAGAATAAATAATTAAATAATAGAATTAAAATTTAAAAAAATGTACTTAAAAAATATAATTAATATATTGCAAACAATAGTAACATTAATTTGAAAGTAAAATTGTACTTCAAATAAAATAGTAAAACTAAAAATAAACTGTATTAAAACTGTTAAAACTAAAATTTTAACTTTTATATTAAAAATCACAAGTAAGATTAAACTTAAAAAACTAAAAAATAAAATGAAAGGTAAAAAATCAATTTCTAATTTAAATATAGATAATTTTGATTTGATTTGATTTAATTTTAATAAATTTTATGTGATTTAATTTAAAATGTATATTAAAAAAAATTAAATATAAATATTTAATATAAATATAAATTTACTAAAACCTACAATAAAAAAACTCTAATAACTACTCAAATATTTTTTTAACTTTAAAAATTATTAAGAATAAATTAAACTAAAAGAAATAACACAGAGCATTGATAATCGAAATAGGCACGTGGCATATTCTCTTTATCACGAAATGCCAAATAAATAAATTTATTAATTCTCTTTATCACTAAATACCAAATAAATAAATTTATTTATTTCTTGGAAGGCAAAATCGAACAGTTGTAGGCTTTGCAATGAGTGTTTCTTACGTTTTTTTTTTACTATGAATGACAAAAGAAAAAAAATAGTGAGAGACAATGTAAAATAAAAAATAAAACTTAAATATATTTCATTTCTATTGTCTTAATTTGAGACAATGTAAAATTAAAAAAAAAACTTAAATATATTTAATTTCTATTGTCTTAAGTTAAGACAAAATAAATAAATAAATATAACTTAAATATATTTAAGACAAAATTAGTATTTTGTCTTAAATTATCATCTTAAAAAGCCCCTCAATGTAGTAGTGTTTCCAAATGCATAAACAGGCTGGCAAATTCGATAGTCGAACGCTTGAGAAATGGAAAGATGCTGTGCGCTGGGTTTCACTCCTGGAAGGATTTATTATTGAAGGGTAAATCGCATTTTAAGTTTTATTTTGTTTTGTTTTATTTTATTTTTATTGGGCTGGAACATGGCTTTCGTAACATATTATTCCTCTACTGTTTCAGTGATCAAGGAGAGATGGTGGAGAAAATCACAGCCTGTGTGGGTGAATATATTGAAATGGCAAAATGCCAAGGCAAAACATTTGGAGAAGCCGCTTAATTTGAGAAGGGTGTGGGGTGTCTCTAATCTTGTTTTATAACAACCGTAGTTAATATTTGTACATCTTTATGAAGGATAAGCAGAAGTGCTCTATATTTTGTAAGTTGTTATTTTAGCTAAGGGGTGATTTCGATTAATGTAAGTTTTTATTGTGGAGTTCTTAAAATTTTCAGTTATGGTTTTCAATCTTTTATTGTTGTCTTTTTAGTGCTAATATGATGTAATGTGAATTATTAAGTTATAAATTATTCAATGTTCTTGGAGTTTATTATTAATTTTATTAATGTTTGGAAGGAATTAAAATTAATCTCATTTATATAAATTAGTTGCAAGAGTTATATTTATAAAATTCTTTAATATTGAAAATTGATTTATCTTAAATAAAGTTTATTAGTTGATAGGTTACATATAGTGTGAGATTTGAGCCTGAAACAAGTCTCACACCTGCAAACTACTATTGAATCGTCAGAAAATAAAGTTTCAGCTGCCATTTAATGGTAAACCACTTGTCATTTAATGGTAAAAGCCTCTAAAATATCAAGTAAAAACATTCAAAATCTCACTTCTCACTTATCACACACAAGCAAGATAAATACTAGATAAAAGCCAAAATCTCACTTATCACATTCTATTTCTATTTGCAATGTTTTTTTGTCAATTTGATGACAACTTTCTTTTTTCATTTGCATTGTTTTATGTTATAAATTTGTATGCAAACATTTCATAAACAGATAATAATTGTTCTATGTTATAAATTTGTATACAAACATTTCATAATCAAATAATACTTAATTTATTTAGAAAAAATTCTAAATTTGAGTAAGTTTATTTTCTTCCATTTTTTAACTCTTATAATTATTAGGATAGGCTATGGCCATACATGGTCTTTTTAACTTTGAAACAAGTCTCACGCCGTTGAACTACCATGGTTTCCCGTCAAACTTTTGGGGGATTGCCGGTAATCTTCACCGTTTATGTGACATGGTGGAACCCACTTGCCAACGCTGGTAACCTTCGTGATTGATCTGACATGCTCGAACGCACTTGCCAATGCCATAAATGGCAATAGAACGAATTTAATGGTTGCATCGTATTTGAAGTAAATGTTGAATACGGAAGGATGCCAGATGTGAAATCGCGTCAAGTGGCTAAATATCAACCTCCACCTGGTTAAAAACTGATCGCAATCTGAAATGCCATCAAATTCTATCCTCTGCATTTATTAATGTTGGCAAATATCTGGCGAGTCTCGACTGCATTTCCCTAAAATATTTGCTAAGCCACCGCTGCATTCACCTACAAAAAGAATGAACACGGCTTTTATTGAAACTATTACCGAATCTGAGCAGAGGTCAGAGCACATACCAGGAAAAGCATTGTAAAGAATCTGAGCAGAGGTCAGAGCGCATACCAGGAAAAGCGACCTCAGCAGGGCACAGTAATTTCTTTGCTTCCCACCAACAGCTCATTCCATTTGGTACTTTGTTTTACAGTTTATTTATTGAATGCATTCCATGATTGTTTGTTTTGGCCTTTTTTTGCTGCTTTCACCGCCACTTTCAGACTCGCGACCAGATTTCTCATTCTTAAAAAAATGATTTATCCATGGCTGACCAGGTTGAATGTTACAACGTTAACCTATGCTACCACATGGAATCTTTTAAATAGTTATTTGTGCTTTAACAACAATGTTCTCACTGACAGCTCTGTATTTTACTCGTGACAGAAGATTCAATCTAACAAAAACGATTTCAATCTAGAATTTAATCTAAAGCTCTTCGTGAGAATCATCATCTTCATCGTCTCCTGCTGTAGGACCTCCTGATTGTTGGTAGACCTTGGTCACAATAGGGTTGCATACAGCTTCTACTTCCTTGAGTTTTTCTTCATAGTCTTCCTTCTCAGCTGACTGGTTTTCGTCCAACCATTCAAGGGCTTCCTTCAAGGCCGATTCTATTTTTTCTTTATCATCTGATTCAATTTTGTCAGCCAGCTTGTCTTTGTCATTGATTGTGTTCTTCATGTTATACACATAAGTCTCCAAACCGTTGCGAGCATCAATTCGTTCCTTGACCTTCTTGTCCTCCTCAGCGAACTCTTCTGCCTCCTTAACCATTCTTTCAATTTCCTCTTGGCTCAGTCTTCCTTTGTCATTTGTGATGGTGATCTTCTCAGATTTTCCAGTGCCTTTATCCTCTGCTTTTACATTCAGAATACCATTGGCATCCACTTCAAAAGTAACTTCGATTTGAGGAACTCCCCTGCATACAAACTCACATTTAGCTCAATGTATAAAAAGCCACATGTTACAAGTTGGACTACCTAAGCATGAATTTGACAGTCAATTTGCATAGATACAAACCTTGGAGCTGCAGGAATACCAGTCAGCTCAAACCTCCCAAGTTCTCTACAATCCTTTGTCAAACTGAGTTCCCCTTCAAAGACCTGCACAGGAAAAGATATAAGTTAAACCAACAATGAATGGAGAACAAAGGATTCCTATAAGATCTACAGTCCTGCACAATTGCATATGATTCTGGCCAGAATATTATCATATTAACTGCTTCAAAGATCCTATGATTCCTAGAAATTTGTCCTCTCTTAGTGGAAGCAGGAGAAATGAGTGCTTGATTTAACTTCTAGGAAGCCAAGGGCCCAATTCTTTTGGATTATTGTTTAGTGCAATGCATTTCAATTTTCATGGGAAAAGGGTTTCAGATGAAATCATAGAGATTCATAGATTAGGAGGAAAAATACCTGTATTGAGACAGTTGTTTGCTGATCCTGATAGGTTGTGAAGACTTGAGACTTCTTGGTAGGAATAACAGAGTTCCTTGGAATAAGTTTTGTCATCACTCCTCCAACAGTCTCAATACCAAGAGTCAAAGGAGCCACATCCAACAAAAGAATCTCTGCAACACAGGACCTCAAAAACTCCATTATCAATAAAATAAAATTAATTATAATAAGTATATTTTTTACATATACTATTATTTTAATTAATTTATAGGAAATTTAACATTTTAATTGATTTCTTAGAGAAAAATGTATTATATAATCTATTAAAATTTAAATTCATTTTTGGAATAATTTTTTTATTTAAATTAGATATATTTATTTATTATTATATATGATATTTGAATTCAAATAACATTATATTTAAAAAATAAAAATAACTTTATCAACTTTAATATAATTTGTTTCTAAGTTTTACGTTTTTATTAAAATGTGATATATCCATCTCTCCATTCACCTTATATATTGCACAAATGTATGCAAAAATATACCAATTTGTTTCCTAATTGACCTTCTACACCTGCCTTAATAAATAAATAAAGAAAAGTCAACATTAATAAATACATTTAAAATAACATATATAATAATAAATAAATATATTTAATTTAAATAACAAATTTACCTTCAAAATTATAATTAAAATTGTCTCACCATCTCTCTCTCTTTCATTTTCCTCTTCTCTCTTGCTTTCTCTAACAAGGATAATTAAACTATTAGTTTTCTTGCAATAGTGTACATTTTAATTTCTTCTTCTTTGAAGAACTTTCATCATCAATGGTGGCTAGGTTCTCTTTCTTTGGGTGGATTTTCTTACAAACATACAAGGAAATAAGAGTTTTTGACTTCACACCTATGTCTTTTCTTCTCAACTCCTCCTGCAGTAATATAGTTAATTTTCTATAGAACAAAAAATATATATTTCTAACTAAAACTATAAATCTATTAACTAGTTATGTGGAGTGCGAATTCATTTATAAAAATATAGTTAATTTTTTTTGTGATATTTATTAGTATTGGCCAATTAAAGTTTAATTTTTCAGCCAAACAAAATTGCAAATTTCCTTAATTGGATTTCATCAATAATGTTTATTATACGGAAGTTGTTAAAATTGTAACTGTTTATTATAGAAGTGCAATTTAAATTGTAAAATATTGTGTTTTAGATTTAATGAAATAAAATAGGTGCTAGTATATTTTTTTTGTGATATTTATTAGTATTGGCCAATTAAATTTATCAACAATCAATTGATATTGAACAATTACAATTAAGTTACTTTTTTTATTATTTAATGTGGTATTCTTTAGTATGGAAAAGTTATAGTTAATGATTTATTTACAATATAATATCCATTAGTATCAAATAGTTATCAATTGGATATTTAGTTGTTTGTATAGTTATTGCTTGATATTAAATATAATTGTCTTTTTAAAAATAATATTAGCAATAATTATTATTCATAAGTAGAATTGTAAAAAATGATAAATTACCACTTAAAAAACACATATATTATTGGAGCATAGGGTTAAACACTGACACAAAACATATATTATTGCAGCATAGGTTGTAAGATACAACTCAACATCGTCAATTAAATAGCAATGGATATTATTGACATCTCCAGTAGTTCCAGTGGGCCAATGTTGTCAGCCAATTCGACACCGTTAATCAATGCAAATCAAAACTCTCCAAGTCAGATACAAGATTTTGCAAATGACATTACAGTTAGTTGCCTGGACTTGCTACAACAAGCGAAGGCCACTGTTCAAAACATGCAAAGTGTCCAAGATTTGGACATTCAGTCAATGGAAGTAACAGTACATGAGTTCCATTCAACTTGTGAGAAGTTGAGTTCATTTTGTACTTTCCTTTGTGAAATGAAAGCGGATGAGTTCTACAGACAAGGTGGCTCTATCTACATTAAAGAAGTGTTCCAAAATTACTTGAACCACCCCTAAGATACATTATCACTATAAATGTGGATATAGTAGTTGATATAATGATATAACTTCAGCTTTTACCAACTTATGGATAGTTGGATATTTTGTAACTCCCTTAAACAAATGTAAGCTCCAATATACTATGAACAAGGCACTTCTCCTCGCAATAAAAAGATCCAATATGTCACCTACTACAATACCATGTAACACATTTTTTGCTTCGAAAATATGTATACATTGTTCTCTCGCTATCATTTTGCATCTTGGTTCTTGACTTTTTCTTTTGTTTTGTATATCTTTACTTGACCCATATGTCGAAATTCCAAGAAACAAATGCCATGTTCAATTGCATTCTCATTCATTGTTTATGAACCAATATGTTAAAACATAAAATTAGTGCTCTCCAATAATAGGTTAAAACATTTATGAACCAAGTAACTCTCTTTAATCTTATTGTATTCTCATTCGTTGTTTATCCCTTGCTATTAATGCACTACTTTTATACTCATTTGTTAGAAAGCATGTTTCCTCTTATTCCTTTAGCATAGAATGCAGATCTAAACATTTAGAGTGCATCCAATTTAGTTAGATTACTTAATAGCGTGAACTAACTTTTTTACTCACTAGACTCTCCCTTTTTGTTTTCCTTACAAGTGCAGCAAGCTAACTTCTAAAGGCCACTATTTTGACATACATACCTATTCAAAATCACATTTACAGGTATTATTCTAAATTTACTTTAACTCTATGTAACTTCTATACACACTTTTATTTAAACTACTACTTGTATGGTCGCATTCAAGAACATTGTTGCTTTCTGAAATATTATCGAATTAGTTAAGTATATTTTGTTGGGTATACAACATATTAATTTCACACTTCACAAAGTATGCTTTTTATACATCATTGAAAGTAAGTAATAGCTGCCAACTACAATTTACTTTTGCAAGGACTAGTTCGCTCTCTTGCCACAATGTTTTCTTTGACTGTGAATGCAATTAAGATGATCCATGATGGAAACGTAGACCTACAACCCCATCTACAAGCAATAGATATTTCAATGTTTGGACATGGGCCTGAACCAACCAATCGCTATATACTACAACTCTCTGATGGGGTGCATAATCAGAAGGCTACACTTCCAAAACAATACAACCACCACATAGATTCTGAAGAACTACAAAAGGGCTCTATAGTTAAACTCATTAAATATAGCTGCCCTATTCTTTGCAATTCAAGGTGAGCCATCATATTTTAGTAATTTGCTACAATATGCAAAATCAAAACTTTTAGATTATCTTTCATGAACTCCATTATTTTACATATCATCCTATTGATAATACTTCTTTATTTTACACTCATAGGTGGATCGTCATATCGGAATTAGAAATCATATGTGGGCCGCAAGTTATCATTGGCAAGCCCACCAACCTCTTTGAACAGCAAACCCAACAAGTACAAGCCACGCCTATAAGCCTTGATAACAATGTTATAGTACTGCAACCACCTCTCCTAACAAAATATTCCTTGACTAAGGATGCAATCAAGCTGATGAATAATGCTAACCTAAACTTGCAACCCCATCTACAAGCATTAGAAATTGCACCGTTTAGCCATGCGCTCAAATTGGTTGATCGATATAGAGTGGATCTCTCCGATGGGGTACATAAGCAGAAGGCAACACTTCCAACAAAGTACAACCAATGCATAGCTTCTAAAGAACTCCAGAAAGGATCTATACTCAAATTGATAGAATACAGTTGCCCTGTTCTTTGCAATTCAAGGCGAGCCACGCTATTTGCATGCATATCTACAAAATTCACAACTACCAATATGTAGCCTATCATTTTTATCAACTGTACCACATTTAATTGTACTCAAAATACTGACTCGTTTAATCTTTATAGGTGGATAGTCATCTCCAAATTAGAAATCACATGTTTGCAACATGACATCATTGGTCAACCTGCCTACCTGTTTGAAGAGCAAGTCCAGAAAGTAACTTCTACAAACTCAACTACTCCATCTATAAGCATGAGTAATATTCCTATGGTGACAAAGCCACCTACTCAAAGGGCACTATTTGGGTTAGCCTCTTCCCTACAAAAGAAAGACTCCCCATCCAATATTACGCCCATTAGAAATTTGAATCCATTTAAGACAAGGTGGCTTATAAAGGGTCGTGTTACCATGAAAAAATAGATGCACCACTTCAACACACAGAAGGGACAAGGGCAAGTGTTCTCTTTTGATATTGTTGATTGTGAGTGCACTGAAATACGAATAACATGCTTTAATGAAGTTGCAAACCTTCATTACATGAATGTACATTTTGGAGAAGTATATACAATATCTGGTGGGACTATTAAGTCAGCTAATAGGTTGTACAATAAACTGAATAGCCAGCTTGAAATTCTTTTAGTCGAGGAATCCAAAATTTCTCACTCAGAAGATGACCTTGCAATTCCCAAACATAAGTTCTCCTTCACACCCTTTAAGGACATTTTAGAATTGAACAATAATATCCTTGTCGATGTTATTGGAATAGTCATATGTGTGGACCCAAGCTCAACCATAAGGAGGAGGGATGGGACTGAAGTTCTTCGAAGGAGCATCAAATTGATAGATACCTCTTCATCTACCATTAATATTACTTTATGGGGTCCAACAACTGAAAAGGAAGGCAAGCAACTGCAGGAGAGCTATCACTTAAAACATGTGTCCGTACTTGCAATAAAAAATGGCCGTGTCACTGAGTACAATGGCAAGGTCATAAGCACGTTGGCAAGCACCCACCTATTTGTAAACCCAAGAATAGAGGAGGCCGAACAACTCAAATCATGGTTTGAACAGAATGGGGCTAATGTCACTCCATTGAATACACAACCATTGGATGCACCTCTCGTGCTTATGAGGAAATCAATTGCTGATATTGAAGAGCAAACTACCAGTGTGAAAAAAACTTTCCAATGCACTCTAAAAGCATCAGTGCAATACATAAAAACAAATTCATTATGCTATCCATCTTGCCCCCTTGACTTAGATGGAAGACAATGTAAAAAGAAAGTTGTCCAGAATGATGATCAGACATGGTATTGTTCCAAGTGCAAAGCTACTACTCCTAAATGTACCTATAGATACATACTCCAGCTAAAGCTCGCAGATCATACAGGAATATTATGGGCTGTTGCTTTTGAAGAACCAGCTACCAAACTCCTTGGAATCTCTGCAGATAATTTATACATGCTACAATTCAATTCTGGAACAGAAATTGAAGCTGAAACCATAGTGAAAGGAGTGTTATTCAAGCAATTTATCTTCACAATCACAAATTCCTATGATTCAAGTGTTGCTCAAGGACGAGTCAAATCAACAATCACAAAGGTTGACAAACTAGATTTTGTTGCAGAGAATTTGCTCATGTTGAGTGAAATCACTACTATGTCTCATATTGCTAGTGTTTAGATGTACCTCAAGCACTCATATAATGTATATGAAATTTTGTAACACCTTATATAGTATACTTTCTAGAATTTTCATTCCATACATGGAATTTCAAAATCACATGTATATTGAATATATTGATGTTATAAAAAATATGAAAATACTATGATATGTTTCTTCTACCAAATTACTCATGTATATAGCATACCAATTGTATCAACAACTTTTCACAGAATATAGTGATCGAAGAACTCATCAAAATTAATGTTTACCTTCTTCAATTTTGTATGTATTTGTAATTGTTCATTTGATAATTATAGTTCATATTTCCTTTACAGATGGCGACCTCTACCCCTAAAAGCATACAATCACGTAAATGAACTCATAACTACTACATGCAACATAAAGAAGAAATCAACATTTGCCGTCATTTCGAACGCATAGGAAAACAAGCAATAGAAGCCAATACACCACCTTCCTTTCAATCAAACCAACACAACATTGACCCAAGCGAATGTGTATCCCAAAATGAACACACTTTCAACATAGGTTTGTCAGCATGCACACATGAAACAATCCACACACGGCAAAATCAATCCACAAGCTTACCGTATTCTGAACAAAACTTTATAGACACTTCAAAAAGATTTCGTTCAAAACTAGATAAACTATCCAACTTACCAACTTGCACAATTTGCCATGAATGCTACCCAGGAATCCATACCACCACAACACAAACTGGTCCAGTTTGTTTTAGATGCTTCTGTGAGACAGGTAGACATCATTTCTCGGAAACTAATTTAATGAACCCAGGAGTACAACCGTACGAGCTACGAACACTCACACAAGTCGAAGAAATGTTAATAGCATGAGTCAATCCAATAATACAATTAACACATGCTCGTGGAGGCCAATACAAATATAGTGGCCACACAATTTGTTTCCCACAGGACATCAACACCATAGCAAAATACTTGCCACATAAAATAGAAAACTTGGATGTGTTGGTGGTTCAAAGAACCAATACAAGAGGTGACCATTATGACTGCTATGTAAGTAGGCATCGTGTGTGGGCTGCACTGAAATATAAAATCACAAATGACCCATATTACAAAGATGTCGAGGTGGATTTTGCATCCCTTTAGGAGCTCCCTGATACAAATACAGACATTTCCACTATGCTTCATAACATTAATGTTGATGATCACAATATTGTTGCTCCAATTAGTGCTTCCAAATTTAACGCAGACTCACCCGACACTGAATTCACTTGCTCCTCATCCTTCATGGCTAGGCTACCAAATAAACGTCATGAACTAGAAATCATAAAAGAAACATTGCAAGTTAGAGATCACAATCACACCATTATAGATTGGCCAACACTTGAGTCATCACCAGTTAATGAATACAATACTGAAGGACTTCTAGACATGGCTTTTCCTTCTTTGTTTCCCAATGGCAATGCATTACATTTACAACCTCGCTATAGACAAATTAAAATGCATGAATATGTATTGCACCTAATGAGGTTCCATGATAATAGATTTGGAAGGCACCCAAGGTTTAGATATTTTGTCTTGAATCTATTGATGCGTCATCGAAGCCAAGGTGTTGCCTCCATTTTTGTCAAGAAAAATGCTGAGGACTGCATACCAACTACCATAAACAGCCTTCACCTCCATATACAAACATTGCCTGACACTAAACTAGCTGAACAATTGATGCATTACGGATCATCCCTTAGAGGGACACGAGCATATTGGAATAAGTCTCGTGGTGAATTGTCAAACATGATCAACCAAATAGGCTCCCCAACACTATTCTTCACCTTAAGTGTTGCAGACACCAAATGGCCTAATTTACATCAACTATTTACAAAGGGGGCAACCCAAACATCACTAAATAATAAAAATCGCATAGATAACATTGTTATGAACCCACATACCACATCCTTATACTTGCATCAAAGATTCACAGTGTTTCGTGAAGAAGTCTTAGAGAAACTATATTGTGCAACAAACTACTGGTATAGATATGAGTGGCAACATCGAGGGTCTGCACATGTACATGGCTTCCTTTGGATTGAGGGTGCACCAAACATGGACACTCTTAACTGGAGCAATCATACAGATGTAGACATAGCAAAATCATTCTTTGATAGATATGTCAGTGCTTGGAATCCTCGAAATCTGGGAGATAGAAGCAACACATTCCATCGATCCTCGCAAGATGATCCATGCTTACTAACAACACCCGAAATATTTGATACAAACACACTTACTGACTATGAAGAGTTACTTAATCGTGTCCAAAGACATACCAAGTGTTCTGAATCAACCTGCCTTCGCAAGAAAAGGAACAACATGGAATGTCGCTATAGTGCACCCTGGCCTGAATGTACCAACTCTTCATTGTGCAGTGACGAAGCTGGGAAAAAAACCTATTGCCCTGCACGTAATGATGATAGATTGAATATACATAGTCCAGCAATGCTTTCCATATGGAGGGCCAATATGGATTGTCAGCCCGTGCTTTCAAAAACACTAGTTCTAAAGTACATTGCAAAATATGCCGCGAAGGCAGAAAGAAAATCTGAGAGCTGCCTTGATATGTTGACACGCATATGTCAAAAGCAAGCACCCCAAGACAAGGCACTTGCAGCATACAGAAAATTCATGTCCGAAATTATTGCTGATTGTGATATAGGTGCACAAGAAACATGCCATATGTTACAAAAGTTGCCCCTTGTTGTTTGTAATCGTGATTTTATGGTGCTTAATGTTGGTAGAAAAGTTTTCAACCGAATCCAAACAAACCAAAATGAAAATGCATTGGAGCTGACCTACATCCATAAATATACACAACGTCCTCTTGAAATGGATAAAGTAACACTACTTGAATTTGCATGAACATTCTCATTCTCATCAAGTCGCAAAGAGTACAAGTGGAAAGAAAGGAAACATAAGGCAATTATCAGTGTCTTCCATCGATTTACTGCTATTCCAAAGGAGGATTCAGAACATTTCGAAACATTTTTTTGGAGTGAACTACTTCTTTACAAGCACTTTTGCAACATTGAAGCAGACATTGGTATTGAGAAAGAGAAAATTGTTGCAAATTGGAAGGAGATGAATTTACACAAATACTATGTGTGGCATGTTGACCGTATAGTTGATGAACAAGTAAGTCAAGAAGAGGAAGAGGAGCCAGAAGATCAAAACAATATAGGCAATACAATTCAATTGAATGAATGGGAGTTCTTATCACAATTGGGTCTTGGTACTAGCAGGAATTGTGATTCCCTCGATATGCTTGGAAGACGTGACTTTGACACTTGCCACAACTGGAATTCCTATACAATACCTCAACCGTTACATGAAACTGCAGAGTATTTCATATGCACAAACAAGGTGGACCAACATGATAGCCCAACACCCTTTGAGTTTAGCAACCTCCCATATCCACTCTCTCCCAAACAACAACTCGCTTTGACACTTGTTATGGACCACTACAATTCTTATGAAATAGAAAAACCATTGTATATGATCATACAAGGCACAGCAGGAACAGGAAAATCCTATCTTATTCATTGCATTAAACACTCCCTTTCCAATTTAGTGCCACAACAACATAGCCCTCTCCTTGTTGTTGCTCCTACAGGAATCACAGCATTCAACATACATGCTTCAACTATACATTCTGCCTTGAAGATTCCAATCAAAGAAATGCATCCATTGAAGGGTCAGTCGCTTGCAATGTTCCAACATAGCATGAGACACATAAAATACCTCCTAGTTGATGAGCTAAGCTTTATAGGCCCAAAATTATTCTTAAAAATCGATACTAGGCTACGCGAGGCTTTCCCCCACCAACAACACTTATGCTTTGGTGGAAGATCTATCATTCTTGTAGGTGACTTTGCATAGCTACCTCCTGTAATGGACAAACCTATATATGTCGCCCACACAGATGCGAAATCCCTTTGGGAAAAATTCACTATTGTTATCACACTAGAAAAAATATTTCGACAACATGGAGACACACAAGCTCAAATTGACTTTCGAAGAACTCTACAAAACATCTGTAATGCAGAACCAACCGAACAAGATTGGGAGCTACTAATATGTTGCACAAACAAAGAATTACCACACAAAGAAAACAAGTCTTTTGACCTAGCAATGCACCTATTTCCGACCAATGACTTGGTTGGAACACACAACAAAAAAATGATACAGCTATTAAATCTTCCTATTGCACTTAGTATTGCAATAAAAACAACCCTACCATCAAAGATCGACAATGATGCTGACAAGCTTCCCCATGAACTCCTACTCTGTAAAGGCCAACGCATCATGCTAACTACAAACCTATGGACTCAAGCAGGCCTTGTAAATGGTTCTCTTGGACAAGTTGTAGATATTGTATACATGGAAAGCTCCAAACCACCAGATTTACCATTATATGTGGTAGTAAAATTTGATACTTACAATGGCCCACCTTGGAGCATCCATGCCCCAAAAACTATTCCTATATCACCCATATCACTAGGTGCTCAGAGGCAATTACCACTTTGCAGTGCATGGGCAATTACAATACATAAATCCCAAGGAATGACAATCGAAAGAGCAACAATCGATATAGGAAAAAAAGAAAGACAAGGATTAACTTTTACAGCTATATCTAGAGTTAAATCAATACACGGACTTAGGATCGACCCACCATTTACCTTTGATCGATACTCAAGAATGAAGAATAATCCATTCACAATTATCAGGAAAAAAGAAGAGCTCTGACTACGTCTTCTCTCTTTATGATGAGTACAGGTACACATACATTAACACCCAGTCCCTCAAGAAAGCTATATTTGTTTTTCTTTTATCTTCACCTTACCATATTGATATACATAGAAACTATTATTTCTATACTTACCAAGCATTTGCAATCACATGCAGGTGGATGTTCTAGCTTCGTATACTCCTACAAATGGTTGCTCCAAGCTGGCGCATTTGCAATCAGATGCAAGTGGATGTTCCAGCTTTGTATACTCCTACAACTGGTTGCTCCAAGCTGGTGAATCCTCCTAAAGTATTGGTCATTTTTAAGACATACAAAGACTGTATCACATTCAATACAATATTGAGCCACTTCCCATCCCTCCATGAAAATACAACAAACCCCTTTGCATACAATCCGTATTACCAAATTGATCCATATCAAGAACATGAACCAAAGCATATTTCAACCAATACCACGCAAAATCAACATCAAGAATCCAAACATCCAATAAACCATATACATATACCACCTACTGTTCCATCCACCTATGAGATGCTCACTCCTAATTGTACATGTAGCTATTCCACACAAAAAAAAAAGAGTCAACATTTGGGAGACTGTAGAGTCCTTATGATAAAGCTGTTATCAATGCTACCACACTTCATACCTTCAACCATGATTCACACATCATCCCATCCACCAAAAAAAATAAAGGGACAAATAAATTCAAAAAAATTGACAAATAATATGCAGATGGATACCATAAAATACAACACAAAAACATCCCTACCAATCTCCATCAGTAAAAGAAACTATGGGGAAAAAATCAAAAAGGGAAGCTCTTCCATCAAATAAAGTCCAATAGTGCACAAGAAAGCTTTAGTAAAAGAAACTATGGCGAAAAAATCAAGAATGGAAGCACTTCCATCAAATAAAGTCCAATGGTGCACAAAAAAAAAAAAATCACCAAATCCACCTACCATTGCTTGCCTCCCAAGTTTGGAAAAAGAAAATCCAAACCATCAACCGTTAATGTACACCATCATAAGTTGGGACATCCATGATATCCAAATCTCAGAATAACCATGCGTTCATAACAACACTTTATCATAAGGAATCTTATGGCTCCCTAATCGAGATGTCTACATCTCAATGAGATTGCAAAAAAAAATAACAGCTACATGTGGCAAAAGAGGTACACGCATCTTACTCCATCCACAATAGATCCAACACTCCATCCACCTTATCCAAATTAAATCAATTCATCCATGTACCACATACCAAATCCATGTTTACCCATCACCCCCCACATTCTGAATCCTCCTAATCTTGATTGACATTCGATATATAGCTTACACCTGCTTATGGTAAATTTCTTGATATGGATCATAATCATTCACTGCACCACCATTATACAAGTATTCTCCAGATACCCACACGCACTCCAAATAACACCCCCAACCATCCTTTCCATACCTTGCATTTCCATTGAGCAATCTGTTTATTCCATGCAGCCAACACTACATTCCATGTACACTCCTACAACAACAGCACTATTGAAGCAAACATCATGCAATATATCCATCTATTCAAAAAAAAAATGTAATGATTCGTGTTCTCAATCTATTACTGAGATTCAAACATTGTATAATCACATTGTATATTTACCTACTACTATCTTCTAATGTCAAACATTGTTACCTTTGCTAATGATAATTTGCATGTCTCTCCCCTTCTTACTTCTCTATATTTTTCTATAGGCGTAACCCTTGCACCCCCTCCGGTGCAAGTGCTAGTTATGTAGGTCCATATTACTATTGGTATCTTTATATCCTAGTTTGTGGTATTGTTGTACATTTTTTATAAGTTTGATGCCTATAATATTATTTAATTCTTCACTTTCTCCATTTTCTTTAGGATGATAGGGATTGAAAGTGTTTAATAGCTCCAAAATTATTTTCTTAACAAAAAAAATATTGGTTTCTTATTATATTTAGTGGAAAACTAAATCTTGTGATAATATCTTGGTAAATGAATGTGTGGTGGTATGAGTAGTATAATTTTTAGTTGCTTTTACTTCTGTCAATTTTGTAAGATACTCTATCCTTTTATGATCAATATTACTTTTGATTTATTTGTAGCTGGATCAATTACCTATATATCAAACAGGAAGTATGCTAATACCAATTGTATGGGAATTACATCTCTTGTAGTGGGTATCCCTACTCTTTGTCATATATCACATTGTCTTACATATTTTTATTTGCATCTCTAAGTTGTAGGCCAGCATAATCCTACCAGTAATAACTTCCTAGATATACCATATCTTGCATTATGTCCTAATATCCATTCATGTGCTTCTCTTAAAATACTCATATTTTAATATTATAAACTAATTCTTCTTAGAATTTCATCCTTCCCTATGATGTCTAGTTATCCTTGAATTAAAGTGTATGGTAATTGTAGCTTCGTAAATTGTCACCCTTGAAAATTTCACACTATGTTTTCTCCCCATTAAGTGCATGGACTTAATTGAACACCTAATTTCCTAAATTGCGTATTATGTGGCCCATTTCAATAGTTACCGACAAATTGCAAATGGAAAACCTAAGCATTTATTCAATATTTCCCCCTTGGATTTTTAGATCTTGAAAAGGTGGGTATGACTGTTGGTGTGAATGGGGTTATTTCCTAACTAGTCATTAGTGAGGACCTATTCACATTATAAGTTTACTTAGGAGTTAAGTTATCCTAGTTGTCATTTCTAGAATTTAGTTATAATGGGGCCATGTCTCATTATTTACTTTTAGTCATCTAGGAATTTAATAGTTTTCCCATGCATTATCTCATGCACTTATTATTTGCATTAGGCATTTAATGTTTGTATCAAGGATAGTTATCCTACCTCATCACACCTTGCCTATATATACAAGGTGCTTGTATATTTGTAAATTATTCTAGATATCATCAATAGATCATCATTTGATCAATCATCAATCTTGATGCTCATATTGTAAAACTTTTCTTGTGGATGTTGTCTTTCTTGGTTGATCCATTGAAGAGTGTGTAGCTTCAATTAGGTTCCTTGTTCATCAATATTTCCAACATGGTATCAAGTACCAACAGAGTGGCACCTCCACCCCCTATGGTTTCCCCGTCGTCATTGAGGGCGGCAGGCCTTTTTTCTACCCATGGTGCACCTAGTCACATTGCTAACTAGGGGATAAAGCCCAAAGGTGCTTAATTTTTGCACCTAATTATCCTGCTAAGTCCCAAATTGGGCAGATTTTTTCAATGGAGCATAACTTTTTGCCAAGGTATTGAAATTCTGTAAATGAGATATCAACGAAAATTTGATTTCATGTACTTCGCAGTGGTATAGATCATTTTGCTAGATTTTGTCGTAGGTACAAATTATTTCCAATTGAATTTGGTTCTTCCTTTTGGGCTCCCAAGCTCGTATCTTTTCACTATATTGTTGGATTTTGGATATTCTAGCGGCATTGCAAAGGTGATAAAGAGCTCTATTATTTTGTCCATCCTAAGTATAATCCATTGATTTTTGCAATTTGTGGCATTTACTTGATTACTTGGACATACTACTATTTGGAGAAGGTCTATTTGATTGGGGAGACTTCATTTTAGTTGTGAATCATATTTTGGGAGTTTCATACCAATTTCTTTAATATATTTTTCCTTTTAATTGATTTGTGTTTGTGGCTCTAATGGCAGAATCAAGATTTGAGGTTCTGACTCCTCCTAATTATCACACATGGAAGGTGATGATGCAAATATTACTTTGGTCTAGGGGATTATGGTCTACCTTGAGTACATAACAACCTGATTCTCCTCGGGAATATGAGAAATTTTCACATCATAACAAATGTGATTAGATGATGGGCTTGATTGCACTACATGTTTCTAATTCCTTATTCTTCCACATTGAAGAGTGTACTACACCTAGATAGGTATGGGATAAATTTAAGGATCTCTTTAGTTCTATTAGTGATGTAAGAGCTTTACAATTAGAAGCAAAATTGGCATCTCTTTCTACCAATTCATTTCCTACTATTGAGGATTATTTTGTGAAGTTCAAGTCTTTACGATCTTAATTAGTAGGTTGTGGGAAAGAGAAAAATGATAAGGAATTTATATTTCTGATTTTGTCTAAATTGAAAGGTGTGTTTGCATATTTTTCCACTTCCTTTTATTACACTACGGATGGGTTAGGTGATAGATTTTTCATGCCTTCATTTGAGACCTTTTGTGAGAGATTGACTAGGGAACAATCAAAACTTAGCCAACATGATGTCACTTCTAAGTCTTATGCATTGATAGCCACACCACCTAAGGGGAAAGGGAAGAACAAGAATAAGCGTAAGACAAAATCTAGTGAGACTTACACCACCTCTTCTAAAGAGCGAAAATCCAAAAAGGAGAAACCCACATGTACCTTTTATCAAGCGATTGGGCATAGTGAACAAGTTTTCTATAAGAATAAAATCCATGAGTTGAAACAACTTCTTAAGGATCATAATATTTTCATTCCTTCTTCATCTTCTAGTTCACCTTCTTCTTCTATCACACATGAGGATACTTCACACCAAGAGGATACCAGAACTACTTTTAGATATTACAAAGGCAAGGGTCATGCATTGATTACCACTCATGTTGATAGACCAAATGGATGGATTGTTGATTTGGGTGCTTCAAAACATATTGCTTGCTCTTTTGATCACATTATTCCAAGGTCACTTAGAGAATCATATTTTGATATAATCTTCAAATCAGTTTGTTCATGTTCCTAGTATGGGTGATGTTGACTTGGGAATAGGGTCAATGTATAATAATCTTTATATTCCTAAGATGACCCATAATATTCTTTCAATTTATTAGATTACACAATAAGGAAACATAGTTGAGTTCACATATGATTCAGTTTTCATTCATAGAGAGACAAGAGAACTCATTGCAATAGGTCGAGCTAATCACCAGTCTAAGGTATAAACCTTCTCCCACTTCTATCATGATGATGATCTTTATGTTCCTCAATCTCTGTCTTCCAGTGTGGGTAGTAATTCAGTTGATGACTATGGTGGTTGGTCGAACCTGGCTCCTCTTCCTCATCCATGTGATATGATTACTTCATCTCCTGCTTTATCAGAGTTGACAGTTGATTCTAGGACTTCAACAGAGCATGATATATTCAAAATTTCAGATTTGTGGTTGCAGGATGGATTTATTACCGATATTACAGGTTTGGTTTGTCATTATTTTTCAACAAGTTTGGAGGACATGATTGAGGTGGTAACTCTCCTCTTTTCAGATTATTCTTTGGAGGATATTCTTGAGTCTTTTCATTCCATTGTTTCCACCTTGATTAGGGATCCTGATTTTGATAGGACATCTTCATAGGCACTTGATTCTTCTTTAGAGACTTCATTTGGGAGACTTATTCCTTCTCATTTTATCTTGGAGTTAGACTATCTTCCACATCTGCCATTGTATCTCTTTCTTCCTAAGGGGGTACATGTGATTTTTCGTCATTGGGTTCTCTTGTGGCTTCAAAATTTCTTCAGTGGTTTTGATGATACTTCCTTATGGGGGGAAATCTAGTCTCTATCTTTCCCTTCATTGGAGGGGTCATTATATTGTATTCTTGTGATGGATGTTGCTCTTGGGGGGTATTGATGTTGATACCTCCATTCATCACTTCTGTCACTTGTACATGATTTGCATTGCATCTCTTTTTTTGGATAGGAGTTTTGTCTCACTAAGTTTTCTCCTTTTCTCCGGTTGTGAGAGATTAGTTGCATGATTAGTTGTACTTGGGTACCTAACATGGCCTAGTATTTGGGACCCATCATTGCATCTTTGCATCATTTGCATAATAACTACACACCCTAAAGTTAAACTTATGGGGGGTGTTGGTGTGAATGGGGTTATTACCTAACTATTCATTAGTGAGGAACTATTCACATTATATGTCTACATAAGAGTTAAGTTATCCCAGTTTCAATTTCTAGAAGTTAGTTATAATGGAGTCATGTCTCATTATTTACTTTTAGTCATGTAGGCATTTAATAGTTTTTCCATGCATTATCTCATTCATTTATTATTTGCATTAGAAATTTAATGTTTGTATCAAGGGTAGTTATCCTACCTCATCACACCTTTCCTATATAAACAAGGTGCTTGTACATTTGTAAATTATTCTAGATATCATCAATATTCATGCTCATGTTGCAACACTTTCTTTTGGATGGCATCTTTCATGGTTGATTCATTGAAGAGTGTGTAGCTTCAATTGGGTTTCTTGTTCATCAATATTTCCAACACGGACAAGGGTACTCTTGGTGACCTTGTCCTCTTAGTCTAGCCCCAAATTTTCATGGGTCAAAGGTGGAATTGCATCTAATACTTTGCTCTTGACACTTTACATTTTGCAAAATAGGGCTAGGAAAGTGGTGCCCTAGGTGCCTATGTCCCCTATTTTGGCTTCAAATTCAAATATGTCAATGCTGGATTTTTTTTTTTTTGATGAATAAGCCTCTAATCTATATTAATAAAGAGATTAAATACATATTCACAAAAAAAAATTTGGTGGTAAGAAAGCACACCCCGAAGGTCACATGGGCAGAGCCCAAAAAATCAAAAAATCATGGGCCAAGCCCATAAATCCAAAATAACAAATATTAAAAAAAGGCCATCAAGTGGCCAAGGCAGTGCCAACAGAGCCAGGAGGGTCTCTATCATCCTTCTTCCCCCATACATCAGCGGGGTCAGGATTGACGTCGGGAGGAGCCCAACCATCGTCATCTTTTTCTTTAACTTCTTCCTCGCACCAGGGCAAGATTGCAAGGGCCAACTGTGGAAATACTTTACTTGTATTTGGCCAACCAGAACCAAAGGCAGTACCAGGAGTAGGAACATCATCAGAGGGCCAACCACCACCACTCCCTGATGGCCCACCAGAGAACCACCCCTGGCCAGCCTGTGACGGAGGAGAGCGAGCACTCCGAGGGGGGCAGGAGTCCCGCCGAGGCGGAGGCTGAGAGATGGGGCGAGCAGAGCCACTCCACCGCCGACCTCGAGAGGGCGACTGGTGGCGGGAGGAGGAGGGCGAGTCAGGGACCCGAGCCACAGTGCACGGGGCATTGCCCCAATGGTCCAGGAGAACTTGGAGGTGAGCAACTTCTAACACCACTTTGTTGGCTTGCACCTGTATCTAAAATAATACATTAGAGCAAATACTAGCTTTAGAATACATAGAAATCTGACAATCCATTTGAGAATGAGAAAATATGCAGGCATTTCTATACTTTCAAATAGTAAAAAGGATTTCCACCCTGAAAGTGTGCCAAAGTTGGGTATACTTTACTGGGAATCTGGGCGAATCCCCCAACAAAATCATGTGCCAAGAGAATGGCTTCGGCCGAAATGGCCGAAAAAAATCATGTATCCAGGTCCAATACTGCTGGGCCCGAGGGTAAAACCAAAAGAGATGCTTAAAAGTCTCAGATTTCCCACAGAACAGGCACCGAGGGTCCGGAACCCCCAAATGAACAAGCCGAGAGCCCACCGGCAAGCCCCAGAAAAGAATACACCAGGAAAAATGGGCGAGCTTTAGCTCAACACTTGCAGACCAAGTGTTGGCAAATCATTTACACCAGATAGGAGCTGGAGATTGGAGTAACCACCTCTGATTTAGACTCTGGATCATGGGAAAGTGAGGCGAAAGCCACCTATAGCCAAGCTGAGGCTTGTAATTTCTCAAAGGAGTATCTGGGTACCATTTCCAATCTTTCCACCATGGTTTGGGTGCACGAATACAAATTTTGTGAAGCATCTTGTCTGGGATAACACTCACCGAACCCTTAAAAGTAGCACGGTCCTAGTTATGAAAACTATATAAGGCACGAAACTTGTCCCAATGCATGATGTGCATGGCAGATCTGAGAAAAAGCTGATGGAGGGTTTGGATACCCTTCTTATGAAATCTGAGAGCTTTAAGCCAAGGCACTTTAGCCAAAGGCTGATCATTTCTGGAAAAAAGGGGCAACCACCACACATTGTGCTAGTTCAGGGAGAGTCCATCCCAAAAGCCGGAGTCAAGGTTTGACAGATTCCTAGGCACGCCAAATGCTTTTGGCAACAAACGTACCAATTATCTGAACCAGCTCTTTCATAACCAGAAGGGTGTAGAGGCCAATTCCTTTCCAGATAGGTCTGTTGGTAGGGAAACCAGACTGAATGTAGTGGCGAAGGAGAATTTTCCAAGCCTCGTCACCCGTGAGAGCACGAATCACCCATTTGACACATAGAGCAATTCCCCACCTCTGGGTAGAGAGAAAACCCAAGCCTCCAGAGTCCCTGGGGAGACAACAGAAATCCCAGGTGACACGGTGGAAGCCATGATGGGTATCAGAGGAGGCCCAAAGAAAATCACAAAGCAATTTCTCAAGCTTGCTATAAGTAGCTTTAGAAGGCACCCACCAAGAAGAATAATAAACATGGGTAGCAGCCAAAACTTTAGAACAAATCTAGAATTTCCCTGCCAAAGAAAGAGGTTTGGTGATCCAGTAAGTCAGCTTTTTCTCCACCCGAGCAAGCACAACCTGCCAAAGCTCCGCCAGAGAAGCTTGGAAAGCAAAAGGAATGCCCAAAAATTAGAAAATTTTGCCTGGCCTGATCCACTTCCAGCCAAGAGGTTGTAGCCAAGCAGGGCAAGGCAGGACAGACTGTCGATAGCAAAGCGTCTTGTGCCACTGAATGGCAGAGCCAGATGCAAGACAGAACACATTAAGGCACCAGAGTGCCTCGTGAATGGTCTCCTCTTCCTCCAAGAGAGTGAGAAAGGAATCATCCGCAAAGTTACCATTGAGCAATTGCAACTGGGAATTCAATAATGAAATGCCTTTGACGCGCTGCAAAGAGGCCACATTAGCCAATAGATAACCAAACCCTTCAGCGGCAAGCACATACAGTGAGGGAGCCAAAGGGAAACCCTGCTGAATGGAACAGAAAAGGCCAAAGGCAGAGGACTGTCGACCATTGATGGTGATGCAGGCTGAGGCATCCGCAAAGAGCATTCGAACAAACTAAATAAAATTGGGCCCAAAACCTAGAGCTTGCAGCATGGCAAGAATGAAAGGCCATTCAATGCGATCATAGGCTTTGGAAAAGTCAATCTTGATGAATAAAGCTTTCTGGTTGGAGTGTCGGGCCCACTCCATGCCTTCCCAGACGGCGATGATATTATCTAGAATATACCTGGATTTGATGAACCCAGTCTGCGCTGGACGCACAATGAGGGGCAGAAGATGACAGATTTTTAAAGCAAGAGCTTTAGCAATGATTTTATAAGAGACATTAAGGAGCGTAATAGACCACCAATTACAAATATCCTCAGGATCACCAACTTTAGGTATAAACTTAATATTCCCTTTATTTATTAGCTCTCCTAAAGAATTAGAATGAAAAGCCTCTAAATAGACCTGAAACAAGTCGGGACCCACACAATCCCAGAGAGCTTTGTAAAATTCACAGGGAAAGCCATCAAGCCTAGGGGATTTATCATCTGCCATGGAATGTAATGCCTCTTTTAGATCATCAAGCATAAGTAATTGGTCACAAAATTTCTTCTGGGTTGTAGAAATCCTATGTGGCACAACAGCAAGGCAATCCTAGAGGGCCTGCTGGCACTCAAGCGTGGGGTCTTGGGCAGTGAAAACTTGCTCGTAATGATGCACAAAATCCTGTAGAATGTCAGGCAGCTCCGAAAGGACCTGTACACCATCTTTAATCTTTTTAATGCCTGGAGAGGAGTGCCTGGCACACAAGGCCAAGAAAAACTCCTTGGAGGCATGATCACCAATTTTGAGCTAGTGCAAACGGGCCTTGATTTGTGCGCCTCTAAGAGTGTAGTTGTCCGCAACTTGGTTTTTGTGTCGTAATTCTGCAACTTTAACTTGCAAAGTTGGAGAAAAAGGGCTAGCCACTAAGGCATTGTTGGCTGAGAGCAAATCAGCTGTGGTTGCCTCATAAGACCGCCGGTGAAAGATGGCCATCTGGCACCCATAAATGTGCAAGAAGCGAGTGGTACAGGTGATGGCATCATTCCACCACGTAATCCAGCCAGTCCTATGAGTTGGCTTGCATTCCAAGTTCCAAATTCTACGAATGTGGGCCATGGTGGCCTTATGGATGAGAATAGAAGTGTTGAGGAAGAATTGTGTCTTGCACGTGCGAGGCTGTCTAGTCTCCCATTTAATGCAAAAACTGATGGGGAAGTGATCAGAAAACGTCACATCTATTAACGGCTTAACTGGAAGGGAAGAGCTAGCAAAGGAGAAGAATGATTGTTCCGAGATCATGGCACGATCAAGGCACTTAAAAATTCTGTCAGAACCAGCCCTGAAATTGCACCAAGTGTGCCAGGGAGAATGAGAATGGCGACGGCCAATATTGGGATCAAAAAGCCCCAATTTATTGCGCATGTAAAACCACGTCTCATGTTTGCCAGCTGCCCATTTGAAGGGCAAGATGTCGTCTTTATCACATGCCATCTCAACCATGTTGAAGTCCTCACATAAAATCCAGGTGGCGACCAGCAATGAGTCAGCAATCCATCGCCAGAGTAAAGACCACTCCACAGCATCATTCGGGGCATAAACATTAATGACCCCGAAAGAATGACTATCAATATTGAGCAAGATCCAGACAAGCCACTGTGTGGGATTAGACCCATGGTCGACCACGCTAGAGTGCCACCATGGAGACAAAAGAGTGACAGCTCCTCCACGCCCAGACTCGTGGGTGGTACTGAACATAGAACTGGCTGGCCAGATAGACCGACAAGTCGAAGCAAGCCAAAAACCAAAAATTTTAAATTCTTGGAGGCACAGAATATCAATACCAATCAACTTTTTCAAAGTATCTCTAACAATATATTTTCTAGAGAGGTTAGTAAGACCTCTAACATTCCATGAGAGAAAATTCATGGATGAACTGCGTCCATATCATCGGACTCTGATTCCTCTCCATTCAGAGAAGAGAAATGATTCTGTAAAAATTTTGGCAGAACCGAGCCAATCTGAATAGAAGGAGAGGAAATCCTCCGCTTCTCCTAAACATATTTCCCTTCCTCCTTGGGCGGAGAGGGGCTTCAAGAGTGCCTTTGGGCTTTTGAAACAAGACCAGAACTATGCGGCTAGGCCATCATGATGGTAGCGGGTTGAGGCGTGGTCTTAGGCCAAGGCTGAAGAGGCACGCTATCGACCTTGCCCGGAATCACCGTCCCCTTCTGAGGAGGGTTTGAAACATTTTTCGCCGGTTCGGCGGCTTTGGAAGCTGACGCAGAACCAGAAGATTTATTTATGTGACCTGTGACCGTAGTCTAGGCAGAGTCTTGTTTAGGAGCAGAAGAATCTGCTTGATGAGATTGTTCAGTTTCTCGTGGCTGAGAAGGTGTACAAGGCACTACCAAAGGGCAGTCCTTGATCTTGTGGTCTGCGGACTGACACCGATAACACGTGTTGGGTAGATTAAAATAAGTAACTTTCTGGGTATGTCGGAGAGTTCCAATTTGAATATCAATGGTGTCTTTCAAATCTTGGGAAAGGTCAACTTCCACGCAAACCCTTTTCTGGGGACGGGCTTGGAAGAACCTATCCGGCTCCACACAAATAACTCTCCCCAGAGAGGAAGCAATATGATTCAAAAAATGCACATAGGGCAAAGGAAAACCAGGAAACTCAATCCAGACTGGGACCCGGAGCTTGGTCTCATCTGAGACAGTGAAGTCACGGGTCCAGGCATGGAAAACCAACAGGGAAGACCAGACATACTAGGGCCATGACCCAAAATGGCCTGCACATGGCTAACTTTCAAAAAGCGGAACAAGAAAAAACCCTTGGTCAGGTTTTGGACCATCTCAAGGCGGACCCCATGAGGGACCCAGGCCTTGTTAACCCATTCTTTAAGCACACTTTCAGGGGGGGTTCTCCCAACAAAATACCCAACAAGGGTGTGACTTTCAAGCCATTGACAAGTAGAATCAAACTCAGGTAAAGGTAAAACCACATCAGCAGGGGAGTCAGAATGCATACCTCGTGGAACACTTTCGGAACGAATTTTCGGGGACGTTTGTTCGGAGGGGGAGCTATTGAGCAAAGTCGTCGAACTGCCAACACCAGCATGAACTGTTGGGTTAGGGATAGTTGAAGGCATAATAAGGCACTTAAGGCCACACTAAATGCGGTTGTACGTGGGACAATAAAGGCAAAGTCATGCGCAGAATGTGCATTATGACACAGTTCGGCCGAAAGCGCAAAGCAAAAAACACAGTCAATGTCGAAATTTCATTATTTGAAATTCAAATATTTAAATTCAGTTATTGGGATTTAATTTTTTAGAAATTAGAACATTTTTTTATATTCATAATAGCTTAGAAAATGGGTCCAAAGGACCAGAGTATAGATTTAGCTTGGATTACAAAATTGATCATAGAGATCAGATGTATAATAACATGGTCTTTTTTTGCCATGTAGGGGAATTATATATAATCTTTGTTCACTATTTTGCTTTGTAATATGCTAATTTATATACATAATCTTACATTAGTAGCTTGTAATTGATGCATGGGCCCTTCTCTGAGAATTCCCCAAGTCTAGTTTGAAGTATAGCCATTGGTTTGTATATATGATCTCCTTTTTTATTTGTATTTCCCTTCATAATATTTTGAAATTTTTCTTTGGTAACTTCTATTGTAATTGATACCTGCATGAAGACATTGTAAGTAGTGATTCTTTTGTTAGACTGGTAATTGCCCTCCTAACACCTTGGTACTTTTCACAATTTCTAGCTTTCTAAAGAAACCATAATATTTCAATAGTTAGAATTAACCAATAAATATTATTTCTCTTTACTATTTCTACAAATTTTCCCAACAGAATTTCCCATTTTCTTTTTTCAACTTTTTCACCATAACTTGTTAAATCAATTAGAAATAAATTCCAAATTTCCTTCACAAAGTAGCAATCCAAAAATAAGTGAGATAGTTTCATATTTCTTACAGATTTCACAAAAACTTGTATTACTTTTTGAGTCAAATTCAGGAAGTTTTTGTAGCAATAACATCCATTTAAAGCTTTTTGGGTTCTAGCACATTATTCCATAAACTAGTGAAAGCCTTGTTCCATATTTTCTGGTTTAAATTTATATTCTAGATTTTTTTAAGTTGATCAGATAAATTAAGAGGGGAAGCCACAAGCCTATATAGATTTATTTTTCTTTTATCATAGTCAATTTTTTATTATCCAACCAATCCAAATTTTGAGCTATGTTAGTGGCACAAATTTTGGAGTTTTGAATCTTTTCTTTATGGTTCTTAATTCTTTCATATGTTCTTTTCTAAGTTGGAGGGATGTTGAACTCTTGGCTGAGGAAATCCCAACTCATTAGATTACCATTGTTTATTAAGTTTTGAAATAGAGAAATACCTTTTTTGTTTCAATCCTTGGTTGAGCATCCTTGAAGGAGAGCAAGGGGTTCATTATTATGATAAGTATTCCACCAAATAGATTTTAGAAGAAATATATTATTAAGATCCTTATCTACAGGGTATTTATTTAGGATGGCCTCTTTGCTAAGCTCCTATGCTTTCCATAAGCTTTTTAAAATGTTGGAATCAGCAGGGGATACAGTCAATTTTCCAAAAACTAAATCATAGAGAGGTAAGTTCCTCCAATATTTGGCATATTTAGGGATATCAGTTTTAATATTGTTCCTAAAAAATACTTTCCAAGACTCATCCCATTTTAGACTCCTGCAAATCCATTTCACAACAAGAGCAATACCTTATTTCTTTAGGTATTTCATCCCTAGACCCCCTTTCTGCTTTTCAATACATCATATCTCTCATCTAATAGCTTGTTTCTTGTTTTTTCCTTTTCCATCGAACCACATAAATTTCCTTCTTTATTTATTTATTTTTTCTACCTAGTAGTTGTTGAACATCCATATTGAAGCATAGTAGATATTATAGTAATCTACAAAATTTTCTGGAAAACTTGAGCTCTCCCGGTAATAGAGAAATATTACTTGTTCCATTAATAAAGCTTCCTCTCCACCTTGCATTTCAACAAATCCCAAATATCTTTTAGGTTGGGATTAACAACAAAAGGGATCCCTAGGTACCTAACAATTTTATTGGGGCGTCCCCATTGGAATTCATGTTCCTAGAACCAGTTTGGTTGCATGTTTCCCTAGGATAACATTATTGACTTCCCCTTAGAGATTTTTTCCCCAACATCTTGGCTAAAGAGCTCCATTTTTCTCATTAAATTTTCAAAATTATCTTGATCCAACTTGACAAAAAGATTTGTGTCATCAACAAACTGAATATTTATTAGCTCCATTATTTGTGAGTGTGAAGTAGGAGCATCTGGGCAGATTGGCAATCAGCATCAACTAGAAACAAACTTCATATTTGAATTTTAGTTTTGGTGTGTTTTTGGGTTCATGTAGCATCTCTCAGCTTTGGAAATATCTTGGTGTGTTCAGATTTGCTTAAAGTCAATTTTGTCATATTGTCATTTTAAGGCTTCATAGGCAGTTTTTGACAATTATTTTTAAAAAGCTTAAATGGAACGGAGTAAAATACTTTGGTAGGAGGATTCATGGAGGTAGCATGTGGAATGTGCAAAAAGAATCAAATTCATACGTTTTTGAGCTTGGGATATTTTAATGTCAGAGGTTTGTTAAAAAATGTCGACAATTTATAAAAAGTTTAAAATTTCAAAATTCGTGAAGGTTTGGGAAAAATCCTTTTGTAGAGGTCCATGGTCCAAGCTTGCATGCCAATTTTTGTGTGAATTGGATAACTTTCATTTTTTCACCTGCGAGTACCCAATTCCACACTTCCAAAGCACCAATTTGATTAATTTTATTTTGCAAAGGTATTATGGATGCATGGAAGTCAAATGCCAAGTTTTATTTCATATTTATTGTTTATCTATTGCATAAATCATATGAGGGCATTTGGAACATAAAAAAGGTAAAAAAAATCAAGATTTTTGAGCTTTCAAAATTCTCATAATAGAGAAAAATGCCCCTTGAGTAAAGGCAGCATTTGGAGGAGTTTCTGGAAGTTTAAATGCCCCATTTAAGGTTGAATAAACATAGTATATGCAGAGCTATTCTTGGGGGAGAGTTGGGAGCCCATTCTGAGCAATAATTGATGGTTTTCAATGAAATTTTTTGGGGGTTTTTGAAGAAAAATGTAGGAAGGAGTTTGTGAGGAATGGGAAGAAGAAAGATACCTCTATAGAGGTATTCATTAGAGGTTTTTGTTACCGGTTGGAGCAACACCAATGAAGGAAAGACAAGGTGTTAGTGTGTGAGAGGTGTAGATATTTTGGAGGGGTTGTATAAAGGTTTGTGTAGCAGAAAAGGGAGTTTTGTAGTAGCGAGAAGCTACAAAAAGAGCAAGGAATGCTCATTTCTTGAGCAGAGTGTTTCTTAAAATTGTATTGGTTAAATTTGCATTTGTTTCAATATGAATGAAAGACATTATCAGATTTAAATTAAATTTTTTCCCTCTGTTAATCTTTGTGACTTGTATGAGTTTGTGGATGGGTTGGTGTTTTTGTTTGCATCAGTAGTATCAAAGCCAGGTTCTGAGTGCATAGGCAGAGTGTTGAATGTGAGGCAGTCTATGCCAAGACCTATGGGTGGAGAATGAAGTTAGAGGGTTAGAGTGTGTAGACAGATTGCTGAACATGAGGCAGTATATACTTGAGAGGATGGGATGGGTCATGAGGAGGCCCATAAGAATTTTGTTTTGGGAACAATATTGGGAAGAAGTGAAAAATAGGAAGCACCGTGAAGATTTTGAAAAACTCCAGGCTGAAGTGAATATACTAGAAAAGAAGATTATAGAGGAAATAAGAATATGGGAAGAGAGATATGGGAAGAAGAATGTTCTCATGAAAGAGGATAGCATAGAGAAGGCCAAAAAGAGAGATTGTTGCAACCCTTTAGCAGGGGTTGAATGCAAGGAAGAATATGTGGGGGAATCCCACACAAATGAAGAAAATAATGAGGCACAAGTTGCAACAATAGCATGTGAATGGAGTGAATTGTGTGAAGTAGATGAAGAATGTTTGCAATCAACAATTATGAGCATGGATGGTCCTAAATTTGATGAGCAGGTTGGTGAGGAAGAGGATGATCTCTTGAAAGAAGAGATGGGGATGTTAGATAGGTTATTTGAGAGGAAAATGGTGGATGAAGATGATAAGGAGATCCAAATTGGAGAAGATAAAATCCAATATTTTGCTAAAATTATCTTCAATGTAGACAACAAAGAAGGAGATGCAACAGATGGTCCTTTGGAGGGCATGAAAACATGGCTGAAATCTGAACAACCTTGTAAAGATGCATACGTGGAGGGTTTTGAGGATGAAGATGGTGATGTTGGAGCAACAAAGAATGATAAGGTAAATTTTGATTTTGATTTTAGCGGTGATGATTATTTATCATTTAAAGAAGAGATTGGAATAGTGGAAAATGAAGTTGGATTTGTGAATGGGTATACAAATGTTGCATATTTATGTATAGAGGTTGTAGATGATGGTGCAAGAGGAACTTGGTGGAGGTAGTTGGTTTTTGGTGGGTTGGATCCCACAAAGAAGGGAAAAAGGGAAGAAGAGATGTGGCAAAGGAGGATGGTCTATGGTGGATGTAAATCCCTGAGAGGAAGCAAGAATAGAGTGCACACTTGGTGGAGGATGGTAAGAATCCCAACTAAGTGCTGGAAGAGGTGGAAGAAGAAATTATTTTAATTCTAAATTAGTGATGGGGTACATTGCAGGTTGTCCACAATATGAAAAAGTAGTTCTACTACTCCACTCCATTTTGTGAGTTCTACTCAAAAAATTTCCTATCTGGTGTGTCTGATGTAGGAGCATCCGGGCATATTGGCAATCAACATCAACAAAAAACAAACTTTAGATTTGAATTTTAGTTTTGGTGTGTTTTGGGGTTCGTGTAGCATCTCTCATCTTTGGAAAGCTCTTGGTGTGTTCAGATTTGCTTAAAGTCAGTTTTGTCATATTGTCATTTTAAGGCTCCATAGGCAATTTTCAAAAATTATTTCTAAAAAAATCGTATGAAATAGAGTAAAATGCTTTGGTAGGAATATTCATGGAGGTAGCATCTGGAATGTGCAAAAAGAACCAAATTCATACCTTTTCCAGTTTGGGATATTTTAATATCGAAAGTTTGTTAAATTTTTTGACAATTTACAAAAAGTTTAAAATTTCAAAACCGTGAAGGTTTGGGAAAAATATTTTTGTAGGGGTCCATGGGATACCATTCCAAGCTTGAACACCAATTTTTGTGTGAATTGGATAACTTTCATTTTTTGGCCTGTGACTACTTGATTCTGCACTTCCAAAGCACCAATTTGATTAATTTTATTTTGCAAAGGTATTATGGAGACATGGAAGTCATATCAATTTTTATTTCATATTTAATTGTTTATCGATTGCATAAATCATATGGTGGCGTTTGAAAGATAAAAAAGGTAAAAAAAAAAAAAGATTTTAGAGCTTTTCAAATTCCCATAATAGAGAAAAACGCCCCTTGAGTAAAGGTAGCATTTGGAGGAGTTTCTAGAATTTTAAATGCCTCATTTAAGGCTGAATAAACATAGTAAATGTAGAGCTATTCTTGAGGGAGAGTTGGGAGTCCATTCTAAGCAATAATTGATGATTTTCAATGCATTTTTTGGGGGGTTTTTGAAGAAAAATGTGGGAAGGAGTTTGTGAGGAATGGGAAGGAGAAAGATACCTTTGTAGAGGTATTCATTAGAGGTTTTTATTGTTGGTTGGAGCAACACCAATGAAGGGAAGACAAGGTATCAGTGTGTGAGAGGTGCAAATATTTTGGAGAGGTTCTATGAAGGTTTGTGCAACAACAAGGGAGTTTTGTAGCAGTGAGAAGAAGCTACAAAAAGAGCAAGGAATGGTCATTTCTTAAGCAGATTATTTCTTAAGTAGATTATTTCTTAAAATTGTATTGATTAAATTTGTATTTGTTTTAATATGAATGAAAGATGTTCTCAAAGTTAAATTAAATATTTTCCCTATGTTAATCTTTGTGACTTGTATGAGTCTGTGGATGGGTTGGTGTTTTTGTTTGCATCAAAGTGTAAGCCCCTAGACCCTTGGGCTTATAGAGGGGTCCCTTAGGATATAATAAAGGGAATTTTCCACAATTAAAAATAGGGAGGGGGAAAGGGGGAATCCTTTCCTTATGGATCTTTACAATTGAAATTCATTTGTTAGTTCCCCATTAACCTCCACTTGTATTGTAGCATCCTTCATTAAAATTTTAATCATTTTGTAGAACAATTATGGAAAGTCAAAGGCCTCCATAGCCATCAAAATGAAAGGCCATTCAATCCTATCATATAATTTCTCTAATTCCAAAAGCAACATCCCCACATCTTGATTGGATACTCTAGCTCACTCCATAGCCTCCCAACTACTAATCAAGTTTTCCATAATGTATCTCCATTTTATAAATATTGTTTGGGTATTATTAATAATTTTAGGGAGGATGCCAGATATCTTGCTAGCAATGGCCTTAGCAAGAATTTTAAATGAGATATTTAGTAGAGTTATAGGTCTTTAGTTATTCATTAAAGTTTTATCTCCCTCTTTTGGGACTAGTTTGATGATGCCATGATTTATAGCTTTGCTAATAGAGTCTTTCTCAATGGCCTCCAAATACACTTGAAGTAGGTCTTCACCTATCCAATAAATGTTTTTTTCCATAGATAAACCATCTTCCCTAGGTGATTTATCATTGCTAAAGGAGAGAATTGCATTGGTTATCTCCTCTTTTTTTATTTGTTGGTTTAGGGTAATAGCCTTTTCATCAGATAATTTCCTCAGAATTAGCTTTTTGCACCTTTCTCTTGCTTCATCCCCCCGAGGGCCATAGCACTTAGAAGTGAACAATTTCTCATAGAATCGGTAGAGTTTTCCCTTAATGTATTTCGAATCCTTGATCATGCTTTCCTCATCCTAGATAAAGCCTACTACTTCCTTGGCTTCCTTGGTCTTCAAGCATTTGAAGAAAAACTTAGATCCTCTGTCTCCTTGAGTAATTCAATTCATTCTTTCCCTCTTTTTAAGGCCTCAGTCCTTGTAATTATGTATCTTCCTCAACTTCCCTTTAATGGAAATCAATTCTTTGTTCACTTATGTGTTATGTGTTGGGAATAGGATGCCATTTAATTGCAATCCTAAACATATTCCATGTATCTCCTAAGTCCTTGGAAAGTGTTCCCCAACACTAGGATTAGAAAGAGATTAAATTCGAATGAAATGAACATGTAAATTGACATTTGTAATTATTCCTAAATGATAGGAACATGTGGGGGTGTCCAAGAAGAGCTCCTACAAAATAGGAGCACATGGGGCACCCACATGGAAGGTGGAACCCACCTTGCTTAAGTTAACTATTTTGAGGATAGATAACACTTCAGTAATGCATGTAAAGATCCTACAAGTTCGGGATTGATATTTACATAAGTGGAGTTCAGTTCAATTCAGTTCAGTTTAGTTTAGTTATGGTTCAATTATCTTCAGTTGCATGTAGTTAGTTTGAGTTGAATGCTAGTTGACTTCAGTTGACTTCAGTTGCATGACAGATAACAAGTGATACATTCAATTAAGTGGGGATGATCAATCATGCATAATGTTTGCATGAATTGGTGGAGAGATATGTTTCAGTTAACTAAGATTGACTTGGACCCACCTCAAGCGCCCAAGTTGGCATCTTTGAGTTAACACCTTTTGCATGAGAAGATATTTACAAGGCTGAGTTAAGTGGGCTCATTCTTGGGTGCCAACTTTGAGGAGATGCTTGCAAGATATTTTCTTGACCATATAAGTTAAGAATTCAGTTTAGGGCACCTAAATTGAGGAGACTTTGGTTTTGAATTCATGTTACATGATGGAACTATACTTTCAAAAAATAGGCGTAAGTTTTTGAGAGGAGCTTTATGCTCTTGTAATTGGCAACTCTTTGGAGTTTACAATGTTGATTAATTGTCTATTAATTGTAGCAAGTACATTAGAGTTTGTAACAGGTTAGTAGGTTAAGCTCATGCATGTGTGAGGGTTTGAAGCATGGCATGGGATGTGTGGATTCATGTTTGGTCACATGGAATGCATGGATAGCTTGTGCTACAGAAAGTGTATCAAAGTTTATTGCAGGTTGTGAAGAAGAATTGTTGAAGGCAAAGGAAGCATATCAATCAAGGATTGATACAGTATTATAGTAATCTTGTTCTAAGGTTAAATAATACAAGCACTATTGATTCTGGTGGTGGAGTTTTTCCCGAAAGGGTTTCTTTAGGTATATATTGTGTCACTTCTATCTTCTTGTCTCATTCTTCTCCAATATTTTGTCTCTTTCTACAATTGGTAAAATTGATCTAAACAGATAATCATACACAATGAATTGTGACAAAGAACAATTAATTAAATTTATAGTACAATAGTTTTAAAATTTTTAAGCTACAATATTACCTTCGTTTTCAACATTATGAGGATCCTTTTCGATGTTACTTTCCATTTCTAGGAGACCTTTTTGCAATTGGTTTTCTTCTTTTCTAGTATCTTTGGCTCTTTGCTCACAATGTTTTGGAAGATTTTTTACCAGCTTTCAACATTGATGTTCCACCATTCTATGTCAGATTTTTTTAATTGAGCCCATTTGT
This sequence comes from Sequoia sempervirens, assembly GCA_007258455.2. Classification (NCBI taxonomy): domain Eukaryota; kingdom Viridiplantae; phylum Streptophyta; class Pinopsida; order Cupressales; family Cupressaceae; genus Sequoia; species Sequoia sempervirens. The sequence continues at coordinate 132,862,103 of VDFB02271358.1, read as the reverse complement.
TTATCTCCTTGAGCGTGAATATTGCATTATTGTAGTCCTCCATTTTTAGGAGGCTTGATTTCAAGATAAATTTTTTGTCTTTCCTAGGATTTCTCTCATTGTTTCTATCAAAAATAATTTTCACCATGATGGGATTGTGGTTAGATAAGGTCAACCTGACCTTTACCCTACTATTTTCCCCTTCAACCTGATTAAAATCAAAATTGTCCTTATTGGCATAGAATTTGTCTAGTATGTAGTAGATCATGTTATTTCCTTTCTATGAATTGCACCATGTGTACCATATGACCTTATTCTCTTTTTTTGCACCATCCAAGGGGTCTAGTAGTCTAAGACTATTTTTCGTCTTATACTACAAAAAAAAATTGTTTCCTTTCCATCCCATATCAATCCCGCCTACCTTTTCCTCTACATTCACCACCAAAAAATCTCCCCCAATGATCCAGGGTATCTCCTGCATCCTCCTCATCCAATCCCATAATTCACATCTAAGCCTAGATTTGTTTGGTGTATAGATGGAACATATGCCGAAATTTAAGTTACCCTTTTCAATGCACACCCAAACTGCCCAGTTACAAGGGGAATTATTGTGGGCTTTAACCCACTTACTCCAATTGTTGGATACAAGAATTGCAAACGCCCCTTGCCTTTTTCATGGATGCTGGTAAAGAAGGTGGAATTTTTCCAAATGAACTTGAGATTAGTTTGCAAGGAATACCCAATTTCTTTGGTTTCTTATAGTATTACTATATCCTTTCCTCTCTCCTAATTTAGGAGTCTTCTTATGTTATATTTTCTATCAGGAGACTCCAGTCCCTTAATATTCCAAGAGATGCAATTAAGATTCATTAGCATCCATATCTTGCATTTATTCTTCTATATTCCTAAACCCTTCAAAGCATTTAGGTAGGTTACCCTTTATGGTGTTACTCCTTAGATATGGAGTAGAAATTTCCTTTGGTCTCTGTCCTCTTTTTCTCTTTTTTTGGTTCAACATTATTTACATAGGATCAATTTCCCCCTTCATAATTAGGGGTTGCCAACTCTTGGGGACCTTGGCCTTCTGCTATTCCTTTCTTTCCCATCTCCCCTTTATCCCTTGCTAGATTCCAATTGTTGTTAAAGTCTTATTTGACTTGGTTAAGGTTAGCCTTTCCTAAGGCATTGTCTAATTTGAGGTCTCCTTGTAAATCCCACTGGCCTGAAGATACAGGATCATCTTTTATTTTACACCATTAGAAGTATTATCATGTTTGCCTCCATCAAGGGTTTGACTATCATGGGCTTGTTCTAGGGTGACATGATATTTCCTCGAGCCAATCATAGTTAGACTCAATCCCTCTTTAGAGGTTTCTTATTTTTTATGGTTATCACCATTAGGGTTTTGGCTTTCATTTATGTTATTATTTTTTGAGATTTCCACCTTGTTTATGTTGCCCTTTACCTCTATCGAGATCCCACTCAGAATTTTATGTTTTGCATCTTGACTCGTCAGAGATAAGGGGACATCATTAATGTTTATAGATCTTACATTATTCTCATTTTTATTCCCCCAAGATGACACAAGAGGATTATTACTCCACTCAAATTGGTCTTCTGAGTTTGGAGACTCTTTTAATTCTTGGCCTTTTCTTTGGCCTAATTTTTATTAATAATTTTCTTATTAATTTTTATCTATTGTTTAATTTTATCAAGCACTAGTTCCTATGCATTTTTGTTATGGTCGGGGGGATTATTTTTATTTACTTTGGGTGCCTCAACCATCTTAACTGGATCCACACCCTCTTCCTAAACACACACATGGTTCTCCATCAGTGCAGTTGAAGGCAGAGAGCCAAAGATGGTTTTTGAACCCTCATCATCTTTAAAGAGTTTTCCTTTCCTCAAGAGAAGGTTCTCTTCCTCAGGTGAAAGATCTAGATTCATATCATCTAAATTATTATTATTATCTTTTGTAAATAGAATAGGAAAATTTTCACTGTTAGCCACCTTTTCGTCAAAGTAGTCAACATTTGTTAATGTTCCCATCATGGGACCATCACCTCCCTCGGGATCATGACTTAACAATTCCATTGAAGAGGCTTGTCAAGTAGAATTAAGGTTTGATTTTATTATCTTTTTTTTCTAAAATTTCTCCCGACTTCTTCTAATTGGGCAATTTTTCCTCACGTGTCCCTCTTTTTTGCAAAGGAAGCATGTGTTTATTCCACCCAGAAGCTCTTTTTTATAAGAAAGAATAGAGTTCTCAATTTCAATCTCTAATTCTTCAAGTATTTCAACACTTGGGGTGATTGATACAAAAACTCTTACATCCATGTTCGGCAAAGCATTTTTGGTGTCTTCAATTATATGCACCTTCCCAATTGTGATACAATTCAAGGGATGGATGCCCATAAAATGAGAAGAAGAATTTCCAGATTTATCCATCTTGGATAGGAGAGAGAAACCACCTCCTTGTTTAACAAATTTGAGGATCATTAAATTGCCCTAAATACAGAGTTGTCGATAGACGATTTTTTTTTGCTAATAACCATGGACTGCATTTCTTTAGATTTAAATATAATTAAAAAGATCCAATTTTGAATCATTCTACAGAATAAATGAATAATTCTTAGATTTTTATTCTAGATATTATTCATCCATTGATCAAAATACTTTCTTGTGGGGTTTTTATTGTTGTCAAGGGCCGTGAAAAAAAAATCTATGCTTTTTTAATCTATTCTCTTCTCTATCTAGGGTAACTGACATATCATCATTAGGGATTAGAGAATATTTTTTAAGACATTTGGAAGGGCACTTAACTTTGTCTCCTCTAGTCTGTAACTCTTTGAAGATGGCTCCATCCTCAATATTAATGAATTGGGCTGATTTCAAAATTATAACTCTATTCTCCTCTATGACAATGTCTCTGAGCAATCGAGAACCATTTCCCATGTCACCAAAAGCATTTAAATTAGGGTTAGTTTCCCCACCTCTTGGTTTTTCATCTATATGATTCTCCATAACCTCCATTTATCACCTTGTACACCCACAATAATCAATAGAGAAGGATTTATAAAGCATATCAACAAGCCAAGCATAACACACGAGAGAAAGAAATGCAACCATTCAAAGAAATTTTTACTCTTGAAAATTTCACACTATGTTTTGTCCCCCCTTAAGTGCATGGACCTAATTGAACACCTAATTTCCTAAATTACGCATTATGTGGTCCATTTCAACAGTTACCAATAAGTTGCAAATGGAAAACCTAAGCATTTATTCAATATTTTTCCCCTACATTTTTAGATCCTTAAAAGGTGGGTCTAGAAAAAGGCACCCTTGGAAACCTTGTCCTCTTAGTTTGGCCCAAAATTTGCATGGGTCAAAGGTGGTATTACATCCAATACTTTGATCTCGACACTTTACATTTTACAAAATAGGGTTGGGAAAGTGGCGCCCTAGGCACCTATGTCCCCTATTTTAGCTCCAAATTTAAATATGTCGGTGTTGGCATTTTATTATTTGAAATTAAAATATTTAAAGTCAGTTGTCAGGATTTAATTTTTGGGAAATTGGAACGATTACATATAAATACCTATTTATTGCATCATTTCATGAAATATATCTAGCAAAATTGGAGAACTTGTAATCAAGAGCATTATTAAGCAAGTTAAGAGCAGCATTGGAGGATTTATTGCAGAAATTCAAGATCCAAAGATCATGTCAAAATGTATGTGATTGTGTTCATGTTTATGTTTTCATATTTTTTGTGAGATCTAACCCTTGTAGGGCTTCAAGTAATTCAAGTAATTCAAGCAATCCAAACAAGCAAGATCCAAGCCTTGGAGAGATATGTATGACTTTAGTCCTTCAAGGAAGCCATTGAAGGGTGGTGAGTTGTAGAACTTTGTGGATTCATCATTCCTTCCTATCATTTATCCTTTTCATCATTGAAATTTCTATTGTGGAATTGGAAACACTAACATGGGGTTTGACTAAGGAAAGCCCCTAAATGGTACAACCTTTCTTCTCTCTTTGAATGTGCAGGTTTTAGGTTTGAAGAGGATTGAAGGAAGTTTGAAGATCAATTATCCATTGTTGCAATTGAAACCCTACACCTTGACAACTCACATAAACTCACTTACAAAAATATTTGACAATGATCCAACAAGTTTGCAGATGGGAAACGAAAGTTCAAATCCAGCATCAGAGGACTGTGCAAACAGATATAAAAAAGACCTACTAGGATAGTGGCACCCTCAAAGGAAACATCCTCTGAAATCAAGCTCAAATTTATACAAGTGCACAGTGTCCTCCGACTATTCCTATAGTTTGATTTTTCCTATGACATTTTAGATCTACTATTTATGTGTTAAAGTGGTTACTTGCATCATTAGGTCAATTGAATCATTGCATTTCATCTTTAGTACATTTCCAAATTTGGTTAAGGGCTGGTTGGCTCACCTATCAGGCTATAAGTCAATCACATACCTTGTCCAAATCCATCAAACCCCCGCTACCATTCAAATCTTTAATGAAACCTTAGGAAAATTTCTTAAACCCTAAAGTAAAATCTCTAGGGCTACCTTTTTCTATGTTTCAGTAATGATCTACACAAAAGTCTATATCTATCATTTTTATTTAGTAATTTTCTATAAATTATCCTATCGATAGTAATCGTTCTATTTATATTAGTTATTCTAGTACCACATTGATCCTAAGAAAATTTTTACTAGGTATTTATTCCTCTATTTGTCTTGGTTATTTTCTTGTATCAATTCTAGATAAGTAGTCTAGTACTTGGTTTTCCTTTCCTAGTTTTTTCATAATTTTAAAATTAACTTCTTGAAATAGTATTAACCATGTACAAATTATCCCTTAAATTATTAGTATATTCATTAAATATTTAAGTGTCTCATGATTGGTAAATAATATGAATGGTGTAGCTAGGAGATAGTGTATGAAATTTTGTAGTGCATATACCAAAGCCAATGCTTCTCTCTTTGTGCTAGTGTGATTATTTTCCTCCTATGATAGTGTAGGAGAACTAGTCCTGCTTCGCCACAGATGGAAAATTAGTCCTGCTTCTGGTAAATTCTGCTTAAACAAGTTTCGAGGTGTTGGGAACTAAAAACCTCAGAAAACACTTTCTCCAACCTAGCAATGGGACTGATTCACCACAAATGGTGAATTAGTCCATGTATAGAAATCTACAAATTCTAAAGTCAATTCTATGGGTCCAGATCTGCACTTGTCATCTTGTCAGGTTGACAAATCCAAATATGTAGAAAATGGGTTGAATGATGTCTCTAAGCTTGAATTAGGTCTTTGTTGACTTGAATAACTTTGATGACCACTTTTCAACACCTATCTCTTTGAAAAATCTGCCTACAAGACCTACAAACACACATGCAAAGAGTGGGAAAATGGTTAAGGGTTAGAGTATAGGGGTTTTCCTTGTTCAACCCCCACTTTGGTAATCAAACCCTTGATAAAGAAATGAAATAAGAAAGGAATGATGAACAAATAACATGCAAGTGTCATGAACTCACCAAACCCTTATTGTTGAAATCTAAAGATATGTCAATGGATGCTCCAAGATGCTTGATTGAATGATGCTATGATGAATGCTTAGATGGATTGAATGCAAGAATGCTAATTGATGATGAATGAGTGAATGGGGGTTTAAATGGATTGAAAAACACTTATTTATACACACTTATGCCCTAATTTCCCAAAAATACATCACAGGCCGACCTTAGGTCTTAATGAATAAAAACCTGAAAGAAATTTGAAATTACTTTGAATTTTGTGCCAAGAGGAACTCATTCACCACCCATGGCGAATGGGTCCCACTTAAGGCATGCAAGTGGGTGTCAGGGATTAAGTTGCATTTAATGATATTTGTCAGGTTTATATTCAAAAATACACTTAATTAAGGCCTGCAAGTGCATAAAGGGGATAAATAAAGCAAAATAAAGGTGTAATTAGTGGTGACAGGCCTAGAAAAGTGTGAAAGTTTGTTACAATACTTTACAACACTTTGAAATAAGACTTGGTAAGGGATAAAAAGGGAATATTTGGATGAATTATAATAAGAAGAGTCTAGAAAAGTGTAGAAATGTGTTACAACACTTCACAACACCTTTACAAGACATCATAAAGTCTTAATAATTTGAATATTCAAGACCTACTAAGAATGTATAAGTCACATTACAACATTAAATCTAAGCAAAATAGGCCAAGCATCATAGGAAAAAGACCTAAATGACCATGAAAATGTCTAAAGATCCATTTTTCTATGGTATAGATAGTTTTTGGCTAGCATAATCAATTAGATTATCTTTTTTTCCTCTTGGTTGTGCTAGTACTCCAATTGTGGTGCCTCATGCATCCACATGTGCATAGAAAGGGATATTTCCAATTTGGAAAAAGTAGAATTGTCATTTCCACAATTTGCTTTTTAATTGTATCAAAAAAATTCTTGGCATTTCTCTATTCATGAAAAGGTTTTGTTAATATTTTGTATTAAAAATTTCTTATTTTAGTCTAATTGTTGGCGCATATCCCTTGATGAATTTCATATGATATCTAGTGTATCCCAAAAATATTATTACTTATATTACTATATTTGGGGTGGGTAGGTTTAATATTATGACTATTTTTAGTGGATCAACCATCAAACCTTCTTGACACATTATGTGGCTTAGAAACATCCCAAAAAGTATTACATGTATACATTTCTTTAAATTTAGTGAATTTTTTTTAGCTTCAAAATTGTTCTAACATAAGTCTCAATAATTGAACATGATCTTTAATCAATCCATATTTTGACCAATTGTCTAGGTAAACTTCCCAAAATTCATGGATAAAGCCCTTTTAAAATACATTTAATCATGATTTTTTTTGTATATTATAGGGAATTATTTAAACAAATGGCATCACAATTTACATGAATGATCCTCATTCAATTACAAATATGATTTTTGACTAATATTTTCCTATATTTTTACTTAGTGATATCTTAAGAAGTCATCTCTAAATGAGTAGACCTCCCTTATTGCATTTTATTCTAGTATTTTTTTGTAAAAGGAGTTGAAAAAGGGTCATAAATGTAAGCTTCATTCAATTTCCTAAATTCAACGAATACTCTTATCTCACTAGTTTTCTTATAATAAATCACAATGGGGCTTATCCATTCTTCATCTTTAGATTTGATAATACCTCCTACTAGCATTTTGTCTATCTTAGTGTTTACTCTTGTTTTTTACTTAGGGTTAAGTTGATATGGCTTCTTTTATTGTGATTTTTCTCCTCCCTTTAGTTGTACTTTCATTGTTATCTTTTGTTCTTCAATGCATTTTAGATCATTGAAGGTTCAAATAAATAATCCTTCATATTCTTTTAATATTCAATTTCTTGTGGGTAATTGCAAGAAGTTGGATCCACTTTTAGGGGAAGTGTCAGGCTTGAAAAAATTCCAATAGAAACGACTACTAGTTTCATAAAAAATGGGTACCCATTTAGGATTAGACTCCTGAACCTAACTTTATACACATATGAAATGGGTACCCATTTTGATTTTTAAAATGGGTAACCATTTCATTTTTAAACGGGTACATGTTTTGGAGTAGGTACGTGTTTCATAAAATTTGAAATTTGAAACCAAGGTCTTTGATTTTGTTTTAGGTTTGGAAACCCAACCCTTAGCCTTGGAGCTACAAGTACAATTCCAAACAACAAGAGAAAAATTGACTTTAGCAATATGGCTAACAAAAGTTTTTTCAATTTTTTTGTCAAAATTAAAACCCATTATAGATGACAATGTGTAGTTTTCAAATATTTAACTTTTGTATAATTAGAATTATTTTTACATTATTTGTTAATCTTTGAGGAAAATAATCCATAAACTTGAAATGTCAGGTATTAGAATTTTTTCAATTTTAATTTTTAAAGTTAAAAAAAAAATATGTCATCAATCTAGACATCATTCTTTACATAATAAAAAATAATAATCATTTTATGTTTATTTTTTCTCAAATTATGTTTTATGTACACAAGGGGTTTTCAAAAATAGTAATTAGGGTCAATAAATTTTTTTATATATAGATATATATATATATAGAGAGAGAGAGAGATATTTGGTAAAAAATTATTAAAAAAATCTTCATCAAACTTAACTATGATATACATTTTTCTCCAAAAGGAATTAGAAAAAATATTTTATTTAGGTCAAATATGCTTGCCATACACATGCATGTTATGGCCCTAAAAAAATGCATTTTAAAAGTTATTTTTGTACATATTATACAAAATTAACTTGTATCATCTAGGTATTAGAATAAATTATATATTTGAAAACTAGACTCAAAATTCTACATTTCATATTACTAGACTTTCTTAAAATTTTGTGTAAGTGCTTCAAATTTTTATTCAAAGTATGAAAGACTTTTATTTTTAGGAAAAGAGCTTCCACTTTTTTACCAATAAGTGGACCCAACTTCTTACTCTTACCCCTATATAACTTTCTTTTCATCCCAGTAATCTCCAATTTTGACCAATTTGGAGCTTCCTTCTGAAACTATGTTTTCTTCTTTAGTTCTTAACAACTTGAAGTATTTGTTTTCTGCCACATTCCAAATGGCTATTTCCCTTTATCCTTCCCCCACTTCTACTTTTAAGTTTTTAGGGTCTTCATCTTATTTAGGTTCCATAATCTTCCTTGAGGTTGCACATGACATTTGTGGCGGGGTTCCCACATTGGCCACCCTTTCTAATAAGTTCCAAATTCCTTTCTCCTTTGCTAGTATATTTCCATGTTCCTTGTTAATAATTATTTAAACAAGAGATAAACTTATATTTATCATCTTTTATAGTGTATTGTGGATTATTTTATCATTACCATAGAATGTAAAATTTTACAAAATTCACTTTGCGTTATAACCTAACTTCTAGCTTCTCCTCTCTTTTCCTAGTTAATATACCATTTTTGCAATGGATAGTAGATTTTAGTAAAAAAATTGAATACATATCCTTTCATCATATTCTCTCATGTTCTTCCATTCCTTGATACATTCTTGTAACTTGGTTTCAAGTTCTATCATACCAAAATTGAATTAAACTTTTAGTCTCCTAGTAAATAATAGGTTTTTATAAGAATTGTAAATTCTTTTCTAGTAGGGATATTAGGTTTATGATTATGCCACAATATTTTCACACTACATAAATTATAGTGTCTTAAATGGATTATCATCTAATAAATTCTTCTCCAAATATTATTTCCATTCTTTCTAGATATTTCACTAGGTCTTCTACTCCATAGTACTAGCAAGCTTAATATAAGAAATATTGGACATGAGATATGGTTCAATTGTTGCAAAATTTTAATAGGTTGTATTTTTTATCATAGGGTTTATCTTCTAATTTTTTTGGTTGTTTTACATTATTTGCAGTAGAAGGGTGGTAATTTTTATAGACTTTCCTCAAGCTACAAATCCTTCTTGCACTAATTGTTTTTACCTAGGCTTTTGGCTAATTCCAAAGCCAAGATTCCATAGCATCTTTGCTATCAATACTATGGTTACTACTGTCTAGTGTGATTTCTCCTTTGGAATTGGGATCATGCATAGTAGCTTTGATTGGTATTCTTAAGGAATATAGGGCCTTTGGATCTTCTTATTCACTCTCTTCTTGTGCTATATCTTCTATATATGTGTTACTTATATCTATGTATAGAGGTATACATATTACATTTTTATTATCAAAGAATGATATTTCTTCTATGAAAGAGTCCATTTTCCTATTACAACTCACAAACCATTCTAAGTTCAATAAAATGTTAAACGTATCAAAGGGTTTTTTTCATCTCTATCACTTTCAAATCTACTTTTTTCTTAATCCCCATTAACTTAACTTCTATGTTTCTCCAAGTGCCAATTATATTGATAGTAGCACCATCCACAAGATAAATGTTGTACATGTATCACATAGTGTTGGTTTTCCATTTTTTTCCATAACTCTTTTCAGTAGAATACTATTTTTCTCTTTGAGATCAAATAAAAATTTTATAGAATATTTGTTTACTTAGATTTCTATTAGAATTGGCTTCTTCTTCCATCTTTTGGTATTTTTTGGGAATTTCTGATCTGGGTTCTAGGAGCTAAGTTCTTACTTTGTTACAATATTTTGAGAATAATTTTACTTTTTCTAGAATTTTTTCTTCTTCTGCAAAGCTTTCCAGTTCTCTCAATAGTTGAGCTTCTCTTTCTAAAATAACATATTTTTCAATAATCATCATTTTTTTCTTGTAGAATTATCCCTCTTGTATCTTTAGCTATCTAATCATATTTTTCTCTTGTTGTAAAATATTGTGTTTATTCACCATCCTCTTCTTCAATCTCATATTTCTATATCCTTTTATATTCAATGTCAATTCCTTCTAAAGTTATTACTATAATTTTTTTTCTATTTTTTTTAATAGCTTATTTTCTTATTTCTTTTTTCTAGATATTCGTTATCCAATTATTCTTCTAATAGTTGCATTTGGCTTATTTTATTTTCCTATTCTACCTCAATTTTCACACATCTTCTAACCCCTTAAGCATCCTATCTAGGTAATATTCTTATAATTTTTACCCCTTTTGTGGTATTTGGCACTAAATAGTTCTTCACTCTTTATTTGTAGTGGTGCATCCTTAAAATATTGTTGTTCTCTAGTACACGTTAATAAATCTTGTTTGGAGTCTATTGCAAGTTTGATTAGTTGGTGTTGTCAATCATGTCAACAGATCTATGTTTTTGCATTGATGATTTTGTGGTGATGCTTTGATTAGTTGCATTATGTTGTCATTAGTAAGTGTTACTAATGTCAACCTCTAGTGTTGCTTTGATAATATTTTGTGTGTGGGTGTTGTTTAGTTAATTTGTTTTGTTGTAGTTGGTTTGATGATGATGAGGAAGTAGTGAAGATGATGAGAATTTGTTTTTGGTGCTTGGTTTCCAAGTTATTTTGAGAAAAAATGAATAAAAGAGGAAACAATGTGTTGTAGAGGTGTTCTGGCATGCAGAGTGGTGTTCTAGTTTTTCTCCACATTTCTTATGTGTTGAAGATCTACTTATACGGTTTGGATATGATGAATAGATGTTTTCATAGGTGTTACATCCAGATTTTCTTGGTTTGGATCATTGTACAAAGAAAGGTATGCTCACTAATGTGTGAATTGTGTATTGCAGTGGTATCTAGGAGAAATGGTTTTGCTCTACATTTCTTCGCAATTTGTTTCCTGGTCTTGCAGCTTTGGAAGTGTGCTAAAAAGGTTCATATCTACCTTCGGTTGAAGTTGTTCATGGTTTGGTGTTTCACAATTTGATTTCTTGAGTTACAGTGGGTGGAAGGTTAACTGAGTGTAAAGGATGTGTTTGTTCTTCAGGTGAAAGTTGTTACAAAGGAGTTTGTTGGATTTCAAGGTGTTTGTAGAATATTTCAAATTGTTTTCAATTGATTTTTTTTGTTTATGAGTTGTCTCAATATCAAAGGAAGCATTTACTTAAGTGTTTAATGGTGTTTACATAGGTTTGTCCAACCTTGGGTGTTTACAATAATTGTGGATTTACTTTGGTGATTGTGGGAGTGTGATGTGGCATGTATGAGTGGATTTAGGTCTAATTTAAGGTGTTATGTGGTCCACCTTTATTCCTTTCCACCACGAGAATGTTTTGGTGCTGGCCTAATTTGAATTTGCATGGTTGAGGTGGATAGCCGACCTTGTCAATTATTGTCTAGGTTGAAGAAGGTATAAATAAGCGTTGTGTTGATGGAGGATTAGTGTGTAGTGTGTGTGATGCGAATTGCAAATGTGTGAAGTGTGAATTTGGGAAGTGTAGTGTGAACTTTAATGAGTTAGACTACTAGAAGTAGTGAGAAGAAGGTGTCTACAATCTTCAAAAAGGCCACGAATGTGTTGGTTATACTATGGTGGAATTTTGTGTTGCATTGAGATGGTTTTCTCATGGTTATAAAAGTGTGCCTATTGTATTCAATGTTCCAATTACTTTATATTGTGACCTAATCCTCACTATGGTTTTTCCCTTCTTGGGTTTTCCATGCAAATTTGGTGTTCTATTGTACATGGTGTTGTGTTTTAGGCTTTGTTATTTGTTTTCATGCTAAATTATTCTAATAGATTAAAGGTTATCAAAGTTGATGTGGATCTAAATATTAATTAGGGTTTTGATGTTTTAATGTGCAACGGATTCACCCCCTCCTTAGTTGTCTTGTGCATTCAACAATTGGTATCAAAGAAAGATTCCTTGGAATAAATCTTAACTACTTGAGATAGATATGGGATGCCACACAAGAGAAATGCTCCTCTATTTGATGGATTAGACTATGCATTCTGGAAGACAAGGATGGAAGGGTTTTTGGTATCCCTTGGATATGGAGTTTGGAAGTATGTTGTGATTGGATACATTATGCCTAAAAATGGTTTGAGTATTGATGATGAGATCAAGGCCTATGAAAACAATGGTAAAGCAAGGTGTGCTCTTCTAAGTGGTATTTCTAATACTAAACTTGTGAAAGTTATGAATCTAAAAACTACTAAATAAATCTAGACAAAGTTGGAAAGCATTTATGAAGGAGATGATAAGATCAAGAAAGCTAAGATGTAGAATATAAAGATCATTATTTAAAATATGTGGATGTTAAAAGATGAAAAAGTTACAAGCTACATACAGAAATTGGATGAAGTTGTCAATTCTATCAGAGGCCTAGGTGGAAATATTGAAGATGATGAGGCGGTAAAGAAAGTACTAAGAACTCTACCTAAATCCTATAGTCATAAGGTTTCTACTATTGAGGAATTTCAAAATCTAAATAATTACTCTAGAAATCAGCTACTTGGCACTTTAATTGCTTTTGAATTAAGAGAGTTTGGTTCAAGTGATTCAAAGAAAGAGACTGCTTTCAAAGTTGGCAAATAAGAGAAGAATGAGGAATTAGATCTGAATGATGTTGATGATGTAGAAGAAAAAATTGTGAGAAGAATTAAAAAGGGTACTAGAAAATATAGAGGTAAGTTACCTTTCAAGTGTTTTAGCTGTGGAAAGATAGGCCATTATTCTTCAAGATGTCCAAACAAAGCTTTAAATGACAAGAATAAGGAGACCAAAGGTAAAACAATTAAGAAAAGTTATTATGTTAGAGAAGATGCTAGTATATTTGATGATGAGTCTGACTATGCAGATGATGAGGATAGTGAATACTTGTTCATGGCTATAAAAATTGAATCTAATTTTGCTAACTCTAAGAGATGTGTGAAGGAAAGCACTCTAAAAGTAGGCCATAATGCTATGATAACTACTTTTCATGCTAGAGAGGACAAGAACTACTGGATTATTGATTGTGGATGCTCAAATCATATGACTGGTGATAAAAGTAAGTTTGTTAAACTTGAGAAGTATGAAGGAGGTCTAGTTTAGTTTTGTGGTGATACATCTGCTAAGATATGTGGAAAAGGTTTAATCAGTTTATATGGAAAGCATAATATAGATGATGTTCTTTATGTAAAGGTTCTAAGGCATAACCTCTTGAGTTTTGGAAAAATTTATAGCAAAGGATATAATCTTATGTTTCAGGATGATGGATGTGAGATCAGAAAAGGCTCTAGAACTATGGTTGTTGTTGGAAGAAGAACATATGGAAATGTTTATCAGCTTAAAAGTGCTTATGGTCATTTCTTTATAACTCATATTAATGAAAGTTGGCTATGGAATAGAAGGATATGTCACATAAATTTTGATAGCCTAGTAAGGATTAGTTTAGTTCAAGTTATGAGAGATCTACCAAAGATTACAAAGCCTATCAATTTTGTCTACAAGGAATGTCAAATTGGGAATAAAGTAAGAAGAAGTTTCAAAGTCAAATAAAAATCTACTACCAGACTGTTGGAATTGGTGCATATAGATCTTTGTGGTCCTACCAAAGTAATAAGTTTTCAAGGTGATAGGTATTTTAGGTTATTTATTGATGATTACTTTAGAATGACATGTGTTACTTTTCTCAAAGAAAAACCAAAAGCTCTAGATAAGTTTAAATTATTCAAAGTTATGGTTAAGAATGAAATGGATATGAAAATCAAGTGTTTGAGGTCTAATAGAGGTGGATAATTCACCTCCAATGAGTTTAACAATTTTTGTGAGAATCCTATAATAAAGAGGAATTTATCTGCCCATAGGACTCCTCAATACAATGGAGTGGTTGAACAGAAGAATGGGACTGTTTAGGAAGCTGCAAGAACATTCATGAAAGAGGAAAACCTACTTGAAGTCTACTAGAGAGAAGTAATTCACACTTCTATCTACATACTTAATAGAGTACAAGCAAGAACAAATAGTGTAAAAAACTCCCTATGAGTTGTAGTATGGAATGATCCCTATTCTCAAATACTTTAGATTGTTTGGAAGCAAATGCTATATTAGAAGATATGAAGAGAACTTGGGAGATTTTGATACAAGATTTGATGAAGGTATCTTCCTTGGATATTCCACTAGAAGCAAAGCTTACCAATATTACAACAAGAGGCTGAAGAATATTTTTGAGAGTGCAAGTGTCAAGGTGGATGAAAAATTACATAAGAACTCAATGGTGATAGATAGATATGAATCAAATGAGTCCTCTTGTAAGAAAAGCAACATAGATGAAGGTAAATAAAAAGAAGTGCAAATTAATGAGGAAGAAGCTCTGAAAAGGGTCCCTAAGACTCCTAATTATGTGCAAAAGAATCATTTTGAAGATCAGATCGTCGGTGACAAAAGAAAAGGTGTCTTGACAAGGAGAAAAGCTACTATGAGTAAAGAATAGGTAAATCTATGTTTACTTTCTAAAGTTGAACCTAAAACAATGATTGAAGCATGCAAAGATGAATACTAGATCAAGGCTATGGAAGAGGAACTAATGTAGATTGAGAAGAATCGAACTTGGGAAATTGTCCCAAGACCAACAAACAAGAATGAGATTGGAACTAAGTGGGTATTTTGGAACAAATTGATTGAGAATGGAGAATAAGTAAGAAATAAGGCAAGGCTTGTGTGCAAATGATACTCACAAGTAGAAGGAATAGATTTTGAGGAAACATTTTCTCTAGTGGCAAGAATGGAAGCTATTAGAATGCTTTTAGAATTTGCAACACATAAAGATTTCAAATTTTATTAGATGGATGTGAAGTTTGGTTTCTTGAATGGTGAGTTGGAAGAAGTATACATTGAACAACCAAAAGGATTTTAGTTATTAGACAAGTTGGATATGGTATGCAGATTAAAGAAGGCAGTTTATGGATTGAAGAAAGCTCCCAAAGCTTGGTATGCAAGGTTGGATAGGTACTTGATACAACAAGGATTCAATAAAGGTAACATAGATAGTAATCTTTATTTCAAATTTGAAAAAGATCAAATCTTGATTGTAGTTGTGTATTTTTATGATATAATCTTTGGAGGAAATGAAGCTATGTGTAAGAAATTTGCAGATGAGATGCAAATTTTTTTTGAGATGTCTATGTTTGGGGAGATGAATTTCTTCCTTAGGCTGCAAATCAATTAGACATAAAAAGGAATATTTATTTCACAATCAAATTATTTCAAGGAAATGTTGAAGAATTTTGGAATGGAAGATTCTAAACTAGTATGTACCCCTTTGATCACTAGTTGCAAGCTAAGTAAGAATGATGAATCTCCTAAGGTTGATCAAAGAAAGTATAGAGCAATGATTAGAGAACTGTTATATCTAACTGCTACTAGACCAGATATCATGTATGTAGGTTCTCTTGTGGCTAGATTTCAAGAATATCCTAGAGAGTCACATGTTATAGCAATGAAGAGGATATTCATATACTTGAAGGGCACTCCAAAACATGGTTTATGGTATACACAAGATATTGATTTTTCTATGAGTGCTTACATATATGCATATTGGGCAGGTTGTGTGGATGACAAGAAAAGTACAAGTGGTGGTGCATTTTTTCTTAGATGTAGATTGGTGTTTTGGATAAACAAGAAGCAAGATTTAGTGACTTTATCTATTGTAGAGGAAAAATATATTGCAACAGTATCTTCTTGCACACAAGGGTTATGGATGAGGAAAACCTCGAAGCTTATTAGAGTTATATATGATGAACTAATTTCTATCTTTTGTGACAATACAAGTGATATTAACATTTCAAAGAATCTAGTAATGCACTCAAGGACAAAACATATCTTAATCCAATATCACTTTTTGAGAGAGAAGGATGCAAAGAATGAAGTGAAGTTAGAGTATGTGCCTACAAAGGATCAAGTTGTTGATATATTCACTAAGGCTCTTCCTAAGGATACTTTTGAGTATCTCTAGAAGAAGTTAGGGTTTATTACCCCTCTTCTTTGAACTAGACACATTTGGATATGCATCAATCCATTGGATCTCAAGATTCATTCTTTGTTTTGGACTAATGTTGGAGGCTATCTCTCATTGGGAATAGGTTGTGACATTATTGGTTGTTGCAGTCAAGGGGGTAAGTGATGATGTAGGTCGGTGTTGTCCTTTGTCAGATGTGTCAAAGGATATGTACAGTGGTTTCTGGTTGGTATAGTTTTTTGTGTGATCCTAAGAGGGAGTATGCATAGCAGTTAAAAGGATAAGATGTTGTAAAGCAAGTACAAGTATGATTGATGTCAAAGTGGGAGAGTGGGATAAATGTGTTACCCTTTTTCCATTGATGTTAAAGAGAGAGAGAGAGAGTAATGTGAAAAAGGAGATTAGTAAGCTAAGGGGGAGATAGAGAAAGAGTTGGTATGGAGCAATGTGTTGGTGATCAAAGTTGTTATGTTTGTTATTGATGATTTTTCACATCATGTGTTGCCATCAATGAGAAAGGGCGATATTGTTGCAATTTTGAGTAGTTAGTGTTTTCATTGATGTCAATAGATTTATTATGTTACATTGATGAGTTTGTGGTGATGCTTTGATTAGTTGCATTATGTTGTCACTAGTAAGTGTTACTAATGTCAACCTCTATTATTGCTTTGATAAGCTTCTATTTGTGGGTGTTTTTTGGTTGATTTGATGTGTTGCAGTTGGTTTGGTGATGATGAGGAATTAGTGAAGATGATGAGAATGTTTTTTGAGTTCTTGGTTTCCAAGTGCTTTTGAAGAAATTTAAATAAAAGAGGAAACAGTGTGTTGTAGAGGTGTTTTGACATACAAAGCGGTGTTTCGGTTTTGTTGGACACATTTCTTCTATGTTGAAGATCTACTTGTGCAGTTCAGATATGATGATCAGAGTTTTTCATAGGTGTTATATATATATTTTCTTGGTGTAGATCATTGTACAGAGAAAGTTGTGTGAACCATGTATTGCAGTGATGCCTAAGAGAAATGGTTTTGCTCCACATTTCTCTATAGTTTGGTTTCTAGTCTTTTGGTTTTGAAAGTGAGTTGATAAGGTTCATATCTACCTTTTGTTGAATTTTTTGTCATTTGGTGCTCCAAAAGTTTATTTCTTGAGTTACAGTGTGTGGAAGGTTAATTGGGTGTACATGATGTGTTTTTTCTTCAAGTGAATTTTTTTGCAAAGGAGTTTGTTGGATTTTAAGATTTTTGTAGAATATTCCAAATTATGTTCAAGTGATGTTTGTTGTTCATCATTTGTCTCAAGATCAAAGGAAGCATGTAATTAATTGTTTAATGGTGTTTACACAGGTTTGTCCAACCTTGAATGTTTACACCAATTGTGGATTTGCTTCAATGATTGTGGAAGCATGGCATGACATGTATGAGTCGATTTAGGTCCAAGTTAAGGTGTGATGTGGTCTTCCTTCATTCCTTTTCACTATGGGAATGTTTTGGTGCTGACCTAATTTGAATTTGCATAGTTGAGGTGCATATTCAACCTTGTCAATTGTTTTCAAGGTTGAAAAAGGTATAAATAAGTGTTGTGTTGATGGAGAATTAGTGTGTATTATGTGTGATGTGAATCGAAGAGGTGTGAAGTGTGAATTTGTGAAGTGCAGTGCAAACTTTAATGAGTTAGACTACTAGGAGTAGTGAGAAAAAGGTGTCTACAATCTTCAAAAAGGTTGTCAATGAGTTGGTTATACTATGGTGGACTTTTATGTTGAATTCATATGGTTTTCTCACTATAACATTATTCTTCTTCTTTTTTTGTAATCTGGCAATGATCCATTGGTAATGAGCCCTTCCTTCTTAGAGCAATGATCCCTCTGATAGTGAGCTATTATCTTCGGTGTTGCAATTACTGTATGTTGTGAGCTAATATTCACTGTGGTTTTTCCCTTCTTGGTTTTTCCACATAAATCTAGTGTTCTATTGTGCATGGTGTTGATGTGTTTCAATATATGTTATTTTATTTCATGCTAAATTATTCTAACAGTTTAAAGGTTATTAAAGTTGATGTGGATCTAAATATTAATGAGGGTTTTGATGTTTTAATTTACAACTGATTCACACCCCCCTCTCATTTCTCTTGAGCATTTAATAGAGTCTCCTAAAAAAACAAAAAAAATCTTCTTTTCTTCTTGGAATTCATTACCTTAATTTTCTATTTGTCTACACCTAAAGTAGGTGGTATCATCTCTTCTCCTTTTTCCTTGGCCTCTTCCTCTACCATGTCCTCTATTATAATTTAAAGAGTAATTTTATATATGTTGTTTAATTTCATTTTGTGGTGGATTAAACTACACCACATGAATATTCCTCTAATTCCTCTAGGTTAATTGAAAAGTGAGTCCCTCACTTTGTTGGTGCTAAAGTAAAACCAATATGGTCTACCTCAGCCTGAGAAATCCAAGAAGAATCCTCCACTGGTCTGTCTTTCCACTTCACAAGATATTCTTTGTTATGTCTTCCACGCATTTTTCTCCCATCTATGATATCCAAAATCTCTTCTATCTCATCTAATTGTTGTTTAGGAAACTGTTTTTCCAATTTTTCTTTACTATCTTCATTGAATTATGCTTCATGGTATTGATGTAGATCTACAATGTTAAATATAGGTGATATACCCATGCCATCCAATAACTCTACTTCATATGCATTTCCTGAATCAAATTTCTTCAAAATCTTACAAGGTCCAAACGTTCTCATCTTAAGCTTATTGTATGTGCCAACTAGAAATCTTTCCTTCCTCAAATACACCATCACTTCATCTCCAACTTTGAACTCCTTATGTCTCCTCTTTTCATCTGCTCACTCCTTATACTTTTGGTTCATATCTTCTAATTGTTTTTTTACTTGAGTATACACTTTCTTCATATGCTCTACAAATTCCTCTACTTCTGCACTCCTTTAATCTTCCTTACTGATGTCTCACAACTCTGATATACCTCTATGATGAACTCTAGTAACAATCTCAAAAGGTGTCTTTCTGGTACTCATGTTCACTAAATTATTGTAAGCAAACTCTACTTATGCAAGGACTAAATTCAAACTTTTGGTCTTCTCTCCAACCAAACATCTCAGAAAATTCCCAAAATTCTTGTTTACTACCTCTGTCTATCCATCCATCTGTGGTTGAAAAGTAGAAATAAACTTTAAATTTTTCTTTAACTTCTTCCAAAGTGTCCTCCAAAAGTAACCAACAAACTTTGTATCTTGGTCTAAAACAATACTCCTAGGTAATCCATGCAATCTGACCACTTCCTTGAAAATTAAGTCTACTACATGTATTGCATCTATTTTCTTCTTACAAGGTATGAAATGTGTCATTTTAGAAGATCTATCCACCACCACAAATATAGAATCATTACTTCTTTGTGTCTTCAGAAAATCAAGTATGAAATCCATGCTGATATCCTCCCAAGTTCTCTCCAGAACTTTCAAAGGCTTATACAATCCAACATTCTGACTACTCCCTTTTGCAACTTGACAAATTCTGCAACTCAACACAAATTTCCTAACATCCTTATGAATCTGTGGCCAAAAGTAATTCTCACTTACCAATGCTATTGTCTTATCAATTCCAAAGTGTCCTAACAATCCTCCACTATATTTTTCTTTCACCAAGCTATCCCTCATTGAACTTCGAGGTATACACAACCGATTCCCTCTAAACAAAATATCCTCCTAAATGAAATAATCCAACCACTAACTCCTATCCTCCAAGACTAGTTCTTTACAAGCTCTCCAAGGCTCTACAAAATTCGGGTCTTTCGCATACAAGTTCTTCAATTCATCAAACCCTAATACCTCCACTCTCATCTCTTCCAGTAAATTATTTCTCCTACTCAAAGCATCAACAACTCTATTTGACTTTCCACCCCTATGTTTCAAAACAAAAGTATGACTCTACAAAAATTCTACCCATCTCATGTGTCTTTGATTCAACTTACCTTGATTGTTCAAACAATGCAATGCCTAATGATCTATATACAACACAAACTCCTTAAGCAACAAGTAATGTCTTCACTTCTTCAAGGCTTGAACTATGCCATAAAGCTCCTAGTCATACACTGAATACCTTCTCCTAGCATCATTCAATTTCACACTAAAATAACCTACTAGCCTTCCTTCTTGACTTAATACTGCTCTAATTGCACTTCCACTTGCATCATAGTCTACCTGAAATACCTTATTAAAGTCTGGTAAAGCCAACATAGGCTTCTTAGTCACCTTTTGTTTCAACAACTCAAAACTTCAATCTGCTCCAAATGTCCACCTAAAATCCTTCTTATCCCCTCTCATTATTTTTGTCATAGGACTGTAAATAGAATTGAAATTCCTAATGAACTTCTGGTAGAAACTAGCCATTCCATGAAATGATCTTACGTCTCCAATGCTTTCTAGTGTAGGTCATTCAACAATCGATCTTACCTTCTCAGGATCCATCTTCAATCCATCCACAGATATCACAAATCCCAGTTATACTAATTCTTCCTTCATGAAATTACACTTCTTAATGTTTATCGACAACTTCTCGTCTTTCAACCTCTGCAAAACGTGTCTTATATGCAACAAATGTTCTTCTCTAGTCTTACTGAAAATCAAGATTTCATCCAAATAGACAATCACAAACTTACCCAAGAACTTCTTCAATACCCCATTCATCAACCTCATGAAAGTACTCAATGCATTTGTTAGTCCAAAAGGCATCACCAACCACTCATACAATCCTTCATTTGTCTTGAATGTTGTCTTCCACTCATCCCCTTCTCTGATTCTGATCTGATGATATCCACTCTTCAAATCTATCTTTTTAAAGTATTTAGCTCCACTCAAACAATCCATAATGTCATCCATCTGGTACAAAGGAAATATATACTTCACTATGATTTTGTTTATGGCTAGATAATCTATACACATCCTTCATTCTCCATCCTTCTTAGGTGATAGCACAACAGGTACTGCACAAGGACTTAAGCTTTCTTTGATCAAACCCTTCCTTAACAACTCTTGCACTTGTCTATTCAACTCTTCATTCTCTATTGGTGTCATTTGATGTGCAATTTTATTAGGAAAACTAGCTCCAGGAATAAGATCCATGCAATGAATAATACTCCTCACAGGTGGCAATCCATCAGGTACTTTATCTGAAATGATATCTTCATATTCTACCAGCAACTCCTTTATCTCCTCTAGTTGTTCTTCTACAAGCTTCAAGTCTTCAACCTTCTCAGGAACCAAGGAATAGCACATGTTCTCATGTCTTAATCCATCCAGAAATCTCCTTCCATCAACCAAACAAACTCTAGCATTTGTATAAACCTCAACTTTAGGAACATCCTCCAATGGCAACAAGTTTGTTTCATCCCATTAGCAACAATGGTCTATGTGCTCTTCTTTCCATCATGAATAGCTTGTCTATCATACTACCAAGGTCTTACCAAAAAAACATGTCATACATCCATAGGCATGATATCACACAAAACTTCATCATGATAATTTCCTATCTTCAATTTCACCAAACATTATTCACTTACCAGTATCTTATGCTCATCTTGAATCCATGCTATCTGATAGGGATTCGGGTGTTTCAATCTTTCCAGCTTCAATTTGGTCACCATTTCTTTAGAAACCAGGTTCTTTGAGCTTCCACTATCAATAATCACTATGCAACATTTACCAGCTACCTTTCATCTGGTTCAAAAAAAATTCTTTCTCTGCAATGGTTCTTGCTCCATCTCACTATGACACAATACTCTTCTATTCACCAACACTTCTCCATCTTTCGGTTTATTAGATGACCTGACATGATCTTCCTCAGCAAAGGTTGTTCTTCTACTATTCTCTAGCTTTCTGCTTGTCTCTCCCTGATTGCATTCAAATGCTCTATGTCCTTCTCCACTACACTTAAAACAAGTTCCCCTAAATACTCTTTTCTCCTATCCTCTATCATATTTTCTATAACCCTCATTCTGGTAACCACCATATCATCCTCTCCAGTAAGAGTTTCCATCATCTCTATGGTACAAATTTTCATTCTTACTGACTTCCTTATCTTTATTCTAGTCTGCAAAAGATCCTCTTCCTCCTCCAGTGAAAGTTATTCCTCTTTGAAATCTTCCACCTCTTCCTCTCTATTTCTGCTCATGTCCTTTATTCAGCTTCTCTTATGCTTTTATGGCACATTCATATGCCTCTTCCACACTCAGCAACTTGATCAAACTGATCTCATCTTGTATAGGCACCCTCAAGCCATTCACACATCTAGATACTTGCTCGGTCTCATCCTCTGAATGTTCAGATCTAATATTCAACTTGTAGAACTTAGTATACTTTGTCACACTTGACTCCTTCTGATTCATATTTTGCAACTTCTAGAACAAACTGATATGATAGTTTGCAGGCATAAACTTCGTTTTTAACTTATTCACCATCTAATCCCACGATTTTATCTTCTCCTTTCCTCTTCTTTTCCCATCTGTCTGCAAATGTTCCCACCAAAGGGATACATGTCCTTTCAACTTTGTACAAGAAAATTTCACCTTCTTGTCTTCAATGGTACCTTCAAAACCAAAATACTTCTCCATCTCTGTTATCCAATCAAGCAATTCATTTGAATCCAACTTACCATTATAATATGATGGATTGAAATGGGGTTTGGTATTTTCTCTAGTTAGAAATCTTATGAACCTCTCTTCTCCCTGATCCAAGCCAGGTTGATCTTCTCTTTCCCTTTCTTCCTGTACTTCTACCTCTTCATCACTCACATCATCAACTAGTCAACCTCTCCTCTGGGCCATTTCGACTGCATCTAATATAGTAGCAATTCCTCTCAACATCTCCATTATAGTTGGGTCTACATTTCCACACACTCCATTTCCTCTACCATTTCTTCTTACCACCATCTTTACTCAAGTCCTCTGCCACTGCAGGTCGGATCCTCAGTCTGCCACCCCACAACAAATCTTCAACAGGACTCCGCAAACTCTAACAATCTCTCATGGAATGAATCTTGCTCTGATACCAATCTGGTGCAACCACGGTAGGAGGGTCCTCAAAGAGAAAAATTTGGACCCTGCAGCAAGATTTACACAACAGAAGCAACATAGAATATGGAGGAAAATGCAAGTTCAAACATTCTTATTATTAGAAATCTTCATTACAATCGACTGGCAACATTTGGGCTTACAGATTCGGCTCACAAGCTTGATACCACATGCTCAAAATACAATATTCCTATATGCTCCTTAACATGAGAGAAAATATTACATATCAAGTCCAATATTCATTCCTAACTTATCATTTACTATCCTAATGATCGTTACAATGCTTTATATCATATTTGACAATCTAGAATCTTTTGTGTTGGCCAAAGATCATTAAAATCTTTGATGAAGGAAAATGTAACGCATGCATGAAATAGGTCAGCCTAAATTTGAATTTCTCCTCGGCAGGTGCATAGGATGAAGTGTGGATCAATAATTAAGGTCAGGGACACTCCATGAAACAATTTGAAACACATTGTAAGGATCTGCAAGTTGCAAGAAAGGTCCAGAAGAGATCAAACTAGATGTTAGGCTTGAAACTATTCTGGTGTTGGTTCAAGAAACTGTCACTTAATCCGGAAGCAATAACTTTCTGGAAAAAGATCCAATTGCGCTAAAATATTGGAATAAGGAAAATGAATATGTCCACAATGCAAACATAGATCCACAAGATCTGGTGAGCAAATATGATGAAATGCTGAATCTACCAACATGAACTAAACAAGAACAAAAGTGAACTAAAAATATTTTGTTTGATGCAGGATTGCAAAGAACCAAGGAAGCTCCTACATCACTTTCTTGATCTTTAATTATTCTAGCTCTAATTTGGTCTTTTATAATTCCTTTATCTCTATTTATTTATTCTTTCTTCTCCAAGGATGTGCCTCTATTTAGTATTCTAATTCTATCACACTTGATTATGTATCAAATTTTCTTCCATCTAGAGTAGTTCTAATATCCAATAATATCCAAAAGACAAACCATTCAACTTTATATTTGTTTGTTAAAGCTTCTTCTATTTTCCTAACTACTTCCTTAAATATTTAATCAAATTCTTTGACCATCCCCCCTTCTTCCTATATAATTTCTCTCATTTCATTAATGCTCTTTGATGGAATCTCCAAGGACCCAAAGTTAGACAAAATTTCATTTTGTATTTCTTACCAAATTCCTTATCATGTTGTGGGAATTTTTATATACCATTTAATGACATCATTCATCAAGGTTCCTAAAAAATAATATAGTTTTTGTTGGTTACATTATTTTTTATTTATTCTCCAAATTTATTCCAACATAAATATGTGTTCAAATTCTTATGTAATATATTTTCCAAAGATTGATAATTTCAAGTTTGGGTAAATCTCTAGTAATTGGTCTCTAGATTCACTAGAACTATAAAAATATTATTTTCCATTTTGTGATGAACTATGCTCTTCTACTCTAAACTCTTTTTGAATTCTTTCACTAATTTCTTTGTGCAACTCCTTTGCTTCACCAATCTCCTTTTCTTGCCTTTATCCCTGCCTTTATCCCTTGGTAACTAAATCTCAAAGAAACTAGATCTTAATATTTCTTCACAATCTCTTAGGAACTCTTGTCATTATTTCTCTCTTATTTGAGTTGAATAATTATGTATTCCTTTTGGAAGAACTCTTCTTCAAGGTGTTTATAACTATGGGAAACCAAAAACTGAGAAAAAACTACTTTTTGGTCCAAATAGCATATAAGTATTATAATACACACATTTTATGAGCCAGAAAAGTAAAAAAAAGGGGGCGTTCAAGTCAATTCTACTATTCATTTCTAAAGGTGATAAATATAGTGTGAGCATGTTTTAAAGCCATTGGAGTAGATTTTATACCATTGTTTTTTTCTACATACTCATAAATGTGAGCACACTATAACACACTTACATTGCCTCCTGCTTTGTAAACTACCAATCCTTAGGGTTGGATTTTCTTTGGGCATACTTGCATTTTAATACCCAAAGACATTTTTTCTATAAAATATAGAAAAATAAAATAAATTTCAAGCATGCTCCCCATCAAATTTGCATTATTTTTAATGTTGATTTGAGAAATATGATGATGACTTCTACCTTTAGATTATCTTTCTAACCATATATTTTTTCTAAACTTAGAAATGTTAATATTTTCATTTTCAATTTATTTTTTTAGTGTCTTCATTTTTTCATGAAAACCTATGTGTTTTTTTTTTGGGTCTCATTTTTTATTGCTTGTCTAAATTTCAAATAAAAAATATATTTTTACGTTCTAGACTCTATTCTATGCACATTAAAAAAAAAATTATTTTTAATTTTTTTCAACAAAAAAACTGGGGAGCACACTCAATAGGATATGTCCACTTTGAAATTTTGTAAAAAATCATATATTCATTAAAAGTTAACAAAAAATCAAGCATAAACTATGTGATGTTAGCTAATTTCCCACCAAAGTGATTTTTGAAATACTTAAAAAATTAACATTTTAGTAGGAACAAACCTTATGCTATGTTATACTTTTTTGACAAAAATAGGAGTGCTTTGTGTACTCCCTCTATTTGACCCTCTTAATCTGAATCATTTTCTTTTTAATATTAGTATTTTAGAAACTAGAATTTGACCACTACGAATCTTGTTCTTGTCACATCTTCAAATTTTTTAGTGTGGCTATCTTGAATTTCTCATACAAAATCATTTTTTATTTATTTTTAAAAAAATTGGTCACTTTTGGTCCCCCCTTTTGGTCTACCATTTCCATTCATGTACCCTCTTGTCTTATTTGTTATGGGGGACGATCCTAGTCTAGGGGTTCACCTCTTCATGCAACCTTTTTAGATTTGGAGACACCCTTTCATTAGTTAATGACATTTCATTTCTTAATATAGGATTTTTCTATTCTCTACTAATCATTTCAATTGTATTCATAGCCCAATTATCCAACAAGTTCTCAATCCCCTTCTCTATCATATTCTCATTACTCTCTTACAGGTTTCACTCTTCCTTTATTTTCTCCTTCTACACACTTCTTACCACTTTTTTCTAAGTAGTCCACACTAAAATCTAGCTACTTAAGTTTTTATGTAGTTCCTCAAATCTTTCATTAATTATAATTTTTAGGTTAGATATATTAGGATCCAAATGAGAGCATTGGATCAATATTTTGAATAATGGAGCACCCCTACTTTTGCACCCTTCTTCTAATGACTCATCAATTGTCATACATTCTTCAAACTATCTTGTTAACTCTTATGAATTTTATGTTGTTGACTAAGGAGGGATATTGAGTTGCTCAAATGTATATTTATTATGGAGCAATGAAATTAACCCTAGTTCCTTTGTTTGTAGAGTCTTATCAATTTTAGTAGAATTGTATTGTTTAGTTGTAAACCCTTGGGCACACTCATTCATGTTCCATTGTCTTGTATATTTTTATTTTTCTTAATTTCATCAACAACATCCCTCTTGGTGTGCTCTAATTATCCATCAACAACAACCCTCCCATAACTTTATTTCTTCCTTTATTTTTCTTTTACAATTCTCTTGTAGTGTCTTGTATTTCATAAAAAAATTTAATCGGTTACTTCAATGGATAATTTGATTTCTAATCTTAACTCTCTTCTTGTTTTTTCCTTTTGTCATGGGAGTTTTTTATTTGGATTTTCATTAATCCTTTTATGCATCTCGAATGGCTTAGTCTTATTTTTTCTTATAAATTCACATCTCTTCAAAGGTCCCTTCAAGATTCCCCTCTTTTACATTCATCATCCCCTAGGTGCCTAACCCCCTCTCACAAAGTTAAGACCTTGAGAGAATATGTTGCAAACAATAAGATCTTTTCTTTCTTTAGTTGTAATGTTTCTTTATTCAATTATTTCTTACTACAATCTATATCTTTATTGTTTATACCTTTCTCTTTATATTTTATAAAAATTCCTTTTCCACCTCAACTATAGTGTAATTAATTGATCTTTAATCTCTTTTACTAGTGTCCCAACAATGGAACCATGATGTGAGAAAGTAAGGGGAGAAAATCAAATATTCTACACCTAGATACTTGAAGTGTTGAATGTAGACCCCATGTAAGAAATAAGAAGAGAACCATAGTAAGTTTGATAGGTTACAAGAGTTTACGGTAGGGAATAACATGCACATATAATAAATTAGTCATTATCAACCACATTACACATCATACAATATCATATATATTTACTATCAATTGTATATTACATTTAGATAGTATAATACCAAATATTGTTCTCTCTTATGTTCATATTTATATCTACTTAGTACCTAGCTATTACATATAATTTCTTTCTTATACATATTCCTTGCTTTTTCCTCTTGTGTTTATATCCCCTCCTTTCTTCTGCTTCTTTTTAACTAACTCTTTAAATGATTATCTCCTTAATTTCTCATATTTCATCTTTGCAACACCTTTAGTTATACCAATTATAAGTAAATTTTGTGTCTCTTTGTGGTGGGTAAATGTTGCTCTATTGTTGGATCTATCCTACTAACACTCATTTATGATCCACCTTATGTCTTCTATTTTATATTCTATGTCATACTTATATATAAGTATAATTATATAATTTAAGGGTGTGTCTCTTGTGCTTGGCATGTCTTTTTTATGTATTGGTAGTTGGATGAGTATGTCAAATTTCCTTTGCTATTGGTTTGACTTATAAACTTGACTTTATCCTATCAATATTATCCCCACTTTGAAATTATGTATTTTCCTCAAGATATCATGGCTCTATCCTAAATGAGACACCCAAATCTCCCAAAAGTGTTGTTATTTCCTACAAAATTATATGTTATCTCTTATCTATGGAAAAATGTGTTTTTGTATCTCCTTAAGTTGGGTAAATGTATTATCCTATTATTGGATTTCCCATAGAAACATTTGAATTTATCCATTTAATGTGTTTTCCCCTTCAATGAATTTAGCCACCTTTTTGGCCTTTGTGAGTAACCCCATGATACACACCAATTTTATGCTGACAACCTCCCTTGATTGTTTGGTCTAAGCTCTTATTCCTTCTCTCTTTTTTTCATTTTCTTATTTGTACGAGTTTTGGAGAGTTCCAAGATGTACCCTAATATTCCCAATTGCATCATAATTTCAATATGCCTACATAATATTATTTTCAATTTTAATTTTTTGAACTTTTACAACTTTGGTTGAAGTTAGCCATCTTAGGAAAAACTAGTA
The DNA here is from genome assembly GCA_007258455.2 of Sequoia sempervirens. NCBI lineage: Eukaryota > Viridiplantae > Streptophyta > Pinopsida > Cupressales > Cupressaceae > Sequoia > Sequoia sempervirens. The sequence continues at coordinate 132,833,433 of VDFB02271358.1, read as the reverse complement.
TAATGTGTGGGAAAAACTAGTATAATTTTCATTGTTGTAAATATACTTTTACTTTAACTTATATCTTCGTATGGGCATTCACTCAGTTTTTCCTTACCTCTTCAAATCAATTCTTTTATATCCCTACCATTACCTTTAATATGATTATGTTTACCTAGATTTGTATTTCTATCAATAGTAATGCCCCAAGCCAACATGCTCAAAATAAAACATGATGGAATAACTTTTCGTTTGAAACAACACCGATAATGCAACATGTCATATTTGCACAACAACATACACATAGATTTTATGTGAACACAACGACACTAAGACAACTACAACAAAGCAACCTCAACATTGTATAAGTAAGGTGACAACAGTGAAATACTAACCACTCATGGGATAAATCCACCATGATGAACATACAAGAAAGAGAGAGAGAGAGAGAGAGAGAGAACAACACCTAGATGACAATCAGTTACAAACCCACAATCACATTCTCTCATAGCACCACACTAGGATAGGATGAGGGAATCATCAATCTCCAATCCAAATCTAGAAATACTAACAACTCTAAACACCAAGGCCAACCTTCGCAAGAGGTTACCGAACCAAGAGGTACAAACTCTCCACTAACTAGAGTGACAAGTCGCTTCTAGACAACCACATGCTTCATAAGATGTCCCATCACACCTAACATCACACAAGTGGAAGACTACTACTGCACAAAACCCTTTGACCTATGAGGAATACTTAGAACACAACCAAGGTCAACTATAGTGCCCCACCATGGAACCCATGGAACATTAGTTGAAGAAAATGACCAAAATAGACCTATATGAGGCATAAAAATTAACTAATGTGGCTTTAGGCTAGGAAAACCATTGGCTAGATGAGGTGTCAAGCATTAAATATCTATTTTGTATGGGGAATCAGGTCACCCAAGCATAGGACTAGGTCACCCCAATAGAGTTGTTCAAAATTTGGACTTGCCAACATACAAAACCAAGTCACCCCACTACTAACCAGGCCACCCCATTGCTAATAAGGCCACCTAAACACACTTAGACACTTCTAGGTTGAGTTTGATCAAATCTGGGCAGACCAGGCCACCCAAACTCATAGGAAGACTCTTAAATTCATTTTATCCAAAACATGAAATAATAGGAAGCATACAAGATTACATGTGTGCTTGGCTCCAAATTTGAGGCACATAACAAGATACAATAAAGGTGCCACTTAAATGGCATATTAAAATCCATTTCTATATGGGAGGTCCAATGAAATACAATTGCATTATACAAATGAGTACTCAAATGCCATTTCTTAATCATTTAAAACATAAGTACAAAATGAATAAAACATGAAACTTTTAAGTCATTTTTTACTCCACCTCCAATGATGGTTTCCACACCACCCAACCTCGTGGAATCAAAAGGATTCACTCCCACCATGCTAGGATATAGTCACATGGGCCACAAGCACAACACTCACACCAAACACATGGGGAGAGGGCTTACACACATGTTATACATGAAGTATACAATCAACATGCACATCATATAGAAAACACTCATCCAATATCACAAGATAGATCAATCACAAGTGGGATCAAATACAAGTCCATGTTAGACACAAACATCAATTGAATATTACAAAACCATCATTGGGAAAACTCACCAATGTCACATCACAAATCCACATTAGGCAAACTCACCATTTGTCACATCACAAATCCACATTAGGCAAACTCACCAATGTCACATCACAATTCCTCATTGGGAAAACTCACCAATGTCATATCACATAATCATCTTAGGTAACTTACCACTGGTCAAAGCGCAAGGACCATCATTGGGCCAACTCACCAATGGCGGAGCACAAACATACAAGACACTAGGGTAAGATGTTAGAGAGCTAGTAGGAAGTTTCATCACAGTACTCACCAATATGGCACAGGTGAAACCTAGTACTCCTCTCATATGGACAAGGATATTTGATCTTAAAAGATCCAAGCTCGCTAACTTGGCATTTCTTCCCAAACATCCTTAGGCTTTACATGCACTCAAGGCATGATAGGGGCATCCATTATCTTTGTTAATTAATTACCTATGCTTCATTAATTTCCACTTGAATTAAATGAGTCCCCACCTGTGACCAACCTACAAGCCACTTTGGGTCAAGTACATGTTGGGAGTCGCTCCCATACCCTCTCTAGTATCTTATTCCTAGGCTCTTCACACTCACCAATGAGTGTGGCATGGAAAATAATGCACAAAATTCATGTTTCCACAACATCTATTTCCATATTTCACAAAGTTTACTTTCATTCGAATATTCAAAAACATCATATTTCATATAAAATGTTCAAAATTTCTCATTTTTCAAAAGAACAAAAACCAAGAAATTTCTTCCAAACTCCATTAAAATTTCTTCAAAAATCAAATTTTCAAATTTCAAAAATGTAAGAATACCCTTTTGTGTCAAAAGGGCCCAACTCCCATTCTAAGCTATAAAATTCACATTTGACTCATTTTCCAAAAAATTGGGCATTATAACCTCATTTAAATGAAAATTCCTAAAATTTTCATAAAACAAAACATATAGCATGAATTTTGCTCAAATGAAATGCATTGGGAGATTTTTACACTCCCCTAATTATAATCCAGCCTTTCAAATTGAAAGAAAATGAGCAAGGAGAAGAATTTAACAATTTACTTCAATTTATTTAAAAAAAATGAAATGAAGAATACCTCAAGCACGCCACACAAATGCATGAGATCACTTGCAAGCACATTCCCCTTCTCATTCCTAACCCAACGAATCTGACCTTGTCTAATTCCCCTTTCAAACACTCTCCCAATCAACAATTCTAAATTTTCACAAGAAGAGGGTTTCCTCCTCTCTCACAATTTTTTTCCTAATTAAAATTACATAATGAAAAATAAAACCCTTTTTCCTTTTTACCCTTATTCAAATTTCCAAGAATTCTTTTTTCCTATTTCTTAATTCCCAATTCCCTCAATTTTTCCCAAAATCCAAATAAACATGTAAATCAATTCTAAATAGCATATATCATTTAAATTCACAATTGAAATCCATACAAACATATTTGAATTAAATTACAGAAAATGATTAAATCAGCATAAACATGCATTTCCCAACCCAAAGAATTTTTCACAAAATGATTAAACAATAACGTAACTTCATTTCTACTTTTCCCAAAAATATTTAAATAACCAATATAGAAATCTGATGCAGTGGCATTTTATATTGTTCCCGTCATTTTGTGTTTTGTTTTGGTTAATGATGTTTTTGTTAATGCTCTCTTTCCTTGTAATTGCTGATCGTTGTTTGTTTCAAGAACCGTTTTTGTTTAAAGAAAGCCAGATCGAGCCTTTCAGGAGGAAGTTGGAGGTCGGCTTGCCAGGGAGGAAGGAAGTTGAGGGACGATTGGAGCAGGTGAGAAATAGATTGTTTGGAACTGTCGCCTGGCAGGGAAGAAAAACGCTGAATGCTGTTTGAGTTTTTGGGGTGGAAAATGGCAGAATTGAGAGACATTTACTAGTTATTCACGACATATAGAGATTTTAGAATAATTTCTAACTTGGATTCTGGTCAATACCAGTCAAATATGACACATACTATACTCGATTCGAGTATAATCGGGGAATAGATAGGGAGGCCCAAAGTGACGTCTCTAATTAACCACCATTGGGAAAAAAACTCAGATTTGTGTAGTCAGGTGGAGAAATAACCCCATATCTATAACCACTCAATGCATGTCAAATACCTACTCAATGTATATATATAGTTGAAGCACAGGATAATCACCCAACAGGGTAAAATATCATAAAATATAAATGGAACATCCATTATATAAATCATTATGAAATTCATTTATCTTGGACATCAATAAGCAGGTTCACATTTTAATCACAACATAAATAATGCATACCATTGAACTGAAGCATACCAATAAGCTAGGCATATAAACACACAAAATGCTAACAATCAACATGTTGAGGAATCCCATCTCAAACATGTGGTGGTTCATAAACACCATTCAGAGCAAAAATAGCAATCACAACAAAAATAACAAGGAAAGGATGAAGTTAAAGCATCGATCCTGCATCAACATGATGCAAATGAGAGGGGCAATACACAATAGCTAATCTAATAGTTCAAGTAGTTGTTGGCCTAGTCCATTTCTTTTCTAAACTAATAAATTAAAATTCTAGACAAATGATAAGAGATCCATACTTAGATTAATACCAGTATCTCCCCTTCATTTGGTTTGTTCCCATAGGACCTCATAGGCCAAACTCATTCCCTTGCACTACCATCTAGTATGTGATGAGTATGGACATGCCATTTGCAAAACCCTCTCTATTTGTGTAGTAAATTTGGTATGCAATGATCAAGTTTGTATATTTTATTGTGGGTTTTGTGATTTTATCTACCACCAGATTTCTTCCATCTGATGTAGCATCTATAAATTTCGTGGCTCATTATTTCTCCTTTTTTTTTTTGGAAGGAAGGTCACTCTTGGTCCATAATCATGTGACATGTATATCCTCATTTGTGATGTAGTAGAGTTAATCAAAGTACATATAGTCACATAGATACAACTAAAAATTATTTGAATCCAACCCTCCATGCAAACAATCCTTTCATGCATCTAGCTTAAACTCCCCTATCTGACTATATTGCAACAAATATGTGTGTTGCCCTAATTTTAGGAGTGATATTTGGAGTGGCTCAAATATGGTATGATTAATATCTTTCAATAATATGTGGAAATATTTTTGTCCATCCTCTACATTCAATACATCTATTGTTACATTAGAGAAAGTGTCATTTGAATCTATCTCCATGGCTTTAAATGGGATTTTTTGTATTAAGGGCATAGATTGTGTTGAGCCTCCACAAGAATTAGGCTCAACATATTTTATTCCTTATTTTTTTGTTTCATCCATACAACACCTATCCACATCGCCCATCATAAACATCTCACTCACATATCCCATAATCAGGATCAACAAAGGCACATACCTAATCATCCTATATTTACACATAATCCCCATCCTCCTACCTCCATCGCTCTACACCATCCATCTCCTCGCACCCATCCCATTTATATCAAAATAACTTTGGATACTAAAGTAAAAAGGCATAAATCCAAACATCCGCATAAATCTAAAGCTCCCCATGTCCCCTCTAAAAGACATGATGAAGAGAAGAAACATCTAAATCCAAATCAAATTCGTAGGCCACAAAGGCCTACCAAAACAAATATCAATACCATGTGGGTCCCAAAGAAAAAAGATGCAATGCCTTCAAATGAAAAATATGTAAGAACATCCAAAGTTGCTAATCCAAATGCCAATCATACACTTCCTCCATCTCCTAAATCTGTTTTGGGTCCTTATGTCCCAAAATTCACCATCCCATCTCCTCCATTATCCCCATATTCTCCATCCATTAATCCTCTTATCTTTTCACATCCACCACCACATGTGAAAATGTTGGTCCTAAACACATCTCCCCATCACATATCCCCCCCATCATTCCATCCATACACTTTCCAACATCTCACCCATTATCCCTCGTATCTCCCCCATCAAATCCCTCTAATTCATCCTTTTGCATAATCTATTTATCCTAATAAGGTTGTACCAACATCCAATAGTTGATTCGAACAAGGGCTCTTAATACCTTGTATAGAACTTGATGCTTGAGCCCTTCATCCATATCCATTTTCATCCCCCTACTTTCCAAAAATCTCAAAAATCCAAAAAAGTCAAAAAATCACAAAAAATCCAAAATAAAAAATAAAAAATAAAAAAAATAGTAAAGAGAAATAATCCATCCAATGGTGAAAACTTGGAAAACAAGCGCCTTGGATAAGTACCATGATGAAAACCTAGTAAACAGGCGTCATGCGTAAATCCCCATTCATCATTTTCCACACTTGGGGGTAGCTTCCTGATATGCATTCCCTCCATCCACTATGCTTCCAGCTATGCACCCGTCTTCCTGCTATACCTATCTTCCACATCCTACCATCATATCCCATTTATCTCCCATCCTTCCATCCTTCTTCTAATCTTGATCAAAACAGGGGCACCTATCTATACATGCTTTGGACACCTCTTGGTATACATTCCCTTCATCCATGCTCTATCATATTCCTTAGTCACCCATCCTATCCTCATCTAGTTATCTCCTCTATATTCCCATCCACTTGTCTTCCATCCCTCATGCCTCATCATGTATGGCATATCTAGAGTGGGGGCATTTGCTTCCTTTGTGACATAGTCCATGGAGACATCATCTATCATAACATGCTTTCATCTCCCTATCCATCTATCACAGCATCCCTTCCATCTCCCTATCCTTATCTTCCTATCCATCTATCCTAGCATCCCTTTCATCTCCCAATCCTTATATTCCTATCCATCCAAACAATCTCTCCCATCCCCCATCCCTATATCTCTATCCATTCTTTCATTTCCTCATCCCCTCTCACAATCCCTTGTCATTGGTATCTCGCTATAGGCCTCCCTCCATGCAATCAAATGCCATTTATCTAATCATCATCACTCCTGCTTCTCTTACACATCTTTCCAATCCCCTATCACTTTTCATCACTCATCTATCTATCATATCATCCTCCCAAGTTATTTTAATGATTTGGATAGCTATCCCATCCCTGAGCTTTATGTGATCGTCATCATCCTATCCTATCCAACAGGTCTATCATATCTCATCATATCGGTCCCATCTTTTTATCCACTCATCCTATCATCATCCTCCACTTACCCTATCATCATCCTTTATCCATCATTTATCTTTGGTCTTTCGTCGAACTACGTTTCCCCTGCGCTTTCACGTAGGCAAGGTCGATCACTTAATCCACCCCCGAGGCTCCTCTATCGTCTAGCGTCGGTCTTTGTGCTCTGTCCATCCACTCCTTTATCATCTATACCGCCTTTACTTTTCTCTCTCCAATCCTTGTCATCCACCGCCAGTCTTCATCATCCTCTTTCTGCTTTTATCCATGGTCAGTTGACAGCCTTTTATCAAACTATGAGGGCTTTGCGCTTTCACATAGGCAAGGCTAATCTTTGATCTGCCCCCGAGCCCCTAGGTCTTTAGGGTGTTTCAATCTCGTTTCTTGTCTTCCTTGTGTCGTGTCGTCAAGCTATGCCCTTATCTAGCCAGTTCTTCACAAACAAGATCCACTTGTATCATGAGATCCAATCGATTTTGAGCATCCCACGTCATAACGACCTTTTAGTTTAGTAACCATCATCGGTCTCAATAGGATGGATCCTTCCTAACCGACCTCATCAATCCCATCCATCCTCCTAATCCTATGGCAAAGGACATTTGAAATTGATTGCGATCTTTTGATATATTTGGCTTTTGTTTATCATTTGAGATCCCTATCATCACTTGTCAAGGCCACCATGATCCATCATATTATGGTGTGTTTTGATTGGTCAACATAGGGGCATATTTTGATCTTTTTATTTCCTTGTTCTGTCTTCTTGGTTGTCCCACGTAGTACCCACCAAGATCCTTGTGGTCTTGTGTTACGTTGGGGCATCCTCATGTGCTTGTGGTTTGATTGGTCAACATAGGGGCATATTTTGATCTTTTTATTTCCTTGTTATGTCTTCTTGGTTGTCACACGTAGTACCCACCAAGATCCTTGTAATCTTGTGTTATGTTGGGGCATCCTCGTGTACTTGTGGTTATTCCAATACTTGGCCCGACCAAAGTCATGGCAACTTTGGGGTGTTGGGATAGCCTTCCTATCTGTTGTGTTTGTTTCATGCATTAGACACTAATATGCCTTAGTTACACATACCCTGGCACTTGGTGTCTTATGCTATAGCAAAAATCAGTGCTCCGAAGATGGAAAATTGTATTAGGATTTCATTTCATTTCTATCATCTTGCATGCATCCCCCATCCTCTCATATATCAAAATCCCCCCATCCATTCATCCTTCATCTTTCTCTCACATCTCTATCCAATCCCCATCCATTCCATTTAGCCTGACTAATCTAATCTCCTCTTTGGTCTTGTCCCCAGTCTTGTTACAAGCCTTGATCCAATCATCCTCATCATTATCATTATCCAAATGTATTCTTCCATATCCCTTTGGTGTTGTTTTGGGATGTATCCTTCCCTCGTTAACAACACTTTCATCATCATTATCAGGAGGTATTCTTCCCTATCCTTTAGTGGTGTTTTGGGATGTATCCTTCCCTCATCAATACCACTCATTGAGATGTATCCTTCCCTATCCTCATGTTGTTTCGGGATCTTTCATTCCCTCATTGACAACACTCCATCCATCATCAACCCATTTTGGCTTGTCCCTTGACTGGGGAAACGTCATATTTGTCCTAAAATCTATTTGTGCTTCATCCATTTCCTATCACTTATCCTCCTATCTTGTCCATCACTTTGCCTCATCTTCCTCATATACGCTTTCATCATCTCATTCATTTTGAGAGCACACCCGTGTTCTCCTGAACCCACATGTCCTCTCGAGGGGGCATCCTCAAACCCTACTCTTCATGTTCACCCCCATCATTTTCTTTCTTCCTAGTCACCCCTTTGATGACTAGGGCATCTTTCCCAATCTAACCATCTTCTTTTGGGTTCTATATTTTAATATTCTTTGAAATGATGCTACTTCATAACACCATATCAAAGAGGGGCAAAATGTAGACATCCAAATTTGGATAGTTAATTTATCCAAATTTACCACTTTTCATCTAAACATCCTCTTATCTAAGTTAATTAAGTAATATTACTGTTATTTAATTAATATCCTTAATTTTGTCAAATCCCTAAGGTATTTAATTAATATCCTTAAGTAATATTACTGTTATTTAATTAATATCCTTAAATACCTTACCGTCCTTAATCCTTTTTTCATCAAATGAATTAAATAAATATTACATTTAGTTAATTCCTCACATGTCATTTTCATCTAATCCTAATCCATCTCCTAATCTCTTCATTAAGAATGTGCACATGCCTAATCCTTGATTAGGATGTGTCACATCCTCCAACTTTTGCAAGTTGGCTTCTAATCCTCATTAACCCCTAATTATCCTCTAATTACTAATTAGTTAAACCTAATTAGTACCTTGGTCAACTCTCACCATCCCCCAAGGAATTTTTAATTCTTTTTTATTCACCCTAAGTTCCCCTCTTCCCCATGTGAATTTTTAATTCACATTTTATTCCTTCAAGAATCCCCTTTTCCCATGCATCTTCTAGAATTTTTGACTTGTCACATCAAGTCACATGTGACAAACTCCCACCTTTTTGGAGACCCTCTCTTATCCACTAGATTCTCCCAAGCAATTCACATTTATTCCTCCAAGGAATCTTCTCATCTCTCAATGTACTTGGAAGGTACTTGTCCTTCCTCCACATCATGTACCTCCCTTCCACATCACCTACACATCATCCTACCTTTATCCACTTCACATTCCACATGTCAAAATGTGAGGGCTTGTGAATCCTCAACTCACCTTAGCCCTTCATCTTGACCTTGTTGGATAAATCTCAACCATTGAATTCTCTAGAGAATTCAAACTCTTCTATAAATACCCCCTCCTCTAAGGAAAAAAAAAAAAGACTTAGCCATTTGTAACTAAATGTTGTCATTTTGTGCACTCATCTAGCCATCAATTTCATCCATTTACATTTGCATTCAAGCACATAGTTAAATCTTTCATTTCAGTCATATCAAGAGCCATCAAGGAGCATACAAAGTACATCAAAATCAAGGGCCAACCAAAGAGTTTCAACTGCAAAAGGGAGGTATATCTATTTAGCATCATTTTACACTTTCTCTTTGCATTTACAAATTCCTTAGGCTAATCTTGAAGTGTTTTTTTATGTTTTTCCATTGCATTTTAATTGCTTAGAATAGGTTAAACATTTTGGTATCACAATTTGTTGTGCAATATTTAGTAGCTTCTACATCTATCCTTTATTTTAGGTACTCAACTCTTATTATGATGAATCATGCACATTTGATTTTTGTGTTGGAGGATATATCTTGTGCAAAACTTGGGTACAATGGAATTTCATCTTGTGTGTTAATTATTGCTCATTTCTAACATACATCACAACACTTCACATATTTTTTGATAATGTTAAATAATGTGTCCTACCATAACCCAACCATCATAACTCTTCTAGCCATCCCATCTCTAGAATTGCGTCCTCTTGAGATTTTTTCATTTGGTTCCCTCAAAATGTCTTATCTTTCATGTTGTATAACTATTTTTCTTACCACTACATCACTCCCTATTATGTATAATACCCCTTCAATTTAGGTATATAATAGTGAGCAACACATTATTCTAATTATTTCATCTCTAGTAGTCCCTTCTAGATATTCACCAATTGATATTAATTATGCCACATCATTAATCTCTTCAAGCACCACATTTATTTAAAATTTACTTACATTGAGTAAATCATCATCAATCAATCTTGGGTCATTGCCTATGTTAATTTTAGATAAATCTAGTTTGGTCCTTAGTTTGGCTTCCCTAGTTTCACCATTATTTTAAAAATAAATTCTTTAAAGAGCATTATCCATCTACAATTTTTTTGATGTAACTTCAAACTATTCAGTAGATGCTCTAGGGGTTCATGATCTGTGAAAAATATGAACGGTTGACAACAAATAATGCTTAAACTTCTATAACACATATACCATTGCTAATGGATGCATTTCTATAATAGTACATAAATTTTCTCAACTTGGAATAATTTATAGCTAGAAAACACGATAGGGTGGTCTTTCTTTCCCTTGTTTTGTGTTAGTACAACCCCTAATACGATGCAAGAAGCATCCACATGAACATGAATGGAATGATCCAATATATAAATATTAAGATCGGTGCCTCCACAATTTTCTTCTTTAATGTGTCAAAAGCTCCTTCAAAATGGTTTCTCCACCATTTTTTTCTTTTTCAACAATTCTTCTATGGGCTCTACAATAGCTACATATCCTCTAATGAATTTGTAGTGCTAAACGGTGTACACAATTAATGTCTTCACCTCAAACATTACTTTTGGCATTGGTAAGTTTAGAATAATGGGACATTTAAGGGATGTACCATCATCCCTTCTTTGTATATGATATGTCCCAAGAGTGTACCAAAAAGTACCAAAAATATGCATTTATTTAGAGTAAGGGAAATGCGTGAGTTGTAGCATGTCTTCAACATCAACTGAACTACTTGGACATGATTAGGACTCAACATATAAGGTCTTTTTATTTGCACCTTTTTCTCCTTCCTTTAATTATATTTTCATGATTAGTAAATGTTCTAGGAAATAGGTCTTCATACTCTTTAAGCACTTATTCTACTTGTATAACTTTCTTTTCCATTCAAAGGTCACCAATTTCAGCTATTTTGGGAGTTCCCTCTATCACTATATTTTCTTGTATATCTAATGGATGATGATGGTATTTAGATCATGTCACAATAGTTAGTTCTATATCCCCTTCTCTTTGGCTGACTTCCATGCTAAATTTTTCTTGGGTTTTCTTCTTCATCCTCCTACTCACCTCTTCTTGTTGTAAATTATAATATAATCTTTGTGACAGTTTTCTTCCATCCATTTTATCAATTTCCATTTTCGTTTCTCTTTTTACTAGGATGAAATCTTCTTTTGCCTAAATATTTCCCTAACTTCATTTGTTGGTAGCAATATTAATTCTCTCATCTTTTGGAGTTTATCGTTAATAGGTATACAAGTGTCGTAAAATGAAAATGCCTTGTAGAAATCTTGTTGTGGCATCCCTCAATCTCTAGTTTCTTTTATTTCCACCTAATTAATGTATCAAATTTTAACTATTAGGGAGAGGGTAAAATAAAATAGTTGTATTTAGAGTCACCTATCATATTCTCTTATCTTGTCTCATTCCATAGTGTAGTTTTTTAAATGGAATTTGGGGTTAGTAGTACCACAATACTCCAAGGTGAGTTTCAAATCCCTTTCCTCTAGTAAATATATGGTTTTAACCAATATCGTGAATTCTTTCCATGTTGGAATATTGAGTTATGAGTAAATCATCAATTTTATGCATTACATCTTAAAGTGTCTTGGATGGCTTCTAATATTAGATTTTCTCTTTCAAATGTCCTCTCCATATTTTTTGTATTTTAATAGGTCACCTACCCTTAATTATGGGGTAGCTTAATATGCAATATGTCTCTAGTTACATGATGAATCTTGTATGTGGGGAGTGTATCTTATGTATTTGTATCATCCCCTTTTATATCTTCAATTTTTCGTGCCATCTCTTCTTTTGCAGTGAGTTTTGGGATTAATTTGTCAATTTTCCTTAGACTACAAATCTTTTTGAACCCTACTATATTTTTGGAACTTATTTTTGGTTCTCCCCAAAGCCAGGCTTCCATTGCCTTTTCAGTATTTATGTCATAGTCACTAATATCTAAAAAATCTCCCCTTCTAAGTTTTGATCCTTTCCAATTTCCTTCTTGGGTATTTTACCTAAAGAATATAATGTTATGCCATCTTCCTCCTAACTCAAAATGCCTTCTTATGCTACCTATTTTATGTACAAAACACTCATATCTGTATAGAGAGGTATGTTTACTATTTTATCCACATCACAAAATGATAATTCCTCCCTCTGGAATCAAGGACATTTTTGCTAATTCACAAATTATTATAGGTTCAACAATATTTTAAATGTGTGACAAGGGTCCTTCATTTCAATAAATTCAATATATATTCTCTTTCTTATTCCTAAAAAATTGACCTCTACATTGTGTCATGTTTTGATGATACTTACGGTAGTGCCATCTATCAATACAAGACTATATGATGTATCATACAATTTTTTCATGCCTAATTCTTTACATACCTTCTTAGGTATAATACTAACATTTACACCTAGATCTACATGTACTCTTAAGCCATTTGCTTTGAATGTGTAGTTCAATCATAATAGGTTTCTTCTTTTATTCCTTAGAATTTTTTACCAAATTTCTAATGTGGCCTTAAAATATTTGTCTTATTTTTATTCCAATAGTTTATGATTTTATTATTTTTTTGTTATGCTTTCTTCTACTACAAAATCAATCATTCCCTTTAGCAATTGGGCCTCTCTTTTAGAAAAATGGCCCTTATGATAGTCATCCTTATTTTCTCCCACAATAATGTTCCACACTTCTCCACAACTAAATCATGCATCTATTTTTTTGAGAACTACTCATCATCCTCAGAATCTTTTTCAATTGTCTATCCTTTAGTGGTGTTTTTTCCTCCTCTAGCTACTACCACGATTTATTATTTTTCTTATACTTTGTCACTGTCTTATTTCTAATATTTTTTGCATCCTAATACTCTTTCTCTAACTATTATTCATATATTAAAGAGTATTTTTGTATGTCCTCATCGTCATCATATTTTACTTTTAGGCACCACCTAGCACCTTGTGGTTTCTATTTTGGTCTCCTCAATGTGAATGTTTTCCCACATGAAACATGAGGTATAGATAGTTATTGAGCCTTCAAAGGTGTTGTTGCATTCTTGTAGTATTTATTATCTTGTTGATAATGAAAATTGTCAAGACTAAAGTCATTGTAAAGTCCACATGTATTATTTCCCTCTCTACACTCATTTGCAAAGTCACCCACATCACCACACTTGTAATAAATGACCTCCTCTCTTCTTATTTCTCCTTTTACTCAGCCTCTACCATATCCTCCTCCACAATCATTCTAGTATCCTTAATTTTCATTTTGAGGATAGTTGCAATGTGGAGTTTTAGTCATAATTTGTGAAGCAATGTTTTGTATTGTATTGATGTTGTGTTGGGTTTTCCATTGAGGTTGCATGTAACCATGGTCTTGGGTGTAAATTCTCTCTCTACCAACCTTTTGGCCCTACCGAACCCTTTATGCATTGGTTTATTATCCTCATATTAGTAATTACACCAAAGCTAGTGTTGATCATCTTCCCTTAGCTGGAATAGGATGGATAAGCAATAATCCATCTCATGGGCATACCACTATTTATAGAATATGTAATATACAGTTCTTAACTTCTAGGGCGATATCATCATATCCATTCTTAATAGCACCACCTTTTTCTCCTCTCAATATTGGATATTCATTTCTCAAATATACCTTATTAGAGCAATATGTGCACAAAAATTTTCTTTTCATTATTGTTAATAGTTCCTAGTGAATCTCTCCATTGGATAGGATTTCTTGTTTGATATTTAATCATTCAAGTTCTATGTTTAACCTTTATATTTACTAGTTTTATCCTTGTTTATGTTTTCTTCTACAAAATTATGCCTCTATTATTCACACCAATTCCACTACATTTGAGTAGCTATAAAAAAAATATTACATCTAGAGAGGCTCTTAGTTCTAGCAATAACACAAACATAAACTATTCTACCCACTTCTTCTCTATTAATGTGTCCAAAGTTTTCACTACCATTTTAAATCTCTAATCAAGTTATTTAATAGTTTCTCCTTTCTTTTGAAGCATTTATTTCATCTTACTGACTTTTTCTAAGGGTGCTTCTAGGGACTCAAATATTACTAAGGAATTCATCTTTGATTTCTTTCCATTCTTGATCATGTTGAGTGTATTTCTTTATATACCATATTAAGGCTTCATCTCTAAGCATTCCCACGAATCCATAAAGTTTGGTTTGATTACTCTAGATTCCATTTTTTTACCTTGTAGACTCTAAGAAAAATGTGTGTCAAAGGTTTCCTTCGCCACAAATTGGTAAATTTTCTTTCTTATCTTTCATATTATTAGTGATAAGTTCCTCAATTTTGTTTGTGTTAATCTATGTGTCTCCTTCACTTTTTACCTCTTCATTTTGTCTTTGGGTTCATATATTTTTTTCGTTTCCAAGACTCTAGTGTTCTTACTACACTTTTGTTGTTTTACTAGCTCCTTGTCTCTATCGTTATCTCTTAGTAATTGAATCACAATGAACTCTCTCCTCAAATTATCCTCACAATTACTCACAAAATTTCCCTTATTTCCTCTTCATTTTCCCACAATGACTCACTATATCTTCCAAAGTCACTCTCCTTGTCTCAAATAGCATGGGAGATGACTCATGACCTAGGGTGTTACCTCTTTAATGTGTCTCTTCATTTTAAGGGATGTAGCATTTGGTATTTTTTCACTAGTTAGTGACAATATTAGATAATAGAGATTTATCCCTTCTCAAAAATATTAATTTTGTTCAAAATAAATTTATTGAGAATAACATCATCATCATCATCATCTCTTTTATTTTTCTCATGATATTCTCCTTTTATTAATCACACTCCTACTAACCACACCGTCCAAATAATCCTTATTAAAATCTAGAGGATTTAGCTCTAAAATTGGGGTTATTAAACCCTCAAACCCCATTTATGACAACCTTAAAGATATATTGATTCTAGAAAATGGTTGTTGAGTTAGAAATTATACTAGCAAAGTACCCAATTCCCTATCAAAGTACTACATCTCCCAAGTCCTTTTTTTTGCTAACTCCTTAAACTAATCATAACTATTTAATTATTTTGTCATATTCCCATTAGGGTTTTTTTGGATTTTCTTATTTGAGTAATCAATCTCTCTATTGTCTCATCATATGCTAGTGGTACTATTTGACCTATCCATTGGGGACTTCCCAAACTTTATATAGCATCCCTCTTGATGTGTTGTAATAAGGCCTTCCTGGCTCTCTCAATCCTCTTTATATACCTTTCCTCTCTTTCGTAGATTTACTATAAAATTTTCTCTTCTTCAAAGCCCATCTTAGTTTCCATCTTAATTTGCTCAAAAATCTCTATTTATCTTGTGTTGTTTCCTTTTGTTATAGGTGTTTTTATTTGGAATTTCATTAATCCTTTTTATCCAACCCTAATGGATCAAGCTAGATCTGCCTCAGTAATTGCATCTCTTTGAGATCCCTTTTAAGGATCCCCCTTTCCATTCATCATCCCCTAGGTGACTAACCCCCTCTCTTGAGGCTTAAACCTAGAGTATCCTAATGCAAACCATAAAAGTAAGTTCCTTATAACTATAATCCTTCTTTATTCAATCTCTTACCACCACAAATGATTTATTCATTGACTAGAATCTTCCTTTACCACTTTACTAACATCCTATCAATGAAACCAACTATTAGCAAGAATAGGGTACAAATCAAGGATCTAATCTCAAGTTTCTTGAGAATTGTATTTTAACCCTAGTATGAGTGATAAGAGGAAGTTTAAGGCTTATGTATTGGATTATAGAAGGTTGTAATATAATAGAACATATAAAATTAAATATCTAAAGATACACTTATACATCATATATCATAACACCTTAGGCATCCATTAGATCAACATGTGTTATATCATATTCTCATATCTCATCATATATGCGTCTATGATACAATGTTCACTTTTACATCAGTTCAACTTTTAATAATTCTATTATTTCTCACATTCACTCATATATAATCCATCTTACATCTTCTATCTTACATTTTATTTCATACTTATATGTAAGTGCAATTGTACAAAAGGTCTTCTCTTCTACTTGGTATGTCTTATGGATGTGTTGGATGTATTTCCTGTACAATGGGCTTGGCTTGTAAACTTAGATTTGACATGTCAACATTTGGCAACAACAAATGCTTGTAAAGAATCTATGTGATTACAAAGAAAGTAATAATATATATTTAAGGTTCATATAGTATTGAATTGTGATTTACAAGATGTAAACTTTCTAATAAAGAATCATGTTTATTATTGGTATGTTGAATGGTCTTGTTTAGCACTAATGCACCTTACAAGAGCACCAACAATGGAAACATCAATTGATTGTGGGACGCTATCAACAAATCAAAATTTGGGATTAGATGGTCGACTCCTTTTCTATCCTAAGATAAGCTTAAAGTTGTATGAGGAAAGGGAAAGAGGTTGTGTATAGTAAATAACACAAAGGAATGACTCACATAAGATAGATACATCCTCACAATTAGAGTAGAGCTTTTTAGCTCATGATAGAATTATCGACAAAAAAGGAATGTACATGAAATATATATCAAATAAGCACAAGAAAGAAAAAAACATTTAAAAAGTATTTTCCTATAGCAATGCTCACAAGGCCATATGACCATTTCATACAATACATCCTCTTTTGGATACATGCATAGAGGATCCCCTATATAGCTAAGAGAAGATCAAGACTAGGATCAAGAATTTGGCTCAAAAGATTAGCTACACATCACCTAACCCAAGACTTAGTACACACAATATGCTTAAAATTTAGCTATAGAAAACATCTTAACTAAGAAAATACATGTAGGCCAATATTTATGACAAGAGTTCCCCAAATTCATAATGATAATTTCCCACCAAACAAGAGTTTGAATTTGTAAATAGTAACATCTCTATGAATTTGGTGCCTTGAAGTCTCTTTTCAATTATTATAGTCTACTATGTAGGCTATGGGTACATGCTCCATTGAATTCTATCACAATGTATGACAATTTGTTGCTCTAGGTATGCCTTGATTTATGTTCTCTAAAAGTGCATAAGGACAAGTGGTAATCAAGAACACCTTTAAGAAATTTACTAGATTGTGAGGGTCAAGTTCTACTCATTTAGACCTCTAATGGATTGACTTTACAAATATGAGAAAAAGATCAAAGATGGAAAGTAAAACATTCAATGGTCCTAGGGTGATGTGCTCTGATAAATGTTGCCAGGTTCCTTGTATCCTTTTCACAAAAAAAAAAAAGATGTGTTCAATAGATTTCTAAATCAACAAAACCTTTGCTAGTTTGGCTCACGACAACTAGTGAAATGGTCAAAAAGGTAGGAGTTTGAATTTTAAAAGTTTAAGGGCCAAATCTGCATCTCTAGAAGTTACCTTGGTCAAGTCTATACATGTGGATCTAATCCAAGGTGACGACTAACTATTGTACAGAGATCAAGAACAAATTTGTAGGGATAAAAAATCACAAGGATTAGGATCTATAATGTCATTAGCTAAATTTATGCAAGAATGTGTCATTTATAAGTTAATTGTTGTTGGGAATTAAATTGTCTCAACCTTAGTATTTCCTAGCATTGTATTTAATTAATTTGTATTTATTTTATGCCTATATTGTATTTTCCTTGCTCATCTGATTTTTGTCATCTATGTGACATGGCACGATGAGTTGTTATCATGCTAGTAGGTGGCACGGAAGGTGACAAGGATTTTTTTGTCCCCACATGGGAAACTAGCTGTCCCATTTCGTGGTAGAAATTCTCTACCATGCATCAACATCTTATAAACCTATGTAAGTCATTATTGCATGACAAATTCCTATGACAAGTTATGATGGATTCCTATGACAGGTTGGACAAGTGTTGTGAAACATCTTGCATGGGAAAGTGGGCACCCAAGTTGGGTTATGATAGGTTGTAAGAGAATCATCTATTTATAGTTAGTTATGATAGATTATCTTATGGCTATAAGTGTTGTCAGTTATGACAGATTCTATGTCAATTGTAAGGTGTGTAAGAGCATTTGTCATACCAATTTTTAGCAAAAATGAAGCACCCAAGTTTGGAGGCATATAGTTAGAGAATCTTGGACTAGTGTCATTTGCATGCTTAGAGTTGTTGGAAGATGTGCTGCATGGATTTGGATGTCCACCTCTTGTGACTTCTCTAGAAGCTACTTCAAACTTGTAAATCTCTATAAATTGGATGCCTTGGAGTGTAAAAAGTATGTTGTATTTGCAAGTATTGTTATGCTGTCGAAATAGCTCTAGAATCAACACTATATAATCCTAAAAGAAGACTAGCTTTGCAAGTGTGTGTAAACATTCATTCTTATTTGTAATACATTAAGTAGAATTTTCGAGCTGCTTCATAAATGATGCTATTAAGTTCCAACAAAGAGTCATGACAGAACTTAAAACATGTATTAAATCGACAGGTAAAATTAAATCCACAACAAAATATCAGTATCAAGTGTTCAACCATTGCATAAACTGACAAACCATTTTTGGAGACATTTTTTCCTAGGTAGCAAAGTTGAAAGTGCTTAAACCGTAAAGTATTCATCACAGAACCTTACCATATGAAATATATTCTATTCATAAAGTTATAATATATCCACAGGTTTGTGTGTTAGCATCCTCCTCTAACATTGTTCAAAGGTGCTTGTGTGCTTCAAGAGTAGCCTTGTTAATACTGCCAAAGTAAGTTTTCTAAAACTTACAAGCTTGTGCTAAACAAAGTGGCATATTGCCAATTGAGGATTTTGTTCCACTATAGTATCTATCTATCTATCTATATTTTAATAATTGGACTACTGCTACTGCTTCTGCTTATTTACTTAAGGGATTTCCTTTAGTAGCCCTTTCATAAGCAGCTTTGGAACCCCTTTCAAGAGTTTCAGAGACCCACATGGCTCCTGCACGGACATAGCAACTATTAGCAACTTTGGATCCTGCACTATTCAATGCATCTTTTCCCAAGGCCACCATTTTAACTGCGGCAACCGGTCCCAACTCCTTGGCTTTGGTCATTGCATCTTTTCCCATGGCTGTCACTTTAGCTGCGGATGTAGCTGTGACTTGATACTTGTCATCCAGCTCTTTGGCTTTCACTAATGAATCTTTACTCAAGGTGTATCCTTTCGAGAGCATTGTTGTAACCACATCCCCTGCCATGGTCACTGCCCGACCAGCAACTGCAAGGTTACTTTCCTGCAAATCTTTATGTGAGGTTAAAGTTTTAAAAATTCTCAAGAACCTCAAACCAATTAACAAGAACAGTGATGTTAGGATTATTAGACCGTTTGACATTCTTAATCATTTTTCTTTCAGTGTAATTATAATTATTCTGTTATCAAGTTACCAGGAAACATGGGTAGGGGTAGGTATTATTTTCAAAGAAGGCACGGCCGTATATCAATAAGATTACTGGCAGTATCTCCATCCTTATACCAGATTGCCCTAGTAACTATGTTTTCTTATATATATGGTTCTCCTAGCTCCATTTTATTTTCCCTTCTTTTATCAGTACTAGAGGCTGTCTTTTCAAATTTATATTTTCTGAGAGAACCAGGTTTGCAGGGAACAGTTATTTAAAGGGCCACGTAGCTGCTGGATTTAACTTCTCAAGATCAACAGCAGTGCTTCCTTTTGCAAATAAAGACCAAACAATATCCCTGTATCATTTTCCATTAAAATTTGATTATTCTTAGAATATTTAAAGAACACATGATGTCTATTAAAAAGAAACATAAGAATATGCATTTCTTAGCACGCAAGAAAATCCATCCACAGAGAGGAGAGGAACCGAGCAAAGAAAAGCGAACAATAAAATATAATAGCAGTGTAAATGTGTACATGTTCAGCAAGGGCATCGAATGGAGAACAGAGGAGGATATAAAACAAGGAAACATAGAGTAAAAGTGCACATATCAGACCAAGGCCTCAAGCCGAGAGCAGAGCAGGTCATCAGCACAAAATACAGACAGAGACAAAGGGAACTTAGCGTGAATATCTGTAACGGTCCGCAACTATTTAATTATTGGTCACATGAGAATCATAATACTCTGCCCTTTCCATTTAAACAGTTTTCTGCTTCCTTTCTATATTTGGGTATGGAATTTTACAATGTTTTAAGAGGTATATTTCGAAAACTATTGGGAGTTCATCTTAAAGCAAGTATTGATAAGAAAACGACATCAAAAAAACTTGAACCCTAATTGAGGAACAACCTCAGACTGTTATCACAAACACAACTTCAGATAAACAGGGGGCATGCTGCTCCAAATGAAATACATTAGGGAAATTGGTGCACTGTTGCAAATGCAGTCTCAAAACAATACATAGCTGTCTTTGGATTTCACAATACCACACTTGGGGCACTCATTGATTTATTCATACCCAAACTCATATTCTAGGGGATTAAGAACAAAGCAAGTACAAAGTCAACAAAGAAATGATATTACTAAAGTTAGAATTTAACAACCAAGCAGACCAAAATAGAACTCAAAGAATACAATTATCAGAGAAGCAGAAAAGACTAGAGGCATAACAGAACACGTTTACAGGTAGCATTAGATCAGGAACAAACCAATGTCATCAAAACTGTCACAAGATGAAGCAGGATGGAAATGATGCATTTTGGAAATATAGAAACAAGTTGGAAGAGGAGAACAATGGAAGGGGAGAGGGATACAATCACAATATAGGAGAAGATGGCAATGATTGAAAAGAAGAAGACAGCTGGATGCAGGGAACTAGAAAGTGGGAGACATGTACAGCCCCACCTCAAAACCACTTACATGGTCAACAATTTTATATACAAGCAAGCTCCTAAGTCTTAACAATAGACTTGACTATAGATGTGAAGAAACAAGGATGGGAATCCTAGGACGAAAACCCTACTGATTTCAAAGGACAGTCTCATACAAGGGTCATATTTGAGCTTCATTAGACACATCTCCAGCCGCATTGTATTGATCTGGTTTACCATTGTTGTTAATATGAATTTTCTATTGTTGTTACTGATATTGTAGAGCTATTTGAATGTAATACAACTATTAATGTAATAGGATAGAGATCAGGACTTTATTTGTTATTTGTTATTTGCTATTCACTATAATGAGAAAATTAGAGTTATTTTTGTCATTTGCTGTTGGAAATGCAATGATATTGCTGATGCATTAATAGTAGTTTTAAATCTGAGTTATCTAAGATTTGATTGAATGCTAGGTCTGACAGTGTTGTTAATCAAATAATAAGTGTTTGTGGAAGGCTAAGAATCAAATTTGCATTATTGTTTTGGGTGGGGACATTACAATCTACATATTCACCAATTCAAAATACAACTTGACACTGTTCGGTTAGTGTGATTTGTTGTCCCTTCTACAAGCAAGAGACTATGTATGGCATGGGGTGTGCAACTACCTTCAACCCCCACTTCTACACCATCTCCATGGACACTAAGTGGTCAATGCTACCTCCATCAATGATCATCTTGCAAAAATTTCCTCCTAATTTGCACTTAGTTTCGAAGAGACTCTTCCTCAACTAAAGCTCCTTATCCTCACATAAATTTCAACAGAACTTTACGCATCATCAAGTTCTCCCTAGCCTATAGGTTTTCACTTCTTCTTCCACTACCCGATGAGCAAGCTTCTTCAACCTGTGCGACGTGCACACACTTCCTCTATGCAACCTTATTTTCGCATATTTGGACACTCAAATTCCTAATGCCCTTTTTGATCACATTTAAAGCAATTCCCGCTAATGCCTTTTCCTTGGCCTTGTCTTCCTCTATCTCCACTTTGCTCGGAGATTGTAGAGTCGTAAATTGTCACCCTTGAAAATTTCACACTATGTTTTGCTGCCCCCTAAATTATTGAGCCTAATTGAGTCCCTAATTTCCTAAATTTGCATTCTATAGCCTATTTTTACTATTTTCCGAGAAGTTGCAAGCATTGAACAAATGCATTAATTTAATGTTTTTCCCCTGACACCCTAAGTCCTAGAAAATAGGGCCAAGATTAGGATGCCCTAGGGTGTCCCAGTCCCCCTATTTTGTCGGGACCCAAATTTGAATATGTTGGTGTCAGCATTTTAACACATTCAAAATTCAAGTTGCATATGTCAGCTATCGGGATTTAATTTTCGATAAATTAGAGAAATGCCTATAAATACCTAGTTATTGCATCATTTCAAATTTAACAAGAGTTATCTAGGAAATCGTTGAAGCAATTATTATCAAGAGCACTATCAAGCAAGTCAAGAGCAACATTTCAAAGCTTTATTGCAGCAATTCAAGATCCTAACATCATGTCAAATCCTATGTGAGTTCATGTGTGTTTATGTTATCATTGTTTGTGAAGGCTAACCTTTATTGTAGGTCTTCAAGCAATTCAAGCAATCAAGCAAACAAGATTTGAGACCTTGAGGTGATCTGTATGACTTCAGTCCTTCAAGGAACCCATTGAAGGGTGGTTAGTTGCAGCACTTTGTTGATTCATCATTCCTTCCTATCATTTATCTTTCGTTATCATTGACATTGCCATTGTGGAAGTGGAAAAACTAACAAGGGGTTTGACTAAGGCAAGCGCCTAAATGGCACAATATTTCTTCTCTTTGTGAATGTGCAGATTTCAAGTTTAGAGAGGATTGAAGTTTGAGGATCATTCATTCATTGTTGCATTTAAAGCCCTACACCTTGTCAACTCACGAAAACTCACAAAATTATCTGATAGTGATGTGACAAGTTTGTAAGCAGAAAAGAGGATCTTAGATCTATCATCAAAGAGCTGCAAAAATAGAGTAGAAGAGGCCTACAAGGACTAGGACGCCTTTGGGTGACGCTGTCCTACTACAGTGATCAATACCAAACTTTCTAGGCAAGTACACATCACTCTACCCTTCCCAGATCTACCTGCAAATCTCTATTTTTGTCTGTAAATTGTCAAAAGCTTGCATTTTGTAAATTTGGTCATATAGTCTAATTAGGTTAGTAAAGATAAATCAATTCCAATCCATCCCAAGGCTCTAAAAGATGTAGATCCAAGTCTGATTGGCTCACCTTCATGGTTGAAAGTCAATCTACACACCTTGTTGATCTCCATCTTAATGAAACAATAAAAAAAGACACATTTAACACCACACACCAATTTGAATCCTAGGTTTACACATTAGACCTAGGGTTCCTTTTTTCTTTGTTTCATTTTGGTGAACCTGACTTGTTAACATTATATACCTTTTGAAATTGCATCCTAAACAATTAAAAAAAAATATATTTTTAAAAGTTTTTTATGTTTTTTTGGCTATTGAAACTTTCCAATCCGCAGGGGACAGCTAGCCGTCCTTGGGACGACGAGGGACGTTTCCTACATCCCTCAGTCATCCCAAGGATGGCTAGTCGTCCCCAAATGGACAGTGATGTTTCCTGCTATTTAGCCTGTTTCGGGGATGGCAAGGGGATGTCCCCTTTGCATCCCCTCATCCTAGGGACGGCTGGGGACAAGGATAGCCATTTTGGGACAATGGACACATCCCCATGTTACATAGTGGTTAGCCCTCCAAATGAGCTCTCAACCTCCTTTTATAACTTTTTTGAGGGAAATAACAATAATTTAAAAATAATACTCCTTTTTTTCTCCCACAAAAATCTTTTTGAAAAATAACAATCCAATGTGCAAAAAGACCTCATGCCTAGGCTTCCAAGTTGATGCACAACTTAATACCTTTTAAATGAGTTATTACACTAAGTTATCTTTTTAATATTTTCAACATTAGACAACGTGAGTGAATAATTATTTAACAACTGAATAATTTACCCAAGTTGCGAAAAGTATCAAAATGATACAAAAATGCAATTTTGACCATACAAAAGTGTCCCTAAAGTCATAGAAAGATGAATCGAAGCAATTGAGTGACTTTTGAAAATAGAAAACTTCTCCAAGAAGTTTGGAGAGCTCCCAAAAGGTCAGAAATCAATTTCAAAAGCACCAAAAGACTTACCAACACAACTTGAACTCGTTGCCAAGAACAAAACTTTGCTAGACTGATCATGTGCTCTCCAAGAATTTTGGAGTTCTCCCTTGCTCACCAATTAGTCTAAGGGAAAACTTGGAAAATATACTAATTGTTCACAAACCATTAAGCTTGAAAAGGGGACATTACTTCTCCAAAGGATCAAACTGCTTGGATGACCAAGACATTTTAATTTTTATTATATAATGCCAATGTCAAATCTAATTGCTGCTGATATGGAAGATCACAGTGGGTCATTGTCATAAATGTGAACTCAAGAGGAAATCCAATCAGCATGGATGCCATCTATAGATAGAATAATTGGCCACTCCTTAATAAATTTGAACCCAACATTCTTCTAACCTTCTAGAACTGACAAGCTATTATAAGATCTAATTGTTTCCATTTGATATGAGTTTTATGATGAAATTACCAACCTTCTAACAATATGATGTCAACTAATCTCTCCAAGATGTGCACTAGAAGAAGGTTGCATGGGTGAACTTGAGAGGCACTTCAATAGGAGTGCCCCTAACCAAAGGATCTACATAAGGCTTGAACAAAGCAACACCAACAAACTTGGAGTTTCAAATAATCTTAAAACTACCCAAAAAGTGAAACAACATGGGAGTGCAAGTTAGGCTTGCATGCCAACAAACTATGAGAATGCAAGGGCATGCACAAGACAAGCCTACATGTGGGGAGCTAAAAACATGTTATTTGGGTGCTGCAAGATTACTCCAACCCAAGGATGCTTTTGCATTAAAATTATAAAGGTTAGCCTTGGAGAAAAGGTCTTAGGTTAGGGCCCATAACAAAAGGAAGAGATATTATTATGCTTGTTGGAACACACATGCAAGGGCTGCAAAATTTCCAAACTTTCAAAGATATAAGAAGGCATAAGATCAAATGGAGTGGATGAAAATGGAAAATACATGGAGGGACGATGATAGTAACAAAAGAAACTTGGGAAGAATCATAAAAATGGAGAAAGAAAACCCAAATAAAAAATACATATGGATGAAGATAACCAAAAAATGAGATTTAGCATTGTAACCTACCACATTGCACCACAATGATCAAAATCATATAAGAAAAGTGACTTGGATCATGAAGCTCATATGATTGATTAAAAAAGAGGCATCTCACTATATAACCTCTTAGGCAGATTGTATTAATAGGAATCAAAATCATATAAGAAAAGTGACTTGGATCATGAAGCTCATATGATTGATTAAAAAAGAGGCATCTCACTATATAACCTCTTAGGCAGATTGTATTAATAGGAAACTTCAGTGCAAGGGCAATAAACAAGTAGGCCATCATTTTGAGAAATCAAGATCGAACAATCTGTTGTGGTTTTAGAGGAATAGGAAGTCTAACTATGGGAAGGATTTTGTTTAATGGGCAAGAAGACACCATATACTATGAAGAGTTGAAGGAGCCATTTGGACTACGTGATCTGATCATATGCAATGGCATGAGTGCATGGAAGATGACCTTAGGTAAATTTAAATGTAAAGCATACAATGGCCAAAGCATGTTCAATTGTGCCATTTTCCATAGAACTTTGTACCAAGACTAATGGAGATGGACATTGGACATTCCCAAGTAGAAATGAAACTAGATCATAACCCATGATAAATAAAGAATGCATTCAATGAAATATTCATTATAGAGGGTATTCTCTAAACAATCAAGATATACCACACGCAAAACATTCTAATGACTCAAAAAAATTGTAAAATATTCAAAACACCCTTGGTAGAACACTCTCAAGAAGCAAATAAAAGTGGTATACACAATACACCATAGATAGAACGCCTATTTGTTCTATGGATAACAATAAATTGGTGACTATAAATAATGAAGCATTGAGTACATGCAAAAGGAAATGTGCCAAGAGGAGAAATAACAATAGCTTTCCAAAAAATCTGTGCTATGATTAGGAGTGCAATGCAGCAAAGTGAACCTTGTGGGAACCAAGCATGGAAGAAGATAACAAATGGACTATGAAATATTGGCATATAGGTACCCCTACAAAACTCCATTTTTAGACCTCCTTTTGTAATTGTCAGTTAGTCATTGGTAACTTATCAAGGACAAGTTAGTTATTGCTTTTCAAGTCAAAATTTATCGGGATGGATGCAAAGGTTCTTTCAAGCTATGCCCAAAGAGAAGTAAAGAGACTGAGCTCTCAAGACCAAATCAACGAAAAATAAAGGGACTGGGCTCTCAAGAAACCAAGCATAAATAAAGTGGAAAAACTTAGTGCACAGAACACTTGGCAAGTGGAAGACCAAGTCAAGTAATGAGATGCAAATGGAACCCTTGAACTGGCATGAGGAAAGGACTTTTCAGTTTGTTATAAATAGAACAGAAATGTCAGCAAAAAGTGAATAGTGAAGGAAAGATGGTGTATTGTCACAGCCAGGAACAACTTTGATGGCTTAAGCAGCCCAACTCCACACCCCTTGAGTGGCAAATTGGCAACGATGGAATAAAACTCCTCCAACCACTATGAAAGCACACTTTCAGCATGGTCAAGCCATCAAAAATTTGTGCCTAAGGGAGGGAAAGTGAAACCAACAAGTTATGTTATTTAAGCGCACATTTGAGTTGGCTAAGCCATGGCAAATCCACACCAAAGGAGTAGCTAAGTGGTTACAAAAGTCTACCTAAGTTGAATTAGGGAAATGCCACAAGTAAAGTGCACACTTTGGTGAGTTAAACAAATGCCAAAATGTGCCTAAGGAGTGGTAAATGAACACAAAATCCACACCATTTCACTTAAGTCAAATTAGCCACATGCTGGGCACACTTTTTCTTGGTCAAACCAATGTAAAACTCTGCCAAAAGGGTGGCCAAGTGAGCGTACAAACACACCCAACATATTAAAGTGAATTGCCACTTAAAAATTACACTTTTTGGGTGGTTCAAAAAACATAAATCTCTACCCAAAAGGTGACAAATCAGCCACAAAAGATCACCAAGTGATACAAGTATTAGTGACAAAAGTACACCAAGTGATAAAAGTGGCCAAAAGACACAAAAAGTGTGTCAATCACTTAAATGGTTAAAAGAAACCTAAGATGAATCTTCAACATGGTTTAACCCATATAAAACTCTACCCCAAGGATTATCGGGACACTGATAAGAGTGTGCCTAAGGAGAAAAAATAAATTGTCAATTGTTGAGCGCACTTTTGAGATAGATTAACCATGGTATAAGTGTACCCAAGTGTGGTGAATGTGAAACAAAGCTCTCCATGAGGGAAAAATTAGCTAATTCATGGATTTATCACTGAAATAAGGAGGATGGATTGAGAAGAAAGTTGAATGCTAGACCAATCTAAAAATCTTGTTGCTTTGATTGTTAAAAATCTAGTGCTTGCATTTGGGGAAAAAACATAGTCATTTTAGCAATTTACATTTAATGCAAAAAAAACCTTCTAAATATTGTATCATGTGCATACTTGTAAGCTTTATTTATATTTGTAGCCTTGTAGGTTTTAGGTTTAGTTAGGTTTCATGGAGCTTCCCCTTATAATTTGAAGAACAATTTAACTCTACACATTGTTTGATTTAGCTTGTCTTAAAAAGGAAAAACTAAAACACCAACATGATGAAGGAAAAAATGAGAAGACTACATGAGAACATAGGGATAAAAGATAATATTTCATGAGAAACAAAATCCTAGGGAATTTTGGTAGGAGTTTAAAAAAAAGAAAATATTAAAAACACCCAAATAACAAGAGTACACAAAACAAATTTGTGAAATAAATCATAATAAGGGCATTTCCCCATAATCATTATAAGTCTTCTCAATAGAGGACATTAAGGAGGGCAGCATGAGGCTAGTAGAGAGAAGACATAGTACGTAGATGAACTATGGGAAGAATTCCTAAAATAAGGGCTTGAAGCTCTAACACTACACAAAAATAATGGTGTAATTCAAGATTCCTTCCCTACCATACTAACAGCTAGAATTTTCATGCCCCTCTTAAGTGGAGGTGCCAATAACTACCAAAGTATTATGACCAACATTCTCCTTCCAAACTTATTTAGGATTATAATGGAGTGAAGAATCAGCAGTTGAGATGAACAAGGGAAAAGGGGAAAAGGGGAAAAGGGCAGGCTAAGTTTTAAAACTAAACACTCTACAATTGATCATTGCATCACTTTAAGATATTTAATCAAAAATAATTTGGATAAGTGTTGACAAGAAGGTTTTTTCTTCTTCATTAACTTCAAGAAAACCTTTAAAAAAATTCCTAGAAGCAAATTTGGGAGTGGGATTCAAGAAATTGGTGTACAAGATGAGTATGGAGAAGCAATTTTCATTTTTTTTAATCAAGTACAAGCCAAAATAAGAGCACATACAAAATTGTAAAAATTTTATAGAAGCAATGTTGGCATCAAACTAGGTTTCCTATTATTCCCCAAAATAGTTGTATTAGACATCAAAAAGTTAGAAGAGTGGATAGACAAAATTGGAAATGGGGACAAGCACTCAACTATGTTATAAAGTTACTTCCATATGCTACTGACCTCCTTTTAATAGCAAAATCAATCCATAGTTTAAGAAAATGCTTGAAGGCACTTTAACTCCTTTACAAATAATTAGTGATTCGGGTTGGCATCAAGAAAACTGAAGTCTAAATTTTCTCTGTTCAGAGAAAGAAAAAGCATATAAACCTCATTTTTTAGAGCAACTTGTAGCAAACCACAAAATATAAGTATCTCAGTCTTGATTTCCACAGTAAAATTAGATAGGAGTCGTCCCGCAAGAAGAACAAAATAGGAGGATGGAAAGAATTATAATCAATATAGAATAGGTAAGGATATGTAAGAGTTGTGGATTTGGAATACCACAAGGATCTTTTTGGGGTTGCTTGTCATGCCAATAGAACTCTACAGGTGTGGAGTATGTGTGACAAACACATTGGATTTAAAAATGTGAGAGACTTCAATAACACTCAATCACAAGCAATTCCAATATTAAAGCCTTAGCTCTAAAGAAAAAACTTAAACTAAGACAGGTACCTCTCCTTTGAAGCCAATGGCTATAATTTGGCTACTAGGCTACCTAAAAAACATAAAAGAAAAATATTAACCGATGCCAAAAGATGGTAGTAGGAAAAGAGTTAGACAAGAGCAAGATCAATTGGACAAAATAAAAATCAAATGGATACATAAGTAGAGCATTAGGCTACACAAATTATTAATTAGGAAATTAAAAATATAAATATGTCAAAAAATTTCACTGTGCGGACAAAGAAACTCATTAGGAGGAGAGAATACAACATCAATGAGTCCAAACCCCATCTATAAGAACCATTAGAAAACTTGCATAGCGACGGAAATCAAATGGAAGGGAAAAATGCCAATCGTTCTATTAAAAACAAGCTCACATCAAATTTGGTGCGAAACAGATGGACAACACCAAGGAAGAATGAGGGACAAAATATGTTTATTTTGTAACTTTGGAGCTGTGGAAATGAATGAATCTACATATTGAGTGCTCAAGCTACAATGACATTAGAATCAAATACATCAATAACCTGAGGGTTGAACCTTCCACTGCCCTGTTTAAAGATTTGAGATTAACAAAAACCAAGAGAACTTCTTACCAAAATAAATAATAGATCTAACCTTAAGAAGAGAGCGGCAATGTCTCAACTATAGCTTGGCTGACCTTGCACATTTTTCCAAGGTGACCTAGACTGTATGGTGTACACATCTTCCCCAATGTTGCTAGGTGGTCCCATAGACATTTTGATCTCCTATAGGTTAATAAAATCTTCCATTTGTTTAATTAAGCAGTTGAGATATAGTTGATTGGAGACAGAGTTAGAGAGCCTGTGGTACATATGGAAGTAGTATCTGATTTGCAACTAAATAAAGAAATTTATATGCACAACTTTTGTCCGTTGAAATATTTGTGGATGTGAGTTATCCTCCTTTGTGCCTCATGTTTTTATGCATGCTCTTTTCTATTTCTTAGCACTTCCAACTGTGTCACTAAGAAAGTGAATTTCTTTTACACCTTTGGTCCCTCTTCTGATAGGTCAGTTTTCTACGGCTTTGCATTCCAAGGGAAAAATATTCACAACTTTAAGATAACAAAATTCCAAGGCTTTGAATTATTTCCTTGAGGTTTTCAGTCAAAAAATCCAATGCTTATAAATTACATTAATATAATAGAGGCCCTGAAAAATGAATTATCAGAAACACGAGGACACATACCAATGAAAAATTAAAAAAGGAAAAAGAATATTGATTTATTCTTAGGAAATTGACGATGTACATTGAGATGGTGGAGTGGTAAAGACTTGTTCTCAATTGTTAGCAGACCAATTAGATCAAACTCAATGGAATATGCTCTTGTTTTCAGGCAAATGAAAAAGGGTGCAAGTCTTGGGTGGATTGGGACACACAGGAAGCCCATTAGGAAACTAACTAAAAAGTCATCAGATAACTCAATGGGATTTGTCACATGAAAAAGTTTTCAAGTCTTGGGTGGACTGGGACACACAGGAATCCCATTAGGAAACAAAATAAAAATGCATTAGATGTATCTCCATAATTTAATAAGGAAAACTGACTGAAGGCAGTACTTTCAGTTGTTCAAAGATGATCATGAAGGAACAAATTTAATTTTTTCTCAAAAGGAAAACAAGCAAATATGAAAATGTATAAATATCATATATAGAAAAAGAACTTGAGCATACTTCTGGTTTGTCCTCCTCTTTTTCATGCCATACTCCTGGCATGTTGATGTAAGTTTTGCTGCCCCTGTCCTTTTGTTTCTGTTCTCTTTCTATTCTGGCCTGATCTTCTATAATACCCATCGATCGCTTCTTCCAGCGCATAACTGCATTCTCAGATCCTCCCCATGGAACTATACATACTTCTTGACCTCTGATGCTTGATCCCTGTCCAAAATAGTCACATTGGCAAAAAAAAACCCACAAATTAATAGCCCTCTAATGATCAATTAGTATGCCCTTATTGAACAATATATAATTTCATTACACCACTAATTTACAAGAACTAAACTTACTTACACTCAAGAGAACGGCAGTTTCTAAAGCATAAGGCTCCTCAAAGGTCACAAATGCAACTCGTGCATACTTTCCAGCACTAACATCACCATTCCAAAAAACCAACCACCAAGATAATTTTAGGGGTCCTTCTTTTTCAAAAATAAATCTTATACATCTTCTTAAATGAACTTACTTCTCTGTCAATCAGCAGTCTCCACTTCTACGAAGAACAAAACCAGCAAAGAAAACTTCATGGGCTGTTTTTGCCCAATTCTCTTTTACCAACTCTCAAATATTAAATTTGACAATTTGATTAAACATTTCAAATGATTAATCAATTGTTAAAATTTTACTAACTTCCCTATATTGAATCTTGATGGTGAATTCTATATATTTTATCTAATGCATATTTCGTATGCTTTTGGTGTATGCAGATGGTCTGGTCCTGGATGCTAAAACAAACAAAATCTTCAAAGACTAATATAATGCATGAAGTGATTTCTGTAAATATTCTGTGCTACAATTCAATATCAACAGGACAAACGTAATGGTGAGTGGAACTAAACAAGAATATTGTAAAGACTCTTTTGGAGGAAAGAAATTTGAAGACGTAATATCCTTCTAATATCTGAGCCAGGAAGTTTTAGCTAATTATAAATGGAATGCTCGCATAGGAAAAGGAACAATAGGTGGTTTGGAGGAACAAATTTCCCCACAAAATAAGCACAGGAGTATATCCGTATGGATTCAAAAACCAAGGAAATTTCTCTACAGAACCTTGGCCAAACCAGTAAATTACATGGACACCAAGTATCTATGTGTCCTAAACTATCTCAAAAAATGATGGAAAATAATTGAATCGGTTCAATTAAAATCCCTTGTTAATTGTGACACCATATCAAATCCAGTTGACTGAAACAGATATATTCCATTTTGGGCAAGTTCTATGTCAATTCATCAAGTGCATATGTAAGAGGGTAAATGTATTTTTCATTGAAAGCAATCACAATTACTAAAAATAAAGGATAGTTTTAATAAAGGTCTGGATTAGTTATAGAAATCAGGGGTAGACGAAAAGAGCTTGCCTATGGAACAAGCCTCGGTAAGAGACTTAATCAATTTGAAGGAGCCGTGTAAATCCAAAAGAAAAAATAGATTTCAATCGCACATGAAATAACCCTGTGGTTACTTAGAAGGAACAAGGATCATGCCCATAGGATCATAATTCTCCTGGTAAGAGACAGTTTACAAGAATGTCTGCAGGACAGTTTACTCTCTAGAAGATGGTATGTAAGTAGAAGAAGAATTGAAGGAAGCTCTCTTTTTAGCTTTTTTCTGTTCTGTCTTGTTTCAACTGAGAGGCTTGAACGCCATGCCCCTTTTATCTTTATTTATTTTTGCACCCAGAATTTGCTCACAGCAGTAAGTTGAAAGAACATAAACCAGAAGTTCTTTAATCAGTTCTTGGAGTAATTAGATGGAGGAGAGAAAGAAGCTAGCTAAAATTATAGGTGTACTGCATCAGTTGGTATCAGAGATAAGATCCTAAGATGATAAACCTTATGCAGAGTATTGTCAGATGTTGAGGGACAAGATTGAGAGCAAGCATGGATGCTGAGGGAACCTGTAGGGAAGAATGAAGAGTTATTGGTTCAAGGGAAGGACCATTGGAAGTTCAGAGGAGTTTTGGTGTGCGTGAGAGTTCAAAATAGTGACATGAGGAAGCCAACGAGTAATGAGAATTGAATGTGAATGAAGTGTCATAGGTGCAGCGCTGGGAAAGTCTGGGGCATCACTGCACATAGTCCATAGAATATGAGTCAGTTTAACACAAAAGCTCGAAAGGTTGGAGTCAAAAAATAAGGTCAAAACGAAAATGGGGATAGAAATTTTAGTCTAAAGGCACCCGAGAAAAAAATCCCAAACATCCAAGAGGCTTTCAGAAATGGTAAATGAGTATAAGAGTAAAAAAAGTGCATCAAACAGGCTAAGAGAGATGGTAAATAAGTAGAGAAGAAGCAAACCAACTGGCAGGTTTGTACAGATGGTAAAAGAATAGTGATGAAGAAAACCAACAGTTGAGAAGAGGGTGACTGAAGTAGATTTTCATTCCAAAAAGGTATAATAAAGGAATGATGGCTAAAGTGAAATTTTCATGAGAAAGTACACTGGTTTTATGGTCATTAACAGTTTGTATAGACTTTGAGCTCCTCTTTCTGATGTACAGAGTTTATGGTCCCTTCAACATCATTGTCGAGATTTTTCTTTGTTTAAACTTGTATAAATGAAATATTTTTTTAAACATAGAAGTAGTTCTTTTTTCCACAGTTGTTTCAGATTTGATAACTGATGATTAAAAGGGTTGTGGTTTAATGTTTTAGCTGAAGCTTTGTAACAACAAAACCAACTTAATACAATGAAAAAGTTATTCATGAATAAGAGCTCTTTAAAGTCCATTTATCTTTCCAGATCAACTTGACTTTAAAGGTTTCTTCTACAATATGATTCACAAAATTCTTCCCTCCTAATTGACGATCTTTAAGTGCAATAAACAAGAGATACTAAAAACCAAAATGGGTGTGATAAAGAAAAACCTTACTTTTCTAGCTTTACATTGAGTACAGTTCCACAATAACCGAAAAAACCTTTAACATCAATTTCGGTTGCCTCAGTGGATAAATTACAGACTTGAACGATGAATTTGTCTGCCATGCTCTCCCTCGTTCTAACTGCAACTGAAATCAAAACAGGAGGAGAAACAACGCAATAGTGCTGATCTTCGATTCCGATGTTATGCTCGTGAAAGCAAGCAAATTTCTTTAAATAATACGTGGTGCACGTAAAAAGGAGGGAACAAAAGAAAAAGTAGTATCAATTTCTTTTCTTTTCTTTTTTATGAATATTCTTATTAAATATTAGACTAATAATATAAAAGAATATAATATTTATTAAAAAGTTTAGATAGTAGAAAGACACATTCATAAAATTCAACAGAAAAACATCTGAGATAAAGACAGGATAAAAAATAGAAATGAGATTCTCATCTTAGCAGTTAGTGAGATTCAAAGCTGGTGAGATTCAACAATATCCATGGAAAATCATAGAAATGAGATTCTCATCTTATCAATTGGTGAGATTCAACAATATCCATCGAAAATGATAAAAGTGAAATTCTCATCTTATCAATTGGTGACATTCAACAATATCCATAAAAAATGATAGAAATGAGATTCCCATCTTATCAGCTAGTGAGATTCAACAATATTTATCCACAAGCTAGCAATTAGTACATAATCTAAATTACTCTCTACTATCTAGTATTAATGTATGTAAGGGTGTTTTGCATTGTTGAATCTACTATATTTTTATAGAAATTGGATTGCATAACAATATTGTATGGTTTTATAATAATAAATAATTTATTAACTTTTTAAATCTATAATTAGCCAATAGACTACATATAGTGTGAGATTTGAGCCTAAAACAAGTCTCATGCCTACAAATCACTATTGAGTCATTGGAAAACAAGTTTTAACTGTCATTTAATGGTAAACCAGATGTCGTTTAATGGTAAAAGCTTTCAAAATATCAAGTAAAAGTCTTCAAAATCTCACTTATCACATAAAAGACAAATAAATATTGATTTGACAACTACATGGGAACATTTTATTTCCATTTGCAATGTTTTTTTATCAATTTGATGGCAATTTTTTTTCTCATTTGCATTGCTTTATGTTTTAAATTTGTATGCAAATATTTCATAATCAAATAATACTTAATTTATTTAAGGCAAAAATTCTAGATTTATCTAAGTTTGTTTTATTTCATTATTTAGCACTTATTATTAATTGTTTAATCCGGTCACATGTAACTAGAATTTGCAATGCATCCATGCACAAACACATACTCTATAACATATTAACATACATATAGTTTTCTATTGGTGTAATCCTTGAACCTCCTTTAGGTGCAAGTGCTACTTTAAATAATTTTAAAATTATAACCTCTTATGTATTTACAAAACTTGTGGATATTTATATTTTAAGAAAGGGTTGAATATTGTGTGTTTATAATCATTTTAATTTATAATTGATTTATAAAAT
This sequence comes from Sequoia sempervirens, assembly GCA_007258455.2. Lineage (NCBI taxonomy): Eukaryota > Viridiplantae > Streptophyta > Pinopsida > Cupressales > Cupressaceae > Sequoia > Sequoia sempervirens. The sequence goes on along the minus strand of VDFB02271358.1, from coordinate 132,797,682 downwards.
ATTTAATTAGCTAAGAGGCTTCCCCTGTGGACTTGCCAATCCATAAATTCTCGAAAAACTTGTTTCATGCTCTCAAACTACTCAATTATCGTTAAATTATGTTAGTTTTCAATGACCATAAAATTGGAATATATCGGTGACAATCAAATTTGAATATATTGCATCTTCAAATCAAATCGGATCTTCTAATTAAATCAAATCAAATTTTATTTATCAACTCTGCAATTATTACAAATCATATCAAATCTGCTTGGATTTTTTCCCTTGATCTTCTTCATTGGATTCTTCTTGAAAGGGGGAACTGAAGGATCACACTAAAAGGAAGTTGGGTAAGCAGAAGCGGTTCCTACACTAATCTAAGTAGGAGAGAGTTACAAAAATTTCTTAAGCACCTTTAACTGTTACTGATTTAGATGCACATACATATCATAAACAAATAAACAATGAAATCAAAACACATAATTTTACGTGGGGAAAACCCTTTAGAAAAAAAAACCCCACACTCAAAAACACAACTCAATTATATTATTCAACAACAATAAACAAGTTACAATATAATTGCAAAGTTATGCTCTTGCAGAATGTTGCAAGGTGTGTGCCCTTGGTCTCCTTAATTATGTTGTGTAGCGCAATGCTTGGGTTTGTGACATGGCTTAACTGTCTCTCATGGATTCATTAACTCTATTGGTTGGATTTAACATTATTAGATTGATCTTTTGGTGCAACGACAACCATATGTGTAACAATTGGTATCAGAGCCTAGGTCACAGGTTCAAACCCCTTGCTTGCACTAGGGGGATTGTTGCAAGGTGTGCACTCTTGGTCTCCTTGTGTTGTGCAACATAGCACTTGGGTTTGTGATATGGCTTAATCACCTCTCATGGATTCATTAACTCTGGTGGCTATATCAAGCATTAATAGGTCAATCTTTTGGTGCAACAACAACCATTTGTGCAACACGAGAATCTTCACACTTCTTCTCAATTTTGGAGTAATTATGATAGCATAACAATACTTCAATAAAATAACAACTACAACTCCAAAATACAAGTGCTCAATATATAGGAGCTTACAATACATAAATTAGACATTTCTAAATTGACTGCCAAAGGCTGAAGATGCAACATGGAAAGCACCAAAACCACTACACACATATAATGGTAAGTTTCCAATTGTCACCACGTGCAACAATGTAATTGTCAATTGTCACTAAACCTGCACATACAAAACCTGTACTTTCCAAATAAGAACTACACCTTGAAAACTCACATTCCATGCAAACTCAACATAGAAATAGAAAGTGCCTTCATGCACAACTCCACCTGTAAATTTATACAACTTTCCAACTTGACTCCTCAGAAATAGAAACAACAAGTTGTAACTCACAAGACAATGTGAGATAATTAGCAATATTAAATATTTAAATAATCAATGCTATGAAAAATCAAAGGTTGAGACATCTTCTTTTTCCCAACATTCTCCCACTTGTCAAACACCTTTGAAGAACCAATGGAAGTAATAAGATTTAATTGCTAGAGATCATGAGGCCCATAGACTCCAAACACCATCTAAACTTCTATGTGCTCACTGGATTTGTCAATGCATCTACAACATTTGTCAAGGTGTTAAGCTTCTCCAAATTAACCTTCCCATCTTCCACCATATCATAAAAAAAAATGAAACTGCACATCAATGTGCTTTGTTCTAGCATGGAAAGTATAATTATTTGCCAAGTGAATGACATTGATTGTCATAACAAATAGTAATATGCCCTGCATCAAAACCAATATCAGAACACAAACACTCAAGCCAAATGGCTTCCTTATAAGCATGAGTAGCTGTCTTTTACTCTGCTTTTTTCATGGATAAAGCAACTACAACTTATCACTTACTCATCCAACTAATGGCACCACCAGACATTATGAATACATACCCACTAATGGATCATCTATTGTCAATATCTCCTGCCCAATCAGAATCCACAAACCCACAGATATAGATTGAATACTAAGGTCTAGTAGGATAACCATGAAAACATAGGGCATACTCGAAAGTACCTCGCAAATATCTAAAAACCCTCTTAACTGCATCCCAATGTATCTGTCTAGGATTATCCATAAAGTGACTTAGGACTCCAACTTCTTGGACAATGTGTAGCCTTGTACATACCATAACACACATCAAACTACCTACAACACTAGCATAGGGTACTTTGGTCATGTCCTCCATATCAAAAGGAGACTTTAGACAATCTTCTATAGAAAGCTTCGTCCCTCAAATCACAAGAACAACTAACTATTTGCAAGTTGTCATGTTGAATCTCTCTAACACTACATTCGCATACTCTAGCTTAACTAAAGCTTTCTATTAGTAATGTCTCCTCTAATCTCCATCCCCAACATACACCGAGTTGCACCTAAATCCTTCATTTCAAACTATGCTGACAACTAGGACTTCAAATCTGAAATCAAACTTTTATCTTTCCCAAAAAATAGCATATCATCAACATACAATACAATGATGAGAAAATGATCACTAATAGTTTTGTAGTAAATACAATGATCAAATTTAGATGTCAAAAATCCTAAACTCAACACAAAGCTATCAAATTTATGGTACCAATCCTAGGAGATTACTTAAGACCATACAAAGACTTTTTCAGCTTGCATACCAAACTTACTTTACCTTTAACCATGTATTATTCAGGTTGTGACATATAGATTTCTTCCTCCAAATCACCATGAAGGAATGTTGTCTTCACATCCATCTGGTCCACTTCTAGATCATACACTGATACAAGTTATAACAAGAACCGGATAGATGTCAGCTTCACAACAGGAGAGAAAATCTCACAATAGTCAATTCCCTCCACCTCATAATACCCCTTAATGACCAACCACGCCTTATGCTTCTCAACACTACCATCTGGACTAGATTTTCTCTTCAACATGCATTTACATCCAATAGGTTTTCATCCTTCAAGAAAAGGTACCAAATCCCATGTATCATTTTTCTTCAATACAACCATTTCTTCATCCATGGCTTTCATCCAGGAATCTGCATCACTCATACCTATAGCCTCTCTAACAGTCCTAGGCTCATTAGTGTTGGCAATGAAAGCAAAAATACAATTGGAATCCAACAATGAATAACCAAACCTTTTAGGTGAATATCCCAACCTATCAAGTTGATGTCTATCTCTAGTAGACCTCCTGAATTGATGAGGTTGAGGTTCTTCTTCTTCAAAACTTTCAGAGCTTCTCAAACTCTCCTCATCATCAAGTTCAATAGGAGTGTACATAGTTCTTCTTTCATCAAAGTAAGTGGAACCTAAACTACCTCATTCCATTTCTCCTCTTTCTCTGGCTATAGCTCAACTATGGAAGGTTTTATCTCTAAAAAAATCACACTTGTGCTATAGAGAACCTTTTGGGCCACTGGATCACAACGCTTGTGCCCCATTCACACCGACACCATAGTCGATGAAGATACATTTAACTATCTTGTTCTTCAAATTAGACCTCTTCTCAATCGAAACATGAGTGTAAGCTTTGTTGAACACCCGGAATACTAAGAGGGGGGTGAATCAATATTCCCCTAAACTAATTAAACACAACCCATCCAATTAAACGAATAGAAATAATTTCAATGAAGAATGAAAACATGAATACAACCATAGGATCACATGACACATGAACACTGATATTTTTATGTGGAAAACCAAAAATGGGAAAAACCACGATGAGGGTTAGGTCATAATATATTATATCTAGATATAAGATATTACAAAAGGCTCACTGCCAGGACACACTATCCAAAAAGAGCTCACAACCCATTGAGTAAGAACAAAGAAGGGTTGGAAACACTGCCTATTTGAACTGATACCATAACATCTATCATATGCCATACTATAGTTCCATTAAGGTACAAAAATGATCTTCACACTATCTGAATTGATACTCTGCTTTATTCACAATTTTCTTAACACTACATCGCACACATGTAGGTGAATCACCATACATGTCATAAACCACATACAATCTACTCTACTATATCACATTCGCATATCATATATTCCTTTCACACTCATCTATGCCACACACACACTAATACACTCTTACACCTTTTTATAAACTTTGGCGATGATTTCATATATATATATCCACATTGGATGAAACTTCAATTAGGTTAGCTTCATTAGAAGTAACACACAAAAATTAAGCATTTCATCCACACTTATCGCCTAAGATCAAAATATAATTTGTATCAAGATAGGTTGGCATGGACCTAAATATAAATCCCACATAAAGTAGAGTTTCTCAAATATTCATAAAATATCAACCATGTTAGGTCAACCCAAAATAGACCTAAACACAAATTCCTCAAGAGCTCATGCAATTTCATCAATTGTGTGACCTCAAAACTCAATCTCTCATCGAATTCTCATTCAACTGGAATTCATTAGCTTATCTTCATCATCACAAGACAAAATAATTATTCATAAAGAAGTGTGGAATCACCCACACTGGTAAACTATACAAAAGATAACTACAATATACACAGCTACACACTGTCATTCATATCTTTATGGAAATTGTACAAAATGTCAAAAAAATTGAATGTTGCTTCATCTGATGGACTCAAAATTGCAGTTATGATTGTATAAGATTATACCATCGTGTGGTGAAGTGCGGACCCAAAAACTAATGCACTGAACCACAACACTATTAGAAAAAACACTTAGACAAATTCCTACTGAACCATGCTTTTCATGCTCATGTTTCCAAACTGCATCATCAATGACAGACTTCCAACTTCCAACAATCTCCCCCTTTGTCATTGATGGCAACATGCATATCAAAAACATTTTTGATGACTTGATTCAAAACTTGTCTCTCCAAATATTTTGACCAAAAGGTTTTCCAACCATCTTTCCCAAAATGTAACTATCACTTACAAGTGTTTTGACAAAAAAAATTCCACTATCTCTCCCCCTTTCACATCAATGGAAAAGGTCATGTAAAGGCTCAGTATGCTTCCATTATATGTGTGTGTGTGTGTTGACTCCCACTCAAAAAGAATCTTTTAAAGTAAGGGATTCTGAAAAGAAAAAAACTTAGTAATATGCATAAAGGTAAGACTTATCAACCTAAAGATGTTGATCCTTCAAGCTTCTTTGGAATATCCTGCCAAGTAGATTTCCCTTCTTCCCAAAGTCTTTTTGCTTTTGCAAGAGTCTTGTACTGTAATTCAAGTTCCATTAGAGACTCTTCTCCTTCTTCCATAGTGTTGGGTTCTAGGTTTATTTTTGAGAGTTTATCAGCACTAGCAAGGGCACTAGATATAGGAGTATGCTTTATCTTCACTAAGTCCCTTAACATCATATATTTTTTGATTGTTTCTTCCCTTTGATTCTACACAGCAAAGAAATTGGCATGCAACTGCATGATGCCAATCCATTTCTAATTGTTCGTGTCTCTTGCTCAATCATAAATATATGCTTCATAGCCTATTTGAGTTTCAATTGAGTTCATCGCATACTTTATACTTAGTTTGTTGTTCAACCATTTCAAGCAGTATGAGAGTAAGTTTTGTGATTCTTCTTCACGGGTATGAGCATCCTTCAATTCTTTCATAGCTTTATGTTGTGCATCTACACATTTCTTTTTGATATCCTCTAGACTCTTCTCTATAGTCCTTTCCTTTGGTCCATTTCTAGCTTGTTCTTTTAATCCAGAGACATATACTTTCAACGAATCAACCAAGTTTCTAAAAATTTATATAGTAGACAATGATACATATTAATGCTCATTCCAGGGGTTACCTCTTGTAATTCTTTCATGGCTTCATCCATGTCATGCACTTATAGCTCTGATTCTAGTTTCATGCTCATGTTGAGCATCATTTGTGTGCATCCTTCTTCTATGTTAATATCCTCTTGCTTAATTTCAACTAGGGAAATGATAGTGCTCTTTGTTTTCTTGCATGTTCTCTTGGAACTGTCAAAGACTTCAATTCTAGTCCTGTCCTCTAATCCAGATCTACTAAGGTCTTTATGGCTTCTTAAATGCACTTCTACATAATGAACGACTTCTTCCTCAATCTCTTCATATTAATCCAACTCAAAAATCCAAACAGTTTTGGGCTCAATTGCTTCCATGAAGCAAAAGTCAATAGGGTAAAAGCAAGAAGTTGGGTCCATGAAGAGGGGAAATTTCAGCCAAAACAAAAAAATTCACATGAAACACGTACACGTTTTTAAAAAATGCATACGCATTACGGATCAGGTACCCGAGCCTAAATCTGAACGTGTATGTGTTCATATTCGGGTATGCAAACCTAAAACATGTATGTGTTATGAAACGTGTATGCATTTCTTAAAGCTATTTATTTTTTTAAATAAGTGATTGTGTTTTCATTTTAACTATCAGTTTGAGCTGCACCAGAGAAGGAGAAGCAAGATCACATACGCGTTTCAAAGGGCCTAATTGAAGCAAATTTTCCTTGCCGCCTCCTCCCATCAACACAACTAACCTCAACGACCTCCAAGTTGGTTGAATTCTATCATTTTTTTCCTTTATATCTTACATTTTTGTTTTGTAATTGTTATTTAGTTTTGGTTTGTTTAGTTTGTTTTAGTTTGATATTTTATAGTTTTTAAATTTCATTTAAAAAACCAAAAACATCAACGAAACAAAGAACATTAAATTGTAAGTCAAAAACCATAAAAACTAAACCTAAATTGGACACATTTAACTTAGAAATCAAAACCTTAAACCCTAGGTTCCAAAAAAACATAGGTCCCTAAAAACTAATTTACCCAGGTTAATCCTTGGATCTAAACCCTAAAACGTAAACCTAAAACCCTAATATTTTTGCCTTTTAGATAGTGCAACATGAACTTGTACAATCAATACTTTCAATGTAACCATTTGTGTTGAGAAATGAGGAGATATTTCTAATCTAGTTCAACAAATCATAGCATAAATTTATGAGGTTGATCTAATTAGGATTGATCATGTTGCTATGTTATACCATTTCCATAATCAACTATAGTTTAAACATTCTCATTTTTTAGTATGGTTACAAGTTTCAATCTCATTAGGATTGATCATGTTGATCTTGCTCATTGAGTAATTTCAATTTTGAAATTGCCCTCCTTCCTTGCTTTATTTTGTGTCCTCTTTGTCATTGGCTCTTAACTTTCACTTCACATAAGTTTAGAAGTATCCCTCCTTGGAGGTTTCTTACATTTTTTATTTGACATAGATATGTTTTAATGTCATCAAATCTCTAAAGAATTATATAGTAAAGATCTAATTTTTTCCATTTTTGCATGATAAATTATGCACACCAATTCACATGTATAAATACGATTTCATTGTACAACTAAAAAATTTAGTGAAGTCTTTGTACTTAAATAAGCCATTTTCAATATCTGAATAGACCTCAAGCTCATCTTTGTTTATTTTGTACATTGCAATTACCACTAGCATATATCTATGTGTCCCTTTGAATGTCTTCTATTAATTTTTTATTCTTATCTTTAGTATGCTTTGAAAATAATGAATAAGATTATAAATTAATGTTAGTGTTAAACTTATAATTTCTTCTTAACTATTTTGTCCCACTATAGATAACTTGTGTCTCTTATCATGAAATTTGAAAATTTAGATAAATCAATTTATGTTCTCGGATTTAATTAAATTATATGTCATACTTGATCAATACATGCATTCACAATCAATATACCTTAGCTCTATAGATATACTCTTGTTGGGAAACAACCACACCTATGAGTAAACTTCCCCTCTCCCCAAAAGATAAAGCTCTAGACCCATAAAAACTTAGAAAAATAAATTAATTATTGATGAATTAGTTAATTAATTATAGGCTTCATATTTATGAGCTCCATTGAGCACCCTTGTCTAACAATAATCCTAGTCTAAATATAATCTCTAGAGTATAACTTTTACTTGAATTAAACTACATGGTTTTTGTCATTTACCCATTTTGACACTCATTCTTGAGTCATAACCTAAATTAGTGGGGACATTTCCTTCTCTTTTTCCATCTTTATATATGTAATAGAAGACACTCTAAACAACCCCTAACCTCCTATTAACACCCAATTTGAGAAATCAAGGTTATATATCTACATGTGTCTTATTTAAATTAATTCTTTAGTCCTTTACCTATAGAAATTAAATGGTTCCTCACCTCATGTTCACAATCTCTATTTACTAATCTTCTTATTTAAGTTTTCCAATAATGATTCAAAGAAGCTTCATTGTTTATATTGTAGCCTTTTGTGAGCTCTCAATTCTTTATACATTTTATCCAACTCCTAGTTAAAATGTTGATCCAATGATTTATTTAAATTTAAATCTTAAGTATTTAACTTAATCCATGCCATTTTATTTATTTTAAATAAATAAATTAGTGCATATCATCAAATTTGGCTATAGTTTAAGTATCAAGTGATATCTAGCTAAAAATAAGTTTGTGTGGCCTTCTTTCAGGGGATTCACTTAATAAATGAATGACATAGTGCATGCATTCATAGGATTCTAATAAAACCTCCTAATTTCATTTCTACCCATTAGAGTTATAATTAGAACTTACCTCCCTATTTTCATTGAGAGGTGTCCTATGTACCACATATAGATCTAACTCAAAACTATTTATAATTGAACCATCCCATTTATTAAAGGTTTGACATAAAATAACTAGATGCATTATGACAAATATGTCATCCTCTAAAAAGTTTTGATGTAGAAGCACTTATACAACTCAACATATGAGTTCCCTTTCCATGTACACAAAATGCAATTTAGTGCATCCTTAGATATTTTAGGTATCTTAATTATAGTATACATATTGATCTAAATTATATAGTGGATTTATATTTTATATATACTTGATGATTCTTCTTGGAAGGGTTAATAAAAGGTGTTCAATAATTAGTTTTAATTAACATGTAGGTAGGATTTTATTAAAATTTTATGACTTTGGTGTAACAATTATCTCCATTTTTAGTTGCATTATAAGAGTTCGTAGTAACAACAAAATTCCTCTTCATTAAAACCACTGACTCAATTTCTAATGTACATGCTATGGATTTTTAATGTTACGGATTTTTAATGTTATAAATCAATGAT